>CAJGYO010000010.1:34450390-34965390 GCA_904845875.1 Miscanthus lutarioriparius
CCGATAGTTCTATATATATGCAGCCATACTTGGAGCTGATCTGCTGTCCTTCTATCTCCATGCTGAAGCGTTTGGCATGCATCACAGCAAAAGAAGCATGACCATGCACTTGATACCGCATCACTAGAAAAGCATGCATCTTCTCCCACTCGAATTTTACAATGTGCATCCGTTGGCCACCCCGGTGAAACATTCACTCTCGAACAACTACCATCGTCGCCGGGCTTGACCTGTCGTACGGAACCTATATGGGCGGCTAGTACCACTCTGGAGCAGCAGCATTGCAGCCAGAGCGAAGGCCATGCCTGTGATCAGTGGTGGAACCAGAAATTTTGTGTAAGGGGGGCTGGCTAAACATGGTTGATCCCATCAAAATATATTCTATACTTTTTTTTAAAAGAATTGTAATCATGATTTTTAAGATTCTCGAAGGTAACTGGTTTGAAAATAGTGAAAAAGTTAGCATAGCTGCAACTTTTTATTTAAACATCTATTATATTGGGTTAATGACTTTCATACACCTCATTTGCATTATTTACGATCCGGAGCATACAAGCCATCAGTCAGTGTATTTATTGTTAATTTTACTGTAATCTTTGTCTCCTTTTTTGAAAAATAAGGCACAATAGCTATTTTGGTCGCTCAACTATTACTCGATGCTCAATTTCATTTCTAAACTTTCAAAACGGCCATTTAGGTCCTCAAACTTTAGTTTTAGGATCAATTTCATCCTACAATTATGAAGATGATCGTTTTAGTCCTCAAACTTTGCATTTTGGGATCAATTTCATCCATAAACTATCAAAGTGCATTTAACTTTTATTTTCAACTCAATTTTATCTATTCAAAAAGAGAACCTTATATTTTAGGCACAATTTCATCCATAAATAATCAAAATTATAGATCTGCTATTGTTTCAATATATCCATGTATTCTAAATGAATAAATAGTATTCTCGTAATATCATTTAGTCGGATATATATAAATGGTACCATTATAAGGTAACACTAAAAATAACAGCTTGAAATTATTAATGGCTACGAAAGAGTTTTTGGATGAATATTATTTTTCTATCTCCAATCGTTGGTGGTATTGGAGCTAACCAGGTGCAACAGTACAGCGTTCCACGTAGAACGAAGACAGCGTTGTGTTCAAAATAAAAGTTTAAAGAACAAAATACACTTTGATAGTTTATATATGAAATTGAGCCCAAAATGCAAAATTCGAGGACTAAAACGATCATCTTCATAGTTCTAGATGAAATTGAGCCTAAAAGTAGAGTTTGAGGACTAAAACGTCCGTTTTAAAAGTTCGAGGGGCTAAACCGAGCCTCGAGAAATAGTTGAGGACCAAAATAGCTATTCTGCCGAAAAAATAATATCAAATGACTTATTTTAGGTTAGTGCTCTCAATAGAGTATGCTAATACTAGGTGAAAAAAATTGCAGCACATATGTGTGAAGTGACATGATATAAAAATTCTCAAATTCTGAAGTCAGAAAGACAACAGAGATCGGCTGCCTTTTTTCTCTGGCTGTTTCTGCAGGCCTCTGCTGCCGCTGCATACATGCTAGTCTTGGTTCACCGTGTTGCTTATTATCTTCTTTGGAATCTAAATGGGGTTAACAAATTTGCACCCCTGGTTCCGCCACTGCTTGTGACCCGTGACTGGTGCGCCAACGAAAGCAGCCGAACAGGCTGGGCGCCAGTACAGTTTTCTGCCTTGCATTTTGCATAAAACCCAACAATATTTGGACATCCATCCAAGTTTATTTGGATGGCCAGTACAAACAATTACTCCAAAGTTCATGCCTCGGAACGTCCTCCTCTCGTAGCCCTATCTCTCATCAGTTCTGCACCCTCTGTTCTACCTCTGTTTTGATGCCTCTGCTTCAGTGGGACCAAGAAGTCCGCTGGTGGTTGCGAGATTCAGCATGAGAAATGAAACAAAGGCAACGTGGAATGCCTTTTCTGATTTTTCAGACTTAGTGTCCCCATATCTCAGTCCATCAGTTCGCCAGGAAGGCATTGAATTGTTTGTACGGGCGAAGGTTCCCTAATATGAATTCCATCCTCTATACTATTCCTAAATATACATTATCTAAAAAAACTGTTCCTAAATATAATAATACTCCTCTCCATTCCCAAATTGTAAGACGTTATGACTTTTCCATTTACGTAGATTTTGCTATACACATAGTTATACATTATGTCTAGAAAAGGCAAAGTATTTAGAAAAGGCAAAACATGTTGTAATTTGGAACTGAGGGAGTACCCTCCTCCTTTATATTGTTGCTTGGTAGAACATAATGGTTGTATTATAGATGGAACTTGCGGCGTAATGCAGCACTAAATCGCTATAGTCATTTCTTTAGCTATTCAGGCGCATGAATCAACAGAGGCATTTCCTGCGTAGTTGAGACAAATTATATTGCTCAGACTTGCATAACTTGCAGGTTATGTTGTTCTACAATCCTTTATCTGCTATAGACTGTATGTATTCAATTTATTTAATTATCCACAAGCACTACCACAAAAATGATTTTAGCAGACTGGTGACTTGATTAATAGAGTCCCGCAAAAAGTAGGACATTCACCAAAAATAACTTGTGATTAAAAGAGGGGGTTATATCATTTTTGGAGACATCAGGCCTCCAAAAATCATATTAATAGAGCGGGCCTCCTAAAGTAGAGGAAGGTCGCAGCCCATTGCTCTCTATGGGGCCTCTGAAAAATGAAGTATATCTCAGGCCTCATTTTTGTTCCCTTCAAAACGTTAGTTACCACTGTTGTTCTACCTGGTGTTGATGGAAGACCAAATCATGGTGTCCCTCATCTCATATCTCCTGGTTCCTTTGGAGAACTGGAGTTTATAGATATCGTACTATAGGTTCATTGCGATGACCGATAAGATCTCAATAGTTTCTTGGAGCACTTCCATTTCCACGCTCCATTGTTGCTTTAGTGGATCAAAAACTTGTTAAGATTGTGTCATCTTTAGATGGCTGCTCTCATAACAATTGAAGGGCCCGAACAAGCGACCCTTCAATAAAATATTACTAATGTGGCCTATATCCCAATACCAGCCAAATACTCCTCTCTTCTAGCTTATGCTAAGATCACATAGTAACGATGTATCTGCTGACCTTAGCAACAAAACTAGTAAGGTATAGAATTAAGACAGATATAGAATGGGGAGACACCCAAAACCAATGAAAACTGAATCCCTTGTTATGCAGAACAAATTATCCTGTTTTAAAAGTGTAAAACATGCATATTCACAAGACAACAGAGACATAGCACAACACACATAAAGTCGATGCCGTAGCTAGCCAAAATCATAGTAAACTAAGTCAAGCTCTCGGCTTGACAATCACTCATTCTTGACATTAGCACATTTCCACCATGTCTTCTCAGCTGTTGTCACAAATTTTGAGCTGTTGAGGTCAAGTGACTCAACAAATGTAATTCCTACTTGGCGAGATGAATTATCTGGCTGAGTCTTGCACAGCTTGCATGTTATGCTATAGATTGTTTATAGTCAATTATTATTATTATTATTCACATCTTTGTGGAGCCCATAAAAAGTTAGCACAAATCTTATCATTTCCTCTGCAAGATTCCAGTTCAAAACCATAACCGCCATATAGTACTGGGACAATTTCAGTCGTCTCAACATCTCAAACCAATCTCTATGTTCTCCTTAAAATATTGGTTATATCGTTGATGTTCCTGCCAGTATTGTTGGAAAACCTAGAACATGACATCCCTCATCTCATCTCTACTGGTACTTTGGGTTTATGGATACATCATACTACTTGTTACGCTGCTACCAATTGACAGGATGCTCACTACCACAGAAAGCGTTTTTTAGGGACGGCTCGTAACTCTTTGTAGGGGCGATTTGGCCAGCCGCCCCTACCGAGACCGTCTCTACAAATCATGCATTTGTAGGGACGACTACATGTGACAACCGCCCCTACAGTACATTTTTCCGTCAAAAAAATTTCAAATTTACAATTCAAATTCGACCTGAACATATTTTTCATGCACAACTCCATCATGACTTATCTTCTGCGCTTGTACTGAAACTCAATGAGAGGCGAACATGCTGCTACAACCTCGAGTTTATATACAGGACATTGCTCTAACCTCAGCGCCCACTTGTACAAAACCTGAGAGGCGAACATGCTGCTACAGGTTGGGATCTAGGAGGCCGGGGGAGATTCTAGGAGGCGGTACATTGTGATCTCTTGCTCCTTGAAGTACCTCCGATCTTCCTCGTCCACAAGGACCAGATTCAGGTAATACTTGACGCTGAACTTGTTTATGTTGCAGTAAGTCGGGGTCAACTCATAAGGTGTCAGGAACAGCCTCACTGGAATAGATTCACCTGCAAAGGAATTTGATTAGGTATGCAGCAAACCGACACCAACATCATTGAAACATGTTAGGACCTAGTTTGGGCAGGCTACAGGCTAGAATTAGACCAAATCCTGGTTCCATCAATGTGTAATTCAAGGACAGATCGTAATTTAGTCCAATACCAGCTCAACCAAATGGTTCCAATGTGGACAGGCAGGTAAGCAACAACAGCATCAGATTCAGGCTTCGAACCGTAGGTGGTATTGGACAATAACAAATCATGACAGTGAACATATGAAGAAAAGTTGTCAATTTATGCATCATGGTCCGTTTGCCAAGATGAGCATCCATGCAGCCAGTCCTAATTCAACTGCAGACAGGACCCATATCTATAGTTCCCAGCAAAGTAGCACAAGTTGTACAAGGGACTGCTGAAGCTAACTGAGAGATCTCCAGTTATCAGTATCCACGTGACTATTTAAAACCAAGAGCACCAGTAGTAAACTCAAAATGAACTAGCTTGTCAGTTCTTCATATATGTTTCAAATTGCTCACAAGTTGAGGTATTTAGGTACTTTTTTACTTTGAAATTGAGGTATTGAGAAAGGTACAAGTGAAAAAGAGTGCACCCATGAGGTCAAGAATGGACATGAATACTCCACAACAAAGAAGGAAGCACTCACTACATTGTCTAAACTTGAGGGCACAGGACAAACATTTAGAATTTGAAAAATGAAAAAGTGGCAACAAAATGGCTATCATACCTCTCACAGGAGCACCATCCATCAACTCAAACTTTGCAAGAGTCTCAG
Organism: Miscanthus lutarioriparius; assembly: GCA_904845875.1. NCBI lineage: Eukaryota > Viridiplantae > Streptophyta > Magnoliopsida > Poales > Poaceae > Miscanthus > Miscanthus lutarioriparius. Next base: position 34,455,567 of record CAJGYO010000010.1, read on the forward strand.
TTTCAACATATGTGTTAGAGCCTGATCCTGTTGATTCCCAACGCCGAATCTCCAGCTCCATATTTTTTATCTTTATTCTGACAAGAAGAAAATATATCTTCCCAATAATCACATCATTGAGATGGTACCTGGACATAAATGGGGAATACGAGTAACATGCAGGTTTCTAAAGTGACCAACTTCTCAGAATAGACGAAGCAGATAGGGCAGACGGCTATGGTCTTACTTGCTTTTGCTGTATTCAAACTCAATATGTAAGCAATCTTCAATTCCTACTTCCATCTGAAAAGGGGAATATCAGTAGCATGAATTGCACAATGAAATAAATAATCATTCACCCTTTTGAGAAAGGTCATTCTTACGTAATAGTTTTACCACATCAAAGCAAAAACACATGCAGTTAAGTTTCTCTGTTTAAAATCATAACAAAGTGTCAAGTAACTCTAATGAACTTCAACACATCAGAGCAGTTCAATCTATATACTTGGAGCAATCAGATTATCAAATTAAAACCATCAGTAGCCAAAAGTGTATTTGTAATTTACTGTAGCCTAGCATCTTTCACAGGAAGACGTATGTTCTAAAACAGCAATTCAACCATGTATCCTTGTCATAGAAAAGCACAACCCTAATCAATGGAACTACACAAATGGCAGCACGCCACCACCCTATGTCAAGCCTGTAAAGGCAGTAAAAAGTATTAGACGTCAGATTTTCTATGAAGCTTTCCACATGTTCCAACTTATAAGTTGTTGGAAAGAAGATATTAGACATTGTGACAGACAAGATAGCAACCTCCCAATCCCACTGGTAACTAGTTTTCATACTATATACTGGGAATATAAAAATCTTGGCCTTGGAACATTTAAATAAAGATTTTAAGTGAATAACAGTCTTGGAGCCGGTTTGAGTGGAGGACTTCTCTTCGTCGAGGTGGCGGGCGAAGATGTCGAGGCATGGAGTTGGTGCCGGCTCGAGTGGAGGTGGCGGCGGTGGCGCAGAAGGGGCCGTCGGGTGTCAGCCCCGCTACCTTGGCGCCGCCTCGGCCTCCACCTCCTCCATGGCGTCCTCCGGCCTCGGCTGCATAGTAGAATACCCATGTCAATTTCGTTCACTGTTTGGACACATGATACTCAAACCTAACAGAGTCGCGTAATCCTAAAATTGAATTGGCCTGACTGTAAAATAACTTAATCTTATATGCATATTACAAGCATACATATCACCAGCAAAACATAGGAAGCCCATATAGTATGTATGTAAGATGGTTTAATTTCACTCCATATCAAGCACTCAACTAGGGACAGGACTTACTTAGACTTGAATCAAGCATCACATTTTCGAAGTTAAAATCAAAGGTTGGGATCCTAAGGGTGTCAAGCCAAATCGAACCTTTGCCTGCTGCTCTCCCAAATCCCAGCGACATATACCCACTCAGAGAATCAAGCCCCCAAAAAAAATCAAAAAACAGCACAGGCAATCCACCCAGAATTTGTTGTACAAATGTATTGTACTGCTTGACAAAGGTGCAGACCCCAACCGGTAAAAAATTCGGTCACGCCCTAAACTCAAATGCGGCTGGCGGAAGCATGCCACGGCAGATCTAGAATGAAGGAAAGCTATCTGTTCAAAGGAGGAATCAAAGTCCAGCAGAGAGAGCTTGGGCCATACCTTCCATGAGGCGGCCGGGTCGTCGTCCTCGTCCCCCAGGCGGGGGGCCGGGCCGGGCGGCTGCAGGGGCGCTAGATTGGGCGCCTGCTGCTGGAGCTAGAGCGATAGGCGACTACTCCCCAACTGCCTCCAGCTCCCGTGGTGGCTGGACGGCAGCCCCAACTCACTCCAAGAAAAGACATCCGCGTCTCCCTCCGGCACCAGGCGGAAGCCCCGGCCTTGGGCGCCGCCTCGGCCTCCACCTCCTCCATGGCGTCCTCCGGCCTCGGCTGCATCCCATCGCTCGGGCGGGCCCCTCTCCGAGCCTCCGCTCGCTGCGTAGGGGTGGGGACGGATCTAGGCCCGCCGTGGCGGAGGTGTGGGAGGGAGGAGGAGCGAGCAGGTGGAGGCAGGAATGCGACCGTGCAGTGAGCGAGCGACCCGAGGAGGAGAAGGAGTCTGCGGCCTCTTGTGCGTCTGCAGCGTTAGTAGAGGCGGTGGTGACTGACTCTACAAATCATAGTCTTGGAGGCGGCTGGAGTGAGACGCTCCTGCAAATTAGATTTATTTGTAGGGATGGATCAGTCGCCCTCACTGTTTTATTTATAGGGGTGGTTGGTCTCTAGACTGTCGAGCATGTCACTTGTGAGGGTGGCTCCATCACCAGCCGTCTTTAAAAAAAAATTATCCCGTTGCTATAAACCATTTTCTACGTAGTGATCGATAGTTTTATATACAAGCATACTTGGAGCTCTCCTGTCAATGTGTAATAATGTGTTTGGCATGACTAGAAGCCAAAAAAAATGACCATGCCCTTGATTCCACATCACTAGGAATTAAGAAAGCATGCATCTGCTCAGAGGGCACGACCATTGGTACCTAACCTACGGGCGGCTATGCTGCAGCTGTAGCATTGCTGCTGGACAACCGAAGCGAAAGCCATGAGCCCATGACCATGAATGTTGCGTGAAGGTAAACAGGGCAATAGTCTGGGCTCCAGTATGTTTCTTTTGCTGGGCTAAATTCATATTTTGGAGTTATTAGAATTTCACAAAAATAAAAAGATACAGAAAACAGTGGGAAAATACCACGTCCAAAGACAAGACTGAGTCAGAGTCTGCATTTTGCATTAAAACTAATATTTTTAATATTTATCCTACTTTGGATCCCCAGTATTGATGACTCAAAAAGTTCATGCCTATCTCACCTCTGTTCGGCGGCCTCTTTTCTGCTCTTCTGTCTTGCTGCCTCTGCACCAGTAGTATTGACCGACAGGAAGCAACTCAGCTTACTTGGGAAGGTTTTTTCAAGCTACCAATATGCTTTGATGGTCTTTTCTGAAGAAATAGCAACTGTGCCCAGTTTAACCCCAGTATGATAGACGTATACCACTGAATATCGATCAATGGAATGTGAATAGTTTTAAACAAGCAGCTACTGTAGATCATACAATGATGATACTGCAAATAACAAGTCTACGATGTGTGATTAGCTGAATTGAACAGATCCTTTGCTCCAACCACCACAGGCGGACAGCAGGCCTCCTGCATGTTGAAGAAATAGTAAAGGAAATGATAATCTCACTTCATATCATTCCATCCAGATCAGTTAGTATTCATGCAAGCTAATTACCTACAAGCATTCCACCTGATAGCTTATGTGCATATAACAAAATAGGCCTGTGGTATCAATTCTTCAAACAAGTTGCTGTACAAATTTCATGATAAACAGGATAATTGCTAGTATGAACTGACAAACACATCAATCCCTATCATCGACACATGAAAGAACTCATGTATGCCTCCTATTCTAACTCAACCATATATCCTCGACATGAACAAGTAGCACCAATAGCAAGCAAGATAGCGAGGAATCAACATGTATAGAAAGAGAAATATCAGATCAAATGTAAACACCAATATTTTTGTGGAAATAATACACTATGAAGATGAACGACACAACAGGCACTACTACAATAACAGTTAACTGAGGCAGAGTCCTTGAATCAATGCCTATGTCAATTCAGTTTCCAGAGGTGCTGCTACATGCTGACAAACTTCACCAACATATCAAGTTGGGAGCGGGTCCCAACAATATGGAATGCATATAAAATAACAGGTCAGGAGCATGTCCCAGCTTTATGAAATGCATAAAAAGTAACAGGTTGGGAGCATGTTCCAGCATTATGAAATGCATATAATTTTTTTCGGATCTTGCTCTCGCTGGGCCATGTAAATTCCACAAGTAGTGAGCCATGTAAGTTCCACAAGTAGTGAGCCTGTTACGTTTAAACATCTGTCCTTCATGAGGTCCATTGTTTCACATATTAAGGCGTGTGCTTACCTGAGTACTTTTTAGTAACTGTTAAGAGAAGACTAGAGCAGTTAGAGCTCTATGAAAAAAAGGAGAATACATGCAGATGCACGTGGATAATATCCAGAAATATATAAAGATTAAAGAATATTTAGAAAAATATTAAAACATGACTTAGCTTGATTCACAGCCAAGTAAAAGAGTCGTGAGCTGTAGTATCCGAATAGATGGATGTGCTGTAGTGCATGCTTGGAGCAACTCGACGGCTTGCTTGAGGCTAGACTGGCTTGCTTGACGGCTCGCTTGTGGCTCAGACGGCTCGTCTTGCGGCTCACTTCCAGCTCATTTCGTGTTCAAGTCGGATCCCATGTTGAAGGCAGGTCACGAGGATGTAGATCATCCTGTTTGTGCATGTGTGACTCATGCATGCACATATGCGTATATGATTAATACGTTAATTGTTTTTGGCTAGCTTGTTTGCGTCATCTTCATGGTGCTGTAGATTGCTTCTATTCACGACGTCAGCTTGTATGGCCCTGGCGATTACTCCTGCGTTCACCTTGCCTTCGGTCAAACATGAACGCAGGGGCAGATATTGTCACGTGCGGCCAACATGCGCTTGATTGGGATCCCGACAGCGAAGTGCACGGTGGTAGGACCCAACGACGGACTCACAGAGTCGGACTCCCAGGCTGATGCCGCTCTATCTGCCGTCGAGGCCAGGGAGCCAGCGCCCCTAGCCGGGCTGAGTGGGGCCGACCGGATGAGGCATCGGAGGACAGAGGATCACGCCATCGAACGCTGGGTTCGTCGCTGCCTCGCTTCGTGCTTCATGACGTGTCGCCGGAAGCTGTCCTCGAGTTGCCGAATCGTTGTGAACATTGTCGATGAAGAAATTCTCCTGCGAAAACCGAAGGTGACGGTTGATCTCGCCGAGGACATCATGTTGAAGTTGAGGTCGAAGCTCTAGAACACCGATTGTTGCCCCTACCGGCGCATCAACGCCGGTGTTTGAGCACCGGCAACATGTCACATGGTTACCCGGGACGACGATTGGAGGGCTTCAGCGTGTGCGGAACTCGACGGTAAACGCAAAGACATCGATTTATACTGGTTCGGGCCGCTAGAATAGCGTAATACTTTACATCCAGTTCAACGTGATGCCTTGCGTTGGATTGTATTGTCTGATGTATGTACAAGGAGGTGCCTCTACCTCTCTTTATATAGTCCAGAGGGCAGGCGTATTGATCTAGTCCTAGTCAGTTATGACATTGGAGTTCTAGTTCTATTACAGAGACTAACTTTCCTAGTAATCCGACTAGGTCGGTCTTTGATGGCTTGGAGTACACGCCAGCTTGTTTCATGTCTTCAAGCAGACCGTGGGCTAGCCCAAGCCCATGGCGGGTAGTCGGTCCTATGGAGAACACTTAAGATCATGGCCCGTCATGGGGATTCGAGTGAAAGGAGGGGTGGTGGTCAAGAGAATGGTGTGGGGCCAACTAGGGTGGATGCTTATTTGAAGAGGCATGGAGGGATATAGAAGTCCACAACAACGGCTATTAGGGATGGGGTGTGGGAGAGGAAGGGCAAGCTAGGTTTCCAACAATTTATTTTGAACTTAGGGCATTATTGGTCCAAGTTGGGACATGACTTTTAAGAGGCTCACCTCTAAAAATGCCCTTATTTGCATAGGGAGACCTTTTAAGAGGCTCACCTCTATTAATTCATTATTGGAGGTGGCGGCGTGGTGTTTCCCTAAATATGGAGATGACCTCAATAAATTGTTTTGTACTTTTGGTGATAGGGACAATTTTAACCGCCTCTATAAATCAAAGGGATATTGTGGTGGGAACCAACAAGGTTGGGGAGTCTCCAAATCCTCATAAATTTTGATCTCCTATTTGTAGATTTGATAGATCAAAGCCTCACCTTTCTCCTCTCAAACCTTACCTCCCCCTCCACAACAAAAACAAACCACGCAATAGAAGGGTTGCTTGGGATCCCTGTTTGGGTTTACTTGCTGCAATGTAAAGGGCCTCTCAATATTACATATTATAAAAATAAATACCTCTACACCTAACGGAATATATAAGCAACATTTTTCATAATGTAGTTGGTCAAATTAGTTATCACATGTGGAGATGTCCAGGTTTTAGCCACCCGACGTCGCTACTTGCTCGAAACTTTCTCAAATTTTTACCACAGCCTCCGCATGCGATGACAAGACACGTCGTCAAGTTTCGTCATTTTCGGACTCCGTTTCGATTTTATAAAATTTAAAAACACTTTTCACGCGCGTGGCTCGGCGTGTTCCGACACCAACACGGTCGAAATTTCACGCGAGGCCCCGCACACGGCCTCAACATGCTCCAAACATCATGAATATCATTTTCTGAATGGCCGGATTCCATTATTTCATGTACCTGCAGTTCAAATCTGGAGCTGCCGGAAAAAATCAAAGAAACAGAAAAAATCTACGGAATATAGCAAAATAAATCAAAATGATCCCAAACTTGGAATATATCATGTACTTACTGTATCAAGGCAACACAAAAAACTGGGATCGAAAATAAAAAAAAATAAAAATTCTTTGCCGACTGCCAGGGAGGATGGCAGTTGGCAAAGCCTGCGCCTTTGCCGACTGCTGACGGAGTGGCAGTCGGCAAAGGTGACGGTGTGGATGGCGTCAACCATGACCTGCCTTTGCCGACTGCAATTCTTTGCCAACTGCCTGGCAGTCGGCAAATCCATGGCTTTGCCAACTGCCTGGCAGTCGGCAAAGCCAGGCAGTCGGCAAATCCTGCTTTGCCGACTGCAGGAAATTCCAGTTGGCAAAGGGACCTCTTTGCCGAGTGTCGAAAAAAACAGTTGGCAAAGAAAATTGCAGTCGGCAAAGAGCCAGTTTCCTGTAGTGAGTTGTGTCAATATAATATGCAACATCACATATATTCTGTTTACATAATCACATGGAATTTATAGAACTGCATACTACTACATAAGCAATTTCAGGACACAACAAATTTAAAATTTTGAGGTAGACATTTTTTCCAACCTCTCTATAAATCACTTTGGGTTTGATGGACACTTGCTCCCTCTGAAAATCATTCAATTTTCAAGGACAAGGAGCTTTGAAAGAACTTTGTGATTTAACTTTTTCCAAGATACTCTCATGAGAATTGACATGGAGCATCTGCCAAGGAGCTTTATATTAGTTAGATTTCAATGATTTATCCTTAGTTACTAATTAACTACAACAAAGCAATTAGCTCTACACTTACTTATCATTGGAGCCTCTACTGAGGACCTTTAGTTAGATATCATGACCTGGCAGCTGTTGACATCACTATTAGATACATTATGAACAAATGGTATGCATATTGCGATGGCCTGAATTTAACTCACAAATTTGGTATTCTCAACATTTTGTGTACCTCCAATGTCCCACTAAACAATGCTTTTTGCTCCGGGGGAGATGCACGCAACTCTTTTGCTGTGCCAGCACTTGGTATATCTCACTGAAATATTCTTTTTTGGCCCAGAACATGCAACTCTCTTTTCCTGCCAGCACTTGGCTTCAAGAGTATGCAACAAAAAATCAGGAGTGATGATTTGCTTTCTTTGCCTTTCCCTTTCGAGTTAGGACTTAGGAGTTACCATACTATTTTGTTCATTGCATCAACTAGCAAAGTTGTGACATTTATATACCTTCTGTTCTCCTATCTAAGCAAATTGATTTATTTCACATGAATGGACAGCAAAAGGCATGACTGACATCTTCGTATCTACCACATGACACGGATCTGTTATGTCCAATAGTGGACCCAGAAAGTGGGGGCGGTCAGGAAGGCTAAATATTTGAAACCTCTTACCAGGGATAAACTAGATGTTATAATATATGGAACACAGAACCAGAATAACTATATTTTAATACCAATTCAAAATGGTCAAGTAGCATTTAGAACAACTTTGTCGGTATATAGCAATATCAAATAAAGAAAATCTGTGACCAAAGGTTCATAGATGTGTTCACAGATTCACACCACTTAGGCCCCATCTTCAATTCTGTGCTCAAACTTCAGAGGTATTACAGGTCCTTGACACATGTTTCTTACTGAAATACTTATTTGTCCAATCATAGACTCATACAACTCAAAGTACGCGATGCCTCGTGACACCACAGGAAGACGAGCACCATGGCGGGTTGTCACCTGCCACCGCAGGATTACTAGTGCAGCGGCAGGAATACAGCGAACTGCTGTGTCCCACCGCGGGAAGAAGAGCACCCTAGGCGGGCAGCCACATGGCCCCACGGGAAGACAGAGTGCCACGACGGGCTATCACCTGCCACCACGTCGTACTAAGTCAATGATGAAGTCCAGGCTGGCAAAGACGATGCTGTCACTGGAGTGAGATTCCAATGTCATCGATGAAGAAACCTATCTGATCAACATAGATGAATCTATGCGTGTTGTTCCCCATCGCGCCAACTATTTTCATTTTTTACCTCCAACTAGTATTATACGTATCAGGTGCAATAGTCCAGAACTGTGGCACACGAGACATATTTGTACTGGTTCAGACATGGGGTGCCCTACATCTAGTGTTTCATGGGTGTTTGTATTGTTTGTGTGCTGTGCGCTGGGTGCGGTTGAGATTAGGGGATTACAACTATGTGTCTATGGGATGAAAATTTGTTTCTATGCCGATCAGGGGCTCTCTACCCTTCGGATAGAGTCTGGAGGTAGGGCTATAGGAAGAGTCCTAATCAGTTTATAGGTAGGTTTCCTAGTCTATTGCCACAAGTGGAATTGGATCCTACGTATATCCTGCCTATGCCTTATCTGCCATGTAGATAAGATACACCTAGTCCATTTCCTTTTCCGAGTTGTCTGCATGAGGAGTGTCACTTTTGGCTTCAGTGCACTGAGGTTTTAGGACCAACATTGCCAAAGTCACATTTACCCAATAACAGGATATAGAGCACACATGTATATCTGGAGACCTATATTTGTATCATCAATTAATATGAATAAAGTACATGTTCCCTCTTTTTTTTTGTACTTTAGTACACTAGCATGGTCACAATTATTTTTCTTCATCGCACAAAGAACTTTGGTTATTTTTTTCTCTAAACAAATTGGTATGCCGAATGAGATATGGTTCTTCTCCATCTTTGTTGTGCAAATGGTCGTCAGATTCATTTACCAGTTTCTCCAAAATACAAGATGGTGATAAAAAAAAAACTTTTCATGTTTGTGTTATTTCGGATGCCTTCCTTGCATGGCATACACCACTGGAGACGCCCTCTTTGCCGAGGGCCCAGGGCACTCAGCAAAGGCCCAAAAGCCCTCGGCAAAGGCTTTGCCGAGCGCCGCCCTCGGCAAAGAGCCATCGGAAAAAAATTAACGGCAAAGAGGTTTTTTGCCGAGGCCTATTTGTCGGGCACTCGGCAAAGCCTTTTCCGAGGGCCAACAACGGCGCTCGGCAAAGAAAAGCAGCCGTCAACGGCGTTGCTCCGTTGACGGCGCCTTTGCCGAGTGCCAACAGTTAGGGCACTCGGCAAAGACATTTTTATTTTTTTAAAAAAACTCTTTGCCGAGTGCCACGGCGGCAAGGCACTTTCGGCAAAGACATTTTTTTTTTTTTAAAAAACTCTTTGCCGAGTGCCTCCCCAGCTTGGCACTCGGCAAAGATTTTTTTTTTTTTAAAAAAAATCTTTGCCGAGTGCAATGTCACGGCACTTTCGGCAAAGTTTCCCAGCTTTGCCGAGTGCCATGACCATTGCACTCGGCAAATCAACCGAAACTGCATTTTTTTTGTTTTTTGCATTCCACTGACACAAACAGTTCAAATATATATCACATGTCACATATATATCACAAACATCACAATAATCACATATATATCACAACAAAACCATTTTCACACATTATATCACAACCACAAGTCTCAAATTCACAAACACAGTCCATCAAGTCAAAGCACAAGTCACAACCACAAGTGAAGCTCAAGTCCAAGCACATGTCGAAGCACAACTCCTCAAAAAAGCGGCATATGACACGATGGTTCATTCGGTGACGCATGAGTGGGGTTATTCGAACCCGCCGACGGAAGTTGCAAAAAGGATAAGAGGTTGCATGTGTGAGATTCATCTAGTAAGTTTCTATGTGAAGCATTGGTGTATGTCATAGCTAGTGCAAGCATGTAGTAAGTTTCTATGTCAAGCATCTAGTAAGTTTCTATGTCAAGCATCTAGTAAGTTTGTATGTCAACCATGGTTGTATGTCAAAGAAGCATCTAGTAAGAGTGAACTTTCATACTTACAGGAGTGGCTGTAGGAGTAGGCGGTGGAGGTGCCGCCAACAAAAGGTACACCCCTTGCTGGACACTCATGCATGAAGGCCTCCATTTCTTGCATCCTCCTCTCACAGGGCTGCGAACGCTTCCCTCTAGGCTTGCAACAAGCTGCTTGCTCTCGAGCCTCGACCACGAGCTTGGGCCTGCAATGCTCGGCCTACAATACAAACTTCAATGTTTCATAATGCAAATGTAACTTAGGTGTGCAAAGATGAGCGTCGATGAGTAAAACAGGGCGCCCTCGAGGCGTCGACCACGGCTGCCTTGTGAGTAGGCCAGGCCATGGGCGTATGGGCTGGCTGGAGCTCGTGCTCCATGCTCGGAGCATGTCGAGAGAGGGAACAGTGGTGGAGTTGATGGCGCCGTCTGCAATCCACAGCCACCCATGCTTCTTGCCTCCTCCTAGCCTCATGATGGTCTCTGCATCAATGGGCTCAGGTCACTTTCGTAATCTTCCCCATGGACCTCCCTCACCTTTGAGGTGTACTCTTGAACCTTAGTGTGCACAGTCGGGTCGGAGTACACCTCACAGCAGCGAGAGCAGATTGAAGGAGACAGAGGAAGGCGCCTGCCCATGTGGGACATAGCCCACGCAGAGAACTCCGAGACCTCCATGCCCGGTTGTGCAGCCTCCTGCGAGTAAGATGGCAAGATGGTGAGAAATAAGGCAGAACTCAGCGTCAAATAAGATAAAAGAAATCACTTACATATGCTTGTTTGTAGGCGGGGAGGTTGCGGCTGCCTTAATGGTGAGTAGCACCTCGCCTCGGCGAACATCGGTCCCGCTGCCTCGCGTGGTTCTCAGCAAAGTCGTTGGACAACCACCTGTCCACGATCATCTCCCAGCACACGGAGTGGGATCGGCACCACCAGGGAATCACCTACAAGTCATCGATTATTGGACATAGAAAAAGATAAAATTAAACCGACTTAATCTCAAAACGAATCATTATTAATGTTTTTCGTCTACCTCAAGGTACTGGGCCCGGGACAGCTCCACCTTTCTTGCATCAGGCTTGCTGATGGACTGCTTCAACACCACGGCGTAGTAGTCTCTGTGGGCCTGCACGCGCGCCTCGTGGTGCATGTCGGTGACGTACTTCCTACAGGCGGCGGCAGCCGCCTGATCCGCCCGGGCCTCAAGTCCTTCTTCCGGCTTGAAATACATCTGCATACAAAACCGATGTATCCATTCATTATTTCAATAAAAGACTTGTCCAATGAAAATGTTGTGCGAGAGAGACTTACCCAAAACTCCGCCAGTACCCGCTCCTGCTTGTTGCGGTACCTGTCGTCAGGGGCCAACTGGTACCTGTCCCACGTGTAGGCCGGCTCCCGCACGTCCTCGGACACGTTCACAAGGCCAGGGTACCATTTCCTGCACAAAACACCAAGGATGCTCGCGGGGGAGCGTGCAGAAGTACCCGACAAAACCAACCAGGCCCTGCACAAGTGATTAAGAAAATTTATCAGTTCCTCTTTTGATTTCCAACATTATCATATGAAGTAGTTGTGATAACATCTATAGTTACTTACCTCTTTGCCATAGGGCGAATCAGTGCCCGGTTGTGAGGAAGCGGAGGTTGAGGGAGGCTCGCGGGACCTCGCTGGTAGACAGTCGGGGTAGCGGAACTGTCGCCCTCGGCGGCCTCATCCTCGGCTGCCTCGTCCTGGGTCTGTCGGACGTCCTCGTCCTCGACCTCGCCCTCGGGCGTGGCCGTCACGTGCTCCTCCTCCATCACCTCGTCTGAAGGTGGCGGGCAAGGAGTCCGCTGCCTCTTGCTGACCCTGGTCCTCCTCCTCTGACCTCCTGTGGACGCTACCCCTAACCCCGACCCCTCGTCTGAAATGGGAGGGCGTGGTCTCCCGTAAAGGGAGGCTATCTCACATCGTGGACGGCTGCTCGCCATCACCTGCAATCACAAAGAATGAACAAGACTTATTAGTATATATATTAGAAATAGATTCAAAATAAATAAAGAAAACATAAACTAAAACAAACGTAGTATTACATGTATTAGGAATAATCTTCATGATTAGGATCATAGGTGTCGTCATCACTATCAAAATTGTCCAAATGGGCAACAGTATCTGAAGGTTCTATGTTGTCTTCATTGTCATTGCCTAGCCTTAATCGGTCAAGCATTTCTATGTCCTTGGCATTTTGCACCACATCTCCATCAACCTCGTCATCCTCTATTTCGTTGTCTACTTTCATTTCAATCGCTTCGGGTAAGACTATCTCAAACGTGCCTGGTAGCCCATCTTCTTGATAGAACTATCCATCATATGTGTTTGCGTTGAAGTTGTAATCATCATCGTTTGGGGCAGGTAGTTTACCGTGTGGAGACACCTGGTGCACAATAGCCCAACCCTTAAGATCCGCTTTGTCTTGGTTGGCATATCGCGTATAGTACACCTGCACGGCCTGTTGAGCCACAATGTAGACATCTTTTCCTGGATAGACGGAATCTTCTCGAATCTTGACTAGCCCAAGATGAGGGGTCCATCTCGTTTCTCAAGGATTAAACCAGTGGCATTTGAACACGACAGGTTTATGTTTGTGACCATGAAATGAGAGTTCATATATTTCCTCAACTCTACCATGATAGTCGAGGCCGTCAGTGCCAGGCGTGCAAACTTCGCTATTTGTGGTTTTTCGTTTGGGCCGAGTCTGCTCATATCTTGTTGTGTGGAAGCGATATCCGTTCACGTCATAACCGGTAAATGACTGCACCCTAACATCATAGCCGCTTGTAACCTGTCTCAACTCCTCACTCATGGACGAGTCAGTCTGGGCCTGCAAGCTCAAGCATGATAGGTCGTTATATTAATCGAACGAACGAGAAACTTAGAATATGGAACGTGGGAGCTAAATTGGACATTACCTTTTGTTTGAACCAAGAAATGAAATCAGGCCTCCCCGCACCCGCACCCCAAGAAAGAAGGGTGTCATGTTCCTGCGAGGTAGGATCCCTTGATTGATGCCAGGACTCACGGACAAATTCCCTGTCCGAACGAGAATCAGTGGGGTTGCATGAAGAATATTCAGGGCGTATTGAAACAAGTTCGTTGAGAACTTACTCGACGAACGGCTGCACCTCGGGAAGGTTGGTCAACACATATAGCATGACACTTCGCAACTCTTCATTTCCCAATATCTTATTGGTCGATCCACTTGCGCTGCTGAGTTGGCCTTGGAACAGGCTGTGGGTCCATTCATTTTCGCCAACATTATAACGAGGGAGTGGATTATGATTGCTAGGAAGTTTCGGCTTGTAGTATAGTGTTGTGAAGTTTGCCACCTCCTCCCTTAGACTTGCCTCTGCAATGGAAGCCTCAATTCTGGCTTTATTTGTACATTTCTTGCGAAGAGTCTTTAGACATCTCTCGATTGGATAGCACCACCGGGCTTGCACGGGCCCCCCCCCAAGCGTGCCTCAGATGGGAGGTGCACAATCAGATGCTGCATGGGCAAGAAGAAGCTGGGTGGAAAGATCTTCTCCAGCTTACAGAGTAACACAGGTGCCGCTTTTTCCAAGTCCTAAGCGACGGTCCGAGATATCTCCTTGGCACAAAGCTGACGGAAGAAAAAACTCAACTCTGCCAGCACTTGCCAAACATGGTCAGGGACATAGCCTCGGACCATCGCCGGAAGAAGCCGCTCAATCCATATGTGGTAGTCATGACTCTTCATCCCGTTGACTCGTAAAGTGCCTAAGTTCACTCCCCTACTCAGATTTGCTGCATATCCATCTGGAAACATTAACGTCTTGATCCATTTTAGTACTTCCCTCCTTTGATCGGGTTCCAAGACGAAATTGACCTTAGGTCTTTTCCATTGTTTGTTTCGGCCACTAGGAGGCCGCATCTCTTGCTTCGGTCTGTCACACAACGTCGCTAGGTCCACTCTAGCTTTAACATTGTCCTTAGACTTGTCAGTGTTCATGAGAGTTCCCCAAAGTGCCTCGGCGATATTCTTTTCGGTGTGTATTACATCAATGTTATGTGGCAGAAGAAGATCATCGAAATAGGGCAGCCTCGTCAAGCCGGACTTATGAGTCCACATATGTTCCTCACCATATCCCACAAAACCACCTCCTTCATTGGGCACGAGAGCATCTATCTGAGCACCCACCTCAGCACCACTCTTCATGCACGGTTTAGGGTCTATCACTACAACACCTTTCATAAAGTTCTTGATGTCTTGTCTGAATGGATGGTTAGAAGGGAGGAATTGACGATGCCTGTTGAACGACGAATACTTGCCACCCTTCTTCAACCAAATGAACCTCACAGCTTCCTTGCATATTGGGCACAGGAATTTCCTGTGGACACACCAGGCGGCGAATATCCCATACGCCAGGAAGTCATGCAGGGAGTAGTGGTACCAAACATGCATCTTGAAGGATGATTTTGTAGCTCGGTCGTATGTCCATACCCCCTTCTCCCAAGCATCGATCAATTCATCAATCATAGGCTCCATGTACACACCCATATTACTCCCCGGGTGTCCAGGAATTATCAATGACAAGAAGACGTTATGCCGTTGAAAGGAGATGCGGGGGAGATTCAGGGGGATAACAAACACGGGCCAACATGTGTATGGGGCAGACAACTGTCCATAAGGATTGAACCCATCTGTTGCCAGCGCGACACATACATTACGAGCCTCAGCTGCTTTGTTAGGATGTTTGTCATTAAAGTACATCGATGCTTCAACATCGGACGGATGCACCATCGTCGATGGCTTGTACCGTACACCTTCTTTATGCCATGTCATCTGTTTCACGGATTCCTCGGTCATGAAAAGCCGTTGGATCCTCGGCACAAACGGAAGGTGCCGTAGGACTTTCGCGGGGATCGTAAGCTGCCTCTTCTGGCCATCTCCAGAGTCTACCTCTAGGTACCTTGAGGATTTACACTTCGGATAGTACTTTGCATCCTTGTGATCTTTCCTAAATAAGACGCACCCCTTCGGACAAACATGTATCTTGTCATATGGCATCTTAAGCATACGAAGTAGTTTCTGTGACTCGTGCAAGTTCTTCGGCAGAATGTGCTTCTCTGGTAGCATGCTGCCAAACACGACCAACATCTTATCAAAGCCTTCGCGACTCAGATTTAACTCGGCCTTCAACCCCATAACACGTCCAATGGCATCCAGCTGAGAAACCATTGTACTCTCATGAAGGGGTTTCTGTGCTGAGTCCAACATTTCGTAGAAGGCCTTAGCGGCTTCCTCCATCTCCTCCTTCTCACGTCCTTCTGCGAAGTGAGCTTGGTGAGTGTCATCTAGCATGTCTGCTACTCCGGCATCATCATCAAAAGCCTCGAGGCATGGTCTCACCACCTCCACTCTTATATGATCTGCTTCACCATGGTGGATCCACCGGTGGTAGCCAGCCGTATAACCATTGTACACAAGATGTTTACCCATGGTCACCTTGTCTACCCTTCTGTTGTTGTCACATTTGCTACAGGGACACCAAAGTTTAGAATGTCCTTTAGCTACACCCGAGCTCCATGCATGTTCCAAGAAAGCATCTGTCCCATTCACCCACTCAATGTCAAAGTCACTCCTGCTTCTCTGGCCCGTGTACATCCACTGACGGTCTTCCATCCTTCCACATATACAGCACATAGTAATGTAAACATCAATTGCATCTACATGGTGTTCCTACTCTCTAATAGGTGAGGATAGGTCCTAATCCCACCCGCGGATGCGTAGATGAGGTTAGTTTCCATGCTCCGCTCCCTATCCGAGACAGAATTTCGGTAGCACCTCCCCGCTGTTCTCCCGATGCACGTCCTGCAAGGGAGAGTGTGTATCCAGAGAACAACTGGGGGTGATGCCGAAACACCATCTCGGACCGGAGCGGACCATGGAAACTAACCCATCTACGCATCCGTGGGCTGTCCAAAAAACATGGACAATCCAAAACAGATACGGTCGCAGATATACAAAGATCTGTATACCTCCAACCGTATCTCTTTCAGTCGGGAGACACCTAACTAGGTTACGCGACCAAAGACCACATACGGATAGAGGGGTTATACCTAGGGTGCCGGTGAGGTTAGGGTAGCGGGGCGGTGGAGAGTCGGTGCAGAGGCGAGTCGACGCGGTGTAGGAAGACCTGTAGCACCGACGAAGACGATCGGGGTCGCCGAGTCCCTCCCACAGGTCCTCCTGCAAAAAAGGGCAAAAATGGTTAGTGTTGACTCAAAATTTCGGCAGCACCTCCCCTGCACGGGGAGGTTCCCAAAACCTACAAAAAACATGGCACAAAGGCCAACAACCACATATATACCAAACATGGGCACGAAGGCCAACAACCACCAATATATCAAGAGGAGCCATGTATTTTAGTTCTCTTTCCATTCAGATGAAAGTATTGAAGTAGTACAGCAACAATTACTACTAACCCTACAACTACTACTAAAACTACTACTAACAACTACTTAACTACTAGCAGTACTAATAGTAAGAACTACTTAACTATTAACAACTACTACTACTAACCACTACTACTTACTAACCACTACTACTTACTAACTACTACTATTTACTAACTACTACTACTACTAACCCTACAACTAACACTACTAACTAATACTACTAACCACTACTACTTACTAACTACTACTAACTACTAACTACTACTACTACTAACCCTAAAACTAACACTACTAACTACTACTACTAACACTACAAACTAACTACTACTAACTACTAACTACTACTACTACTAACCCTACAAGGGTAGGGCTTACCTTGGCGGCAAGAACGACAAGAGCGAGGGGCCGACAGCACGGCAAGCGATGATCTGCAGAAGCCTTGAGATCAACGGGCGGTCGGAACGAAGCGAGGATTGACGGGCGGTCGGGTCGGCACCTTCCTCTTCTTCCTCCTCCCCTTTCTCTTTCTTCCTCTTCTTCCTCCTCCCCCTTCTCTTTCTTCCTCTTCCTCCTCCCCGTTCTCTTTCTTCCTCTTGCTCCTCTCCTTCTCCCTCTCTGCTGGCGGTCAGCAGAGCACGACGGCTTGGCGCCATGAGCTTCGGGCACTGGCGGCAGGGGGCTGGGCTGCTGGGGCGGCCTGGCCGGCCGGCGGCCAGCCAGCCACGAGCTCGGAACACCTGGCACTTGGGGCGGGGCCGCTGGGCTGGACGGGGCACCGGGCGAGACAGGGCGCCGGGGAGGGCAGCCAGAGCTTCGCATCGGGGAGGGGACGTTAGTAGGGGACGGGCAGCGCGGCGGCAGGGCAGGACGCAGCTGGGCGGGTGGGAGAGGAGTGAGGAGGGGGTCGGTTGGGCTGGCCCGTTCTGGGACTTTAGGTTAGAATCTTTGCCGAGTGCCGGGCCCAGCGGCACTCGACAGAGGTTTTTGCAATTTTTTTTTAAAATTCTTTGCCAAGCGCCCTGTGACCTGGCGCTCGGCAAAGACAGTCTTTGTCGAGTGCCAAGGTTGGCACTCGGCAAATTAAAAAAAAATTGTTTTTTTCTCCCCAAATTTTCCTAGGGCCTTGCTACAGTAATAGAAACTCCATTTCAAAATTTGGGACAATTTTGAGTTTTTTTACTATATTTCCTTAATTATTTTTGTTTCGTTGAATTTTTTCGACTATTTCAAATTTGAACTGCATGTACATGAAATAATGGAATTTGGTCATTAAAAAAATGGTATTCATGATGTTTGGCGTATGTTGAGGCCGTATCTAGGAACTCGCATGAAATTACGAGCATCTTGTTGTCGTAACATGGCGATGTACTTGCGGTAAAAGTGTATTTAGATTATATAAAATCCAAACGAAGTCCGAAAATGACGAAACTTGTCGAGGTGTCTTGTTATCGCATGTGGCGGCCGTGGTAAAAAATTAAGAAAGTTTGAAGCAAGTTGTGACGTCGGATTCCTAAAAGCCAAACATCTCAGATTTTCTGATTTTTTTAAAAATATTTAGAAGTAAAAACTTAAAAATATATATATTTTTTGTTTTGTGGCAACCAGCCTATAAGAACTGACAACAAAATTTTCTGTTTACCAGCATTCAAATTGGTGACTATTGGCCTCCCCTACGACCATATCACATAGTCACTTATGGTTATCTATATGATCTCCTTTTCTACTAACATATATGAATCTTGTAGTCAATATTTCGTCTCATAAATGATCTTAAATGGGAAAATTTTCAACTAATTCAAAAATGTGAATATAGGGCATTTATCCATCCGAGGTCATTTGAAAAATTCAAAAATGTGAAATTAATAGTTTGAGGACTTAATATATGGCCCCTAAACGATCCTAAATAAAAAAAAATCTTCATCGACTACGGAGTTTTAAATCTCATTGCTTTCTACAATTTTAGTATAAATTTTGTCTTCATCGGGCTTAATGAAAAAGTGATGAATTTATTTGTGTTGTAGCTGTTGTTAAGGGCCTTGAAAATCGATTTCTAGGGGGAAAGTAAAAATCATCCATTTTCAGTGACAGTTAACATAAGCAACCATCCTTGAAAATCATATTTTTAGGTGTGGTTCTCTTTAGCTGATCGCTCCTGATAGCATAATCGTCCGTCAAAATGTATTTCTAGGGTCGGTTTGTAAGTTTCAACACTCGTGGAGCTAGTTAGAGATGGTTTCCTTAGTAAGGGCGCGTTTAGATCCAAATTTTTTGGGGTTTTGGCTACTGTAGCACTTTCGTTTGTATTTGACAATTAGTGTCTAATTATGGACTAATTAGATTCGAAAGTTTCGTCTCGCGATTTCTCACCCAACTGTGCAATTTATTTTTTTTCGTCTATATTTAGTACTACATGCATATGCCGCATCGAGGCAGCAGCGTCCTCGACGTGGTAATTGCAGCTTTGGGAGGCCACGGGGCTAGGGCTGAACAAGCTAACTATGCAACAAGGGAAGAAAAAGGGAAGAGGGAATTTAGGCCACAACAAAGTTGTGGGGTTATGGGGGAATAGCTTTGGAGGCAAAGTAGCTGTGGCCAGTGGACGGCTGCAGTAGTGGTTGGTAATGAATGCTGTGATGGATTCTGATGGATGCGACGGTGAGGAGAAAAGTTTGGAGGGAATTTGGGTTGCGGCGAAGACGTGGAGTGGTAGCACAATAGGATTGGGTGGCGAAATAGGTGGGCCCGGTTGATGGCTGTGCAATGGATGGTGATGGATGCTGCTGTGGATGGCGATGGATGTGGCGGTACAAGGTTGTCGCGGTGGTGAGGACGGGCGATTAGTTTTTGTTTTCTTTTTTTTCTTTTTAATTTTGAATAATATGTTGTTGTTTGCTAGCCTGTAGTCGTTGTCTCTGTTGCGTGGACCAAGAAACTCCAGTAGCGCATCTGAGCCAATTCTTGGGTGCCAAGGGATGGCCCACTTACGGAATCTGCCCAACCAAATAGGAAGGTGAACAGTGGACATGTATCTCCGTCTCCTAATAATATTATTTAATATTGTTTTATTTTATAGTGTTTCCGTGGCTGTACAAAAGAGTTTTGTATAGAACCCTTTCATGCAATTTACAATATTCTGTGCAGCAATGATTTGTACATTCATGATAATCCCCTAAACCTAGTGCTGTGTGCTACGAATCAACTCAAATATCACTTAAACAATCAACCTTCCTACAAATTTAGCAAGATTTCGCAACCATATTAAAACATGATTTTCTAACACAAAGCCGTGTATTCCTAACTCCATAAAATTTCGTCGCAAGAGCACATCATCTAGCCCAATAAACGCTCAACCTGCTGCTTCATAGTATCACAAATTTCAGTCACCTCCCACATCTCAGGCCTCTTTTTTGTCCTCATCAAAATGGCAACTACCACCGTTGTTCCAGTCTTATAGGAATACCCAGATGACGGTGTGGCTCATCTTGTTGTAAAACATACGGACTCTATCCTAGAAGGAAAGAAGATTATAATTACCAATATTCAGGAGAATAAAGAATAGTCTTCCTATCTTATGTTTATTTGTTCTTCTACTTTTATCTACTACGTTGATCATGAGAAACGGAGAGGGAAAGGTCCGAATCGCTGGCAACATGTTTTATAAAACGTTATCAGCACGACAAGCTCTATGTCGACATCGCCGTTGAAGCTGTCGCCGATCTTCGACGCCGACGCTTGTGCTGACATCTCGCGGTGACTACTTCAACGACATCAACACCTCCGACGTTGTTAGCGGAATGGATCTGCTACCTCTATCTGCTGCTGATATGAATTACATCTACATGCACCATCGCTGTCGAGTAGACAAATCTATGACAATGCCAAACGCCCTACGCGGTATGCATGTATCTACTAATCACTGCCCTACGCGGCATGTGACGTAGATCAAATTTGTTAGAAAATTAGACATTTTCATTATCAGTTTAATCCAGCAGCAGGTTTGTGACAACATATATGTGCATGTGTATATTTCTTATGAACGCTACAGCATGCATAGATGATATACTGATTGATACAGTAAGAATATAAAATACAGTAATCACAGAGATTAGACTGTACCCAGCGGAGGGTCCCATGCCGAGGGCATCGGAGGCTCTATTCGCACAAGTCGACATAGTGCGTTGCTTGAAGTCGCGGACCACGGTCGATGCAGGAAGATGCTCGCAGTGCAGTCCCACGAACGGATCACCAGGAAGAAGACGCCTTGACGTTCCAGGGAGAAGACGGATCCAAGAGCGATCTCCAGCAGGAAGAAGATGGACGAGCAGTCGCGGATCGCTCCCCAAAAACCTAATCGCCACTCACCCCGTGTAGGATTCCGGAGGCACCTGCTCTCCCATTCCTCCGTGCGCGCAGAGGTACGGGACGGGGAAGTCAGAAGGCTGCTGATCTGTGGTTCTCTCAGGAGTGGTTGTGTGGGACGGGGTCTGGACTGACGGAGAACTGGATATATGGCTGCTACCAGAGAAGGAAACGAAGGCAGCGGAGAATCCTAGGAGACGGGAAGCGGAAGCGAAAGGGACTATAACTGACACACGTCAGATTCGCCTCCACCATCAAGGAGCGAAACTCCCGTGATAATGTGGATTTAAGTGGCAAAAGACTGGCCACGCCCGCCCACTCGCCATGCCCACGGCCTCGGCCTCGGCCATGGCCCGCCCGGCCGACAATAAGCGGCGGACACGCTGCGCGGTGGCACACCTTTATCCTTTTCTTAGCTTCTCAATTTAGACGAATAATTTCCAACCATATAAGCTGAGTCAGCGTTCAGATCAAAATCCCGTATGGTATTAAACCATACAACACTTAATGTTACGTACCATAGAGTTTTATTTGATTTATTAAATATTATATGTGCCAAGCCCATATTATATCCAACAATCCTCACCAAACTCTAGGGTTTGTAACAAAGTAGTCTTAGAACCACATTTCTTTTATATACCAGTGTTTTCATGGAGACTGTTAAGTTGAACATCCATCTAGAATAATAGTTTCACTCACTCACAACTGAACAATGGATTAAGCCTTGAATTGACAGTTTTGTGTAAGGTGAATGTCACTAAAGTCCTTAGCTGATACTGGGCAGCAAAAGGCATCCCCTCTATTTGAAGTATATAAGTCATACTTCAGTGCCTTTCATGAGTATTTAGAGATCACCCAAATCTCATAGACTATGACCAGCAGTCTGACTCATATAGGTGTGTTCCTCAAAAGATGTTCTGTAGGACAACATCTTTGCTTTGACAAGCCGCTTGGAACACATTAAGGTAAAAACCAACCTGCCTTACAGATAGGAAAGATGTGCATCAGAAATGAGTCTTACTAAGGATCTTTCCTCACAATTTACCACTAGCTTGTTTCACCGTCCTACTTCACGGGATCTCCGATCACATAGAACAGGTTACCACTATAGTAAATTTCAAGTGGGTCTCAAACCCATCTCTCTCGATGCACTTTCTATCACGTTACGTGATAGACCCTTAGTGAACTGATCTGGCAGATTGTTAGACGTGTGAACATAGTCCAACGCTATTACTCCGGAGTTTCTCAATTTTCTGACAGATTTTAGTCGTCTCTTAACATGTCTTGTGGACTCCATGTTATCCTTAGAACTGTTAACCTTTGTAATCACAGTCTGGTTATCGTAGTTCATAGAAATAGCCGGTATGGGCTTTTCAACAACTGGTAAATCCATAAGGAGATCACGAAGCCACTCAGCCTCAGATCCAGCAGTGTCTAATGCTGTGAGTTCTGCTTCCATTGTAGACTTCGTTAAGATAGTCTGCTTGCAAGACTTCCAGGAAACAACGCCACCTCTAAGCGAAAACACATATCTACTTATGGCATAAAGCTTATCAGCATCAAAAATCCAATTGGCATCGCAGTAGCCTTCCAGCACTTTTGGATATTCGGTATAACAAATACCATAGCTCATGGTCCCTTTTAGGTAGCGCATTACTCTCTCAATAGCACGCCAGTGACCATCTCTCGGGTTTGACACAAACCGGCTCAGCTTGCACATAACAAATGAGATGTCAGGCCTTGTTGCACTAGCAAGATACGTGAGCGAACCAATGATCTGGGAATATCTCAACTGATCCCTTGCTATTCTCCGATTTTTTCTCAATAGCACACTAGGGTCAAAAGGTGTAGGAGCAGGTGTACAGTCACTAAACCCAAAGCGACTCAGCACCTTTTCCACATAGTGGGTTTGTAATAGAGTTACCCCACCATCACCTTCTCTTTGAAGCTTGATATTAAGAATAACATCAGCCTCTCCCAAATCTTTCATCTCAAAATTATTAGTTAAAAATTCCTTCACCTCTTCGATCACTTTGAGGCTGGATCAAACGATCAGTATGTCATCAACATATAAGCACAAAATGACTCCTTCACCCCCACCATACCGATAGTACACACATTTGTCAGCTTCATTCACAACAAAGCCAGCAGATGTTAAAGTTCTGTCGAACTTCTCATGCCACTGTTTAGGAGCTTGTTTCAGGCCGTATAATGACTTTAATAATTTACACACCTTGCCTTCTTGACCATTTGCTACAAACCCATTAGGCTGATCCATATAGATCTTCTCCTCCAACTCTCCGTTTAGGAAAGCTGTCTTAATGTCCATTTGATGAATGATAAGACCATAAGAGACTGCCAGGGTAAGCAAAACTCGAAATGTGGTCAATCGGGCAACCGGTGAATATGTATCAAAGAAATCCTCACCTTCCTTTTGAGTATAACCCTTGGCCACAAGCCTTGCCTTGTACCTCTCAATTGTACCATCAGGCCTAAGCTTTTTCTTGAACACCCATTTGCACCCTATAGGTTTGCACCCATAGGGACAATCAACAATTTCCCAAGTTCCATTAGACATAATAGAATCCATCTCACTCCGTACTGCTTCCTTCCATAAGTCAGCATCAGGAGAGGAATATGCCTCTTCAATGGTCGTTGGCGTGTCATCCACAAGGTACACAATATAGTCATCACCAAAAGACTTTGCAGTCCTCTGTCTCTTACTTTTTATGGTGACTATTGTGTCATCCTCCTCAGGATTTTGCACATAGGGTTCCTCAATTTGTTCTATCGGAATAAAGTTTTCATGCTCATGGGGAATTATAAATTCATGACTAGTTGTGCTAGGTGCATTTTTCATGGGAAACTCATTCTCAAAAAATGTAGCGTCTCTAGATTCCATGATTGTATCAACAACCATCTCAGGAACGCTAGAGTTTATAATTAAAAATCTATAACCTACGCTGTGAATAGCATAACCAAGAAAGACACCATCAACAATCTTTGGTCCAAGCTTTCGCTTTTTGTTTATTGGCACATTCACCTTTGCCAAATAACCCCAAGTTCGTAGGTAAGAGAGATTTAATCTCTTCTTCTCCCATTCCTTGAATAGTGTAATTTCTTTGTTCTTTGTGGGTACTCTATTCAGGACATGACATGCTGTGAAAATAGCCTCACGCCACCATTCCTTAGATAGTCCAGCAGTCTCCAACATGGCATTAACCAAATCAATTAGAGTGTGGTTCTTTCTCTCTGCAATCCCATTGGACTGTGGTGAGTATGGCGGCGTCCTCTCATGAATAATTCCATGCACCGCACAAAACTCAGAAAATTCATTTAAGAAATATTCTCCCCCGTGATCGGACCGCAAACGCTTGATTTTCTTCTCAAGTTGATTTTCTACCTCAACTTTATAGACTTTAAAATAATGCAACGCTTCATCTTTTGTTTTCAGCAAATACACGTAGCAAAATCTAGTGCAATCATCTATAAATGTCATGAAGTATCGTCTACCGCCTTTAGTCAATTCGCCATTCATTTCGCATAAATCAGAATGAACGAGTTCTAATGGTGCCATGTTCCTCGCCTCAGCAGCCTTGTGGGGCTTGTGCGGTTGCTTCGATTGCACACACACCTGGCACTTAGAATCTTTGACTAAGTTAAATTTTGGGATTAAATTCAGATTTGCAAGCCGCTTGAGACAACCAAAATTAATGTGACAAAGTCGTGAATGCCATATATTCGACTCATCCGAAACATTAACATTGTTCACCACTTTATTACACACATCATCAAGCAAAGATAAGCAGAACAAGCCTCCGCAATCATAACCTTTTCCAACAAATGTTCCATGTCTCGACACAACGCATTTATTGGACTCAAGCACAATTTTAAAGCCGTCGCAACACATCTGAGAAGCGCTAACAAGATTGTTCTTGATGGAGGGGACATGCTGCATGTTCTTTAATAGCACCGTCTTTTCTTAAGTAAACTTCAGAACGACCGTACTAGCACCAAGAACACGCGCATGTGAACCATTTCTCATCAGCAAGGCTCCACTCCTGCCGGCCTGATAGGAAATAAACAAGAAAACATCAGCACACACATGAATATTAGCACCACTGTCCATCCACC
Organism: Miscanthus lutarioriparius; assembly: GCA_904845875.1. Taxonomy (NCBI): domain Eukaryota; kingdom Viridiplantae; phylum Streptophyta; class Magnoliopsida; order Poales; family Poaceae; genus Miscanthus; species Miscanthus lutarioriparius. Next base: position 34,480,779 of record CAJGYO010000010.1, read on the forward strand.
ACCCAGGTGAAAGACAAACTGAAAGAACAAAGGGTAAAGAATTACCATACCCATATGTTCCACCTCCAGTCTCGCTAATTACCATGTTTGCTGATTTCTTTTCTTGCTTATATTTACGGTCTGGGCAAGCACTTGCCCAATGCTCATGACTCCTGCAAACAAAGTAACCTCCACCTTTCTTGTTGTTTTTCTTCTTAAACTGTGCAGTCTGCTTAGGCTTTGCATTGTTGTTCTTTTGTATGTTCTTCTTCTTTTTGTTACGAGATGCAAATGAGTTTTTCTTCTACACCATATTGGTAGCGGAAGACTCAACTCTTTTTCCACAGTTGTCTTTTGCTCTCGCCCTCTCCTCAACATCAAGAGAACCAATAAGCTCAGCCACGTTAAACTCTTGTCTCTTATGTTTTAGAGAAGTAGCAAAATCCCTCCAAGAAGGTGGCAGCTTAGTGATTATACCGTCGGCCACAAACTTGTCGAGCAACAGACATGGGAAATGTTCTAGTTTCTTCGCTAGCGCCTGTATCTCATGAGTCTGTTCGACCACAGAACGGTTCTCAACCATTTTGTAGTCATACAGCTGCTCCATGAGGTACAGCTCACTGCCAGCATCAGAAACTCCAAACTTTGCCTAAAGAGCATCCCATAACTCTTTGGCTGATGTGCAAGATATGCAGTTTTTCTCATACTTGGGATGAAGTGCACTAATCACAGCGCCTCGAAACAGGTTATTGGCAGCCAAGAACTTTCGCTCCTCCTCAGGAGTAAACTGTTCAGGCTTCCCCTGTGCGGCGTGATAGCAGTTCATCGCAGTCAACCACAATAACATCTTTGCACGCTATATCATAAAATTCTTGCCATCAAAATTATTCGGCTTCAAAGCGGCAGCAAATCCACTGATAGAAAATTACCTATTATTAGGTTTTTGGAATGTTAGAAATTTAGACATTTTCATTATCAGTTTAATCCAGAAATATAACATCAGCTGGTTTGTGACAGCATATATGTGCATGTGTATATTTCTTATGAACGCTACAACATGCATAGATGATATACTGATTGATACAGTAAGAATACAAAATACAATAATCACAGAGATTAGACTGTACCCAGCGGAGGGTCCCATGCCGAGGGCATCGGAGGCTCCATTCGCACTAGTCGACATAGATCAAGGAGCGAAACTCCCGTGATAATGTGGATTTCAGTGGCAAAAGACTGGCCACGCCGGCGGCGGCGGCGCGCGCGCGTGTGGCACGCCTTTATCCTTTTCTCAGCTTCTCAATTTAGATGAATAATTTCCAACCATATAAGCTGAGTCAGCTTTCAGTCAAAATCTCGTATGGTATTAAACCATACAACACTTAATATTACGTACCATAGAGTTTTATTTGATTTATTAAATATTATATGGGCCAAGCCCATATTATATCCAACAAAATTGGCATTCTCTATGAGGTATGAAACACATCTTGCAGATTGTTTGTGCTGGCCATGGAGCTGGTATATATATTCTATGCACGTAGAATTGTATATGAAGTGCATATACTCAAAGTATATATACATACATACAGTAATTGAATCTACATGAGTTGAATCTGTGAAAGTATACGGTAATATTTGCGTATTTATTATTGGCTTGCATGCCAGTATGCACCAGACCACGAGTCCACTTCGCCGCACATGCATGGCTTTGTGCACAGCAGGAATTGTTTTGGACCCGTATGCCCAAGCACCTTCCATGTTGTGATCCTAATCCACCTAGTGACCTGCATGGTTCATGGGCCATCTCGGCTTGAAGCCGCTGCCACGTACTGGCGCCACGGCTAGACCACAAGTACGGTGGCCATCAGCCCATCACGAACTGCAGATTGTGTGCCACCCACCGCAGGTGCTATCCAGACACGTCGCTTCCTCGAGGCTGGTAGTCTTCCTCGCTCTGTATAGGCCGGATCGAAGTCACCGTCAGGCGGCCTGCACGCCGCTAGTATCTCCCTGTACGCTCGTACACTATCACGAGCGCACGGCTTCGGCCTACACGCCGTCCCTCTGCTGTCCGTGTGCTATTGCATCTGCCCGCCTGCACGCGAGCATATGCTACCCTGCAGCGTAGCAAGCATGGTCGGCTTGAAGCCTCTACTAAGGCCTTGTTTAGTTGGTGAAATTTTTTGGAAAATGGTACCGTAGTACTTTCGTTGTTATTTAGTAATTAGTGTCCAATCATAGTCTAATTAAGCTTAAAAGATTCGTCTCGTAAATTTCGTCTAAACTGTATAATTAGTTTTATTTTTTATTTATATTTAATGCTTCGTACATGCGTTCAAAGATTCGATGTGACGGGGAATCTTGAAAAAATTTGTAAAATTTTGGGAACTAAACACCACCTAATATTGCCCGAGACCGGCTTGCCAAGTTGCCATGACTCGGCATAGCATCGCGCAATCTGGCAAGAACGCCACTTTTATGTGGCCACCCACACGCAGCTCGCAGCCTACTCGCTCCTGTTGGTCAGCAATATGCATTGCAGCCCTGAAGCGTGTTGCACTACAGAAAAACGGCATGAAGCTGTATTGATATTATCTAGTACAGAGTAGTATATATGGTAAATTGATCACGTGGTTGATCATCTATCCACTACATCAAGCAGCTAGCAGCTGATAGATTAATTTATAGAAACATGTAGTTTTAATATTCTAATCTAATATATATTCTGACTAGTCTATGTACGCATGAATTAGTGAATTTAGTGAATTGATGCTAGCATGCATCTCATCACCGTCGCAGATATGCAAGCTCGCAGCTACTCGTACGGACGTACCACAGGTTGCGCCTTATGATGTACACGAAGTACATATTATTTTTGTACATGTAGTACCTGTATACATGGACAGTATATGCTTCACCGGATTTGCATATAGGATTGATTAAATAAAGAAAAAACAGAAAAAAGAATTCTTCTGTTGGAAACTTTTGCATGCTTATCTATTGTTTATATATAAATGCAATGTGTTGATATGCTTATGCTCTTTTGGATGCGTTATTATCACACATTATGAATTATATACCATGTAATTGCAATAGTAAAATTTTGAATGATTACAATAGAAACATGGTATAAGGTATATGAGCTCTCTATTAATCCTGCAGACCTTAGACTTATCACCTTTAAGAGGCTCATATTTGTTTTTCCTAGCATAATGAATTTTTGGATGAATGAATGGTTGGTATTAATTCTGAAAATTTGCATATACCATAATCCTGAAAATGCTAGGATGCTTCTAAGAGTATTTTGTATAACCATCCGCTATCTTTTTCCACTTTGCCACTTGTTTACATGTAGTAAACTCATACGCACTTGATGATTCCGATAATAATAATATATGCATACCTTCATGAAGAAGGAATATCTTGGATTTGTCCTGAATGACAAAATTATATAGCATTGTCATTTATTAAATCCTAGTAGGATATTCTACTACCACTAAAGTGGAGTGGACATTAAGCATTATAGTTCCTTATTTTACTCTCAAAGGATGAGTATGTGACCAAACTAAATCCCGAAGGTCTTATGGGACTCACCGAATGAGAAATTCTAGAAGATATACTACATTATGATTGCATAATGCCAGAAATATTGAAAATTAATTTTTCAAGCTATATGATCATATGGGATATAATGCTGCTCTATAAATAAATACAATAAGCTTGAAGCTTTGTGATTAAAAGTCATAGACTACGAGATGGTACATAAGACTTTGTCTAATTCCAGAAGAAATATTTCTTGAAATAGAAACACCAAGATCATTGAAGTATTCAAATTTATCATCCACAATTACTCAATATCAAGTAGAAATTGAGTTACAATTTTTGGACAGCATTATGAATAAGGATATATGGCTTGCATATGTTGTACTCCTAGAATGATCATGATTACATATCACAACTATGAAGTAGAGCATGCATGAAGCTGCTAAATGTCAAGCATAGAAGCTAAGACATGTAAGAATGGATAAGAATTAGAATATTTAAGGTTTTTTTGAAGAAGAACTTAAATCATGTGCTTACAGACTTGTTTTGTTTTTGGAATTACTATCCTGAAGTATTAGTGGGGGCGGTGCTTTCAGTTTTAATTGCTGTTGAATTAAGTGGATTATGCAAACTCGTAGAAGAGTTAATGGTTACTTTATTAGCTTAAAGACTAATATGAAGTTCTTAGTTTCAATTTTTACTTACAGTAATTGTAACACCCTAAAAATTACATTCTTTTAAAATTAGTAAATATGATTTATTTATGCAAATATGTGTGCATTAAAATATAGGAAAATAATAAATTTTGTGGAATTAAAATTAAAAATAAGGTTAGAAATTTTTTGATGCATACATGCTGCTGCATATCTAATTTTGTGATGATTGATCTTGATTCAAAGTTCAAATGAATTCAAAACCTATTTGAAAATGCTTTTGGAAATCTATTTGGAAAAAGAAAAATGCAAAATTCATTTTTCTCTCCCTTCTTGAATTTCGGCCCGCAGGCTTTCCTTCTGCTGGCCCAGCTCCCCACCGCACCGGCCCAGCTCGCCTCCCTCCTTGCACGCCTCGCTCGGCCCAGCCCTTAGCCGCCACCCAAAGACACACTGCTGCCCAACCAGACCGGCCAAGAATCACGCATGCGCCGAGCCTTCCTAGCGCCCGCAGCCACTGACCGCCCGGCCCCACATGTCGGCACCATCCCCTTCCCCGCGCGGCTCGAAACCGTCCGCGCCCGGCGTCTGAGCAACCACCGCCCACGACGGGCGTCATGGGAGCGTCCCCCCCGCTCCTCAGCCTTGATAAATAGGATCCGAGCCCCCAGCGCGCCCCTGCTGCTCCCCCGCGCCGTTTTCTCACGCGTTCACGCCTCGGAAGCCCCACAACCGCCGCACGGAGGAGCTCTGCCGGCCGCCATCCTCACCTCCGCACAGACCGCCGTCCCCGAGCCTTCTCCGTCCTCGTTTTTCCCCGCGGTGAGAACCCCCTAGCTTCCCTCTACCTTCCGGTACCGTTAATTTTGTTTTTCATGGCTTCTAGCGCCCTGGCCGCATGCGCCCGCAAGCTTTGGCCGTCGGTCATGGCGTCCGCCGCCTTGGCTCACTCCTCGGGCCGTCATGATGGCCTGGGCGAGTTCCCCTCCTCCCCAACTTTCTCCCGGTGCCTCCGGATTTCCGAACCGTGGCCCGTAGGCCTCTGGCCGCGCGCTCCGGTGACCTCCATGCCGCCGGCAATGGAGTTTGCTGCCGGCGTCACTGTTCTAGCCGGCCATCCTCCTTCTCTCTCCCCCCGGATTCGTTTCTGGCCGTTCCTTTCTAATCCGATAGCTCTGATTGGCCGATACCTCTTTGGGGGTCAATTTTCCTAAGAGACCCTGTAATTTTCTAAGTCCTAACCCGCCGTCCTTAGCGCATTTCCGCGATTATGCATTCTCGTTTTGAAAACGTAAAGTTCACTGCTTTAGTCTAAAATACGTTTTCAGTATTTACAGAAATGTCATTTGAACTGTTTTGCTTATAAAATTGTCGTCTTAGCTCCGAATTGATCCATTCAAATCGCGTTAGCTTCGTAATTCCATAATATACATGTTAGAACCACTGTTAGTCAAGTTTGGAACTTTTAAATTTCATGGATAGATTTAATTAAATATATTGCTATAGGAAACCCCGTTTAAATCATAACTTTCGCATTTTAGCTCCGTTTTTCGTGAAGTTCTCGTTGACGTGATCGTAGCGAGACGTAGATTATTTTCATAAATATTTTATCTTGTTTTCTATACTGTTGGTGTACTATTCTAATTATAGGAATGTTTGCTTTGCATGAAATGCCTTGGAATATTGTATGTTGCCGTGTTGGTCGCGTTCAGACGGTGAGGAAAACATTGGAGACCAAGAATTCTTCGACGACCAGCAGGACCAGCAAGAGTTTGTCAACCAAGGCAAGTATAGCATGGGCCTACCTTGATGTCCTATTTCACTTTAATCAATTACTCATGTGCATGTGTCTAATTTTGATAACCCTAAGGACATTCTAGACATTTGATGACTTGTTCCCTTGATTCCTATGGGTTAATTGCATATGGGTAGATTACTAGTGCTCTAACTGAACATGATCTATTCAATGGTTAATGGTTCTATGGAACTAAAAGGATAACGTGACTTATAACAACTGTTCCATAGGGCGAAGGTGCAAATGACTATTGATCATGTTGCACTCGGCCCTCCATAAGGACTTATCTGTCGGCAAAAGCTGGGACTGACAGTGCAACCGTGAGGGTCATATGGCTCTGACTTTAGCTCAGTAATAGGACCTTTTCTAGCTTGTTAGAGGTTACCTTTATGGTGCAAAAGGGGCTTGCCACGTTGGGTATAGGACTGCCTCTGTTCCTATGTGTATAGCCGCGATGGATATGTGCCATAGGAAAGGGGGGTTCCTACATCTGCCTGCCGAGGAAACCTAGCGGCCCTAACTTGTTAGAGAAACCTATGAAATGGCTTCATAGTGTACCCTGCCCGCTCACCTTGGCAGTGATATGGGAGTAATTAACCCAGGCATATGGGGATCATGACTCGCGGTGAATGTGCCCCACCTCTGCAGAGGGTAACAAACTGTTATAATAGCCGTGCTCACGGTCACGAGCGGCCCGAAAAACTCACAGAATAATTGGTTACTCATTGTTGTTCATTTATGATGGTTTATGATGATATGATTCAAATGATGCTGATATCTGATTAAGTGGGTTTAAATGGGAGCTTAAGCATAACTTGATGATACTTGATAATAAAATCTTGACTTACTAAAAGTGCTAACTGCAGTAAACCAGTGTCAACCTTTTTGAGCCTCATGAACCAAATGTTATCTTGTTGAGTACGGGAAGTACTTACGCTTGTTTAATTTCTTTATTTAGATAAAAATCCCGGATGGGTAACAGATGACAACGTGTATGAGGAGTTTCCTGAGGATTATTAGGCTTGTGGTCAACCAGTTGACCTTCCCTGTGATGGTGTTCCACAAGAGAGAGTTATCTTTCATTTTCCGCTGTGATGTATAAGACTAAGTTATGTTATTATCGTGATGTAAGATACACTGTGATGATACTCCTTTATAATTTGTCAGCTTATGTGTGTGATTGATCCCTGGGCACACATGAGTTAGTGCTTTCAATTTTATCCTTAAAATTGAGTGTGACAAATTGGTATCAGAGCCGTGTTGACTGTAGGACGCAAGCCTAGTTAGAAAATGGTCGTTTTAGCATCTTTGCTCCTCTGGTTTCTTGCTTACTATCTTATTCTTGTTATTTTATTAAAACATTTATGCTTTTCATACCTTAATCTATTATTTAAAATTGTTGATTCTAATTCTATCTCACTTTAAATCTATAGATGTCTTATAACCCAAAGACTGCTCGCCTCAGCACCGCCGGCTATCGTGCCCTGTTCACCCCACGTGCTCCACAGTCGGAGAAGGAGATTGTGATCATCTCCGACGATGAGGAGATGGCTACCCCGACGCCTACACCTACTCCTACTCCAGGTTGTCGCTATTTGGTCTATCCTGTCGTAGCTACACCTGAGGAGTCGACGGCTACTTCCCCTACACCTGCACCATCTCCAGCTGTCCCCGTGGTGGATGAGGAGATTGGCTAGAAGTGCAAGTACTACTTCAAGCCAGCTCCAGAGATGGCCTACTACCACACCCTCCTCACTCACGTGCTGGACGACTACTACCCCGACCTGCACGCCTCCATCAGCTACCACTGTGTAGAGTACCATCATCCATTGGAGGCCACGTTCTGGAAGGTAGAGCTGGTGGTCACCGCTTGGAACGACGTCAAGAATGGACATGAGGTGGAGACTGTCCATCGTGCCCCTGCCAGGAGGGCCCATGCCTTGGATGGCATGGAGGATGCAAACTGCAGACGCCCTACATCCACTACCATGGTCGTCGCTTTGAGGCCATGAGGGAGGATCGCTTGTGTTCCCTTCCTCGCAATGATCATGAGGGTGTTTGGCAGGTCTTGGCTCTACCAGAGAGTGACCCAACTCTGGAAGCAACGGTGCAGCATGTCCACACTATGCAGGGAGTGGATGAGGAAGTCAAAGGAGAACTGCGTGCATCTCAGAGGGCTCAGAGACGCCTCCAGAAGCAAATGGATGAACTTCGAGCTCAACTTGGGCAGCCATCCATCTAGAAAAAGAAGCGCCGGTCCTTCACCATGATTGACACCGCTCCATAGGTGTTAGGTGCCTTGATCTAGATTACCACGTCGTTAGTTCGTGTTTCATATTTAGTCTTGTTTGGTCTTGTGAACTTGGATGATTAGATGTTTAATTTGTGAACTTGGTTGATTTGGTATTTGTTTGATTGCTGGAAGTTTGGAACTTTAAGTTTAGAATGAAATCTTAATGCAGATGTTTCGCTTTATCTTATCTCTGCTGTGTTGATTTCTGGAGCAGCCTGTGTTCTTTATCTGGTATCTCGAAATCTGGGCTGTCAAAAATTCTGAAATTTTTGTGGAGATAACTAGACTTCTGTATCTTTCAAATTTCTCTGGAATCACGTCAATAGCTGTTCAGGTTTGTGAGATCTAGCTGTCACAAGTTGTGGTTTCTGCGCTGACTGACATATTCGGTTTAGCTCTACTTTTGACCATGTGTGTGTCAGAATCTGTAAAAGTGATCTAAATAAAAGTTGTAGCTGATCTCCTAAGCTTTCTAACAAATCTTGGTGCACCTCTGTTGGATCTCTGAAACTCGTGTTATAACAGTTTTACTGAACTGCTGAATTTGAATCTTGTGCAGAAAATTCTCAGCAGTGTTTCTTAGCTTTTGTAAGCTTTCTATAATTGGAAAATCTCTAAATTTTGCACATTTGTTGGAAAACAGATGGCCGCAAGAGGAGGAAGAGGCAGAGGCTGTGGTCGTGGACGTGATGCTCTCATAAATCCACCACCGCCACCTATGACCATGGAACAAATATTGGGAATGCAAGCGCAGCTGATGCAAGCTATGATGCAGCGCTTGGACAATGAACCTGCAAGAGGACCACCGCCTGTTCAGGTCAGAGATAAGCGTGGAGAGTTTATGAAGGGTCGTCCACCGATGTTCACCCATGCCTCAGACCCTATGGAGGCAGATGATTGGTTGTGTGCTGTGGAGAAACAACTAAACATAGTACAATGCAACGATCTTGAGAAGGTGTTGTACGCTTCTGGGCAACTCCAAGGAGCTGCTCAGGATTGGTGGGAATCATTCCAGTTTGGACGTCCCAACAATGCTCCTGCTATCACCTGGCAGGAATTCAAGGATAATTTCCGGTCATACCATATTCCCGATGGACTAGTGGAACTGAAGCAAGAAGAATTCAGGTCCCTCAAGCAAGGATCCATGACTGTGGCAGAGTATCAGGACAAGTTCGCACAACTATCACGCTATGCTCCAAATGATGTAGCGGACGACAAGGATAAGCAACGTCGTTTCCTCAAGGGACTCTATGATGGACTGCAGCTTCAACTGATGTCCAACACCTACCCTAACTTTCAGTCTTTGGTGAATCGCGCTATCGTGATTGACGATAAGCGCAAGGAGATGGAAGCTAAGAAGAGAAGGCTCCAAGGGCAAGCTTCTGGAAGAAACACTCGCCCACGTGCTTATCCCCACCAAGGTTTTCAGCAGAGGAATCAAGGACCAACTCACCAGGGAAACCGTGGTCAGTATCCTCAGCGGAACCAGTTCCAGTAACGCCCCCACTAGCAGCAACAGTTTGGAAATCAGCGTCCCCCGCAACAGACCAGCAATCCCGCAACACGCCAGGGAGTGCCCAACAATGCTCATGTGAAGAGTGGTGCACCCAACAATCCCAACGCCTACTATCGCTATGGAGAAGTAGGTCATTATGCTCATCAGTGTCCTAAGAAGCAGAACCAACAAGCACCTTAGAACCAGACCGGCAATCAGAAGTTCAACGCCCGACCACCTCACACTGCGAAGGTGAACTATGTGTCATCTGATGCAGCTCAGGAGACGCCTGAGGTCATGTTGGGTACGTTCAGCGTCAATTCTATCTCTGCTACCGTACTTTTTGATTCTGGTGCTTCGCATTCTTTTATCTCCCAAGCTGTTGTTAGAATGCATAGCATACCTTTGTGTGCCATGAAAAACCCCATACTAGTAAATTCCCCGGGAGGTAGTATGCCAGCTTCTTATTGGAGCCCCTCAACTAGCATTTCCTTAAGGGGGTAGACTTCAAAGTGAATCCTATTGTGTTGAGAACAGCGGGAATTGATCTTATTCTGGGAATGGATTGGATGAAACAACACCGGGCAGTGATTCAGTGTCAGGAGAAATCTGTGGTTGTGACATCACTCAATGGAGATAGAATCTGTGTAGAAGTGGTTGTGCGAGCCCAGCCTACAGCCACCGTGAACCAGCTAGATGGTGAAGTCAATGAACAAGATCGTGTCGTGGAGGAGTTCCCGAATGTCTTCCCCGATGACTTGCCAGGTATGCCACCTGACCGAGACATTGAATTCATTATTGAATTATTACCTGGAACTGCACCAATAGCTAAACGTCCATATAGAATGTGAGTTAATGAATTAGAAGAGCTTAAGAAACAACTAAAAGAGTTGCAAGAAAAAGGTTTCATACGCCCCAGTTCTTCTCCATGAGGGGCACCTGTGATCTTTGTGGATAAGAAGGATGGTAGTCAACGGATGTGTGTGGATTACCGCTCACTTAATGAGGTTACAATCAAGAATAAATACCCTTTGCCTAGGATTGATGATTTGTTTGATCAGTTGAGAGGAGCCCATGTGTTCTCCAAGATTGATCTCCGCTCTGGTTATCATCAGCTTAAGATCCGAAACTCGGACATACCCAAGACAACATTCACTACACGGTATGGATTATATGAGTACACCGTTATGTCTTTTGGATTGACCAATGCACCTGCATACTTCATGTATCTGATGAATAAGGTGTTCATGGCGTTTCTGGATAAATTTGTGGTGGTATTCATAGATGACATACTAATATTCTCCAAGACTGAAGAAGAACATGCTGAACATATAAGGTTGGCCTTGCAAAAGCTTAGAGAGCATAAGTTGTACCCTGAATCTTTTGTTGTACACTAAATAGTATACTGGATATGTGAATTTCACGCCAGAACCATTAAATGCTAGAAGTATGATTGAATTCTATGGAACATTTGAAATGATTATTCATAGATGCATGAAGCTTATTACTATTTGAAGTAATTATGGCATGAAAAGGGGGAGAAATTTTGGGTAAAGGCATAAGAAAATATGGGTAATATATATTTAATAGGCACAGCCTTCCTAAATCTATCTTTAAGTGCATGTATCAGGACTTGAAGTCCTAGCCGCATCTCTTTCGGTTGAGTTAACTTTCTCTACATTGCACTAATTGCAAGTAAGCTAGTAGCTTTGCATTTTGTTGTTATCTATTATGTTGGATTGAATATCAACATTTCACATTACACATGAATGTGTATCACTATGTTGTGCTCTCGTTGAGCTTCAACTATCTTCATTCCTGCATGAATATTAGCATAGAAGCTACATTCATAGCTTGTAGCTACTACCTTTTCCCCTCATAATTTTAAATTGGCTAGCTAGCACGCTAGTTCTCATTGAACTAAGAAATATTTTTCTTTCTATGCGTTGCATGCATAAGCAATACATTGGTCTATGGCCAAGTAGCCTAAGATCAGGGAGAGTCGGTTAATCTGAAATTAGCTAAATAGAGAAGTGACACAATTGATGGGATGAATAATTGTGGAATTAAGATGGTGGATAACACACTTAGATGATTTGGGATCTTTGAAGAAAAGGCATTTTGGGAATCTGCATTAATGGTAGTAGAAATTTCAAGAAGAAATTCCATGTGATTTGGAATGTTGCGTATTCTATATTTTTGAAGTATATGGTCCATTTTTATGTATGAGTAGTTGGATCAATTATTTTGGCTAAACAATAAAGAAGCTAGACAATGAAATAGTTTTTTAAATTATGATATGTGCAACTCAGGGGGAGAACATCCCTGAGTTTGTAGGAATGCTGAACATTCTTAAGTTCACTTTATGTATTCTAGCTCGCTGCATTAATAAATAATAACCCCGGTGTTTAAATATATGCGTTAATATGCGTTGATATTTTCTATAAATCTCTATCAAAGCATACATGAATGGGCCTCCACTTGTAGTTGGAGATACATGAATTTGAATTATTTTAAGCCTATCATAGGGGATATCTTTTGAAGTATGCTATTAATGATCTAATATTAGCATTAGGGGGAGAGAAAGCCTATGTTGAATGCCAAATATTATTTCCATAGAAGGAAAATGTTCTGAAGAGAAAAATATTAATTGAAGCGTGAAGCAGGAATAGTATCACGCACTAAATTAAACAATAGTTTGACTAATGCTCTTGTGAAGCATGAAGCAGAGCATATGCCAGATATTTTTGAAAATGAGAGGAGTAACTTGAAGTTATAAACCAGAAGTTGTGTTAACTAGTAGTAAACTAAATGTTGTATACTATCAAGCTAAAATCTACGGGGACAACTGTGGATTCTAGTTTAGTGTATACTTGTTGAATATAAATAAAATGAAAATCCTCCATTCTCATGAAGAGAACACCTCATGAATAAGGTTAAGCACCTCATGAAGAGGATCATCATGAAGATAAAATCCAACACACTAAGTGCGCACATCATAGTGTTGGGTACGCAAAACAATAAATTATGTCTTGTTTGGGAAATGACAAAGAGATGAAATAATCCCACTTGTTGGTATAAATTAATGCACATGTAATAATGCATAAGCCACACGATATTATACCATTGTAGCCCTTCACCGAGAGTAACCCAGTTTTATATCGAACCCAAAGGAACAGAGGTGAGAATAACCAATTCTAACTTAACCCAACTTCACATTCAAGGCTAGATAATAGGAGCGTAGAGGAGTCCACTTAGGTATTCTAGTCCTAACTTCGGTAAGCTTTGTCTTCTATTGTTCAATTCTGTGGATAATACTAGAGAAAATACAGATAGAGTATGTTTCCTATAGCAATATTGTCCAGCTAGGCCTACTAACGGGAGGTGGACTACAGAGGATTCAACGAGGCTATAAAAGTCACCCTTGCGAGCTACCATTGATCCGAAAAATAGGGTACATCTACGAGTAACCGAGTCTAAGCACCACACTTACACTACGAATACTACTTTAACCCAGGAGCTACAAGGATTAAAATACTCAAAAAAGAGTCGCAAACCTGAAGAATAATATGAACAAGATGCTTACTTGAATTAGAAGTCGATTACCAGAAAAATCTCAGAAGCAAGCTCAAGAAGAACTTGATTCTGCCAAGTGTAAGCCGTAGAGAGGGCACCGATAGAACAGGACTCCTCCAGAACTCTTCCCTCACACACTAACTCTCTATTTCTAGAACTAGACTAGATCCTATGGAGGACTAATCTTCTCTTGATTGCTAGCCTTGATCCTGGTGGACATATGAATTAGGGTTTTTGGCTTCTCAGCTCTCAGGATCAAAAGAGCATTATGCCTGGGGGAGAGGCAGGAGCTAGATTATATAGCCCTAAGGGTCCAACGTGAGCCCTTGGATCAAACCGACTTAAACAACGACCTAGATGCATCCTCAAAGGCGGTGGGAAACCGACGTAGGAAGCTGGCTGACAGGTGGGACAACAGGGGGCCGAGCGGCCTATCAGTGGGGTCGGGCGGCCCCACATGTCATCCTCTACTCCTCTGCTTCAGTGACGTGGCTTCTGGATCCTTCTAGAGTCTTCCTACGTAGGTACCATGGCGGGATTTCGTGTTTTCCTTTGACGATTAGGTCCTCCTTGGTGGTTTTCTGATTAAATCCTACTGGAAACACAGATTCACCAAAACTCGTGGTATTTGTTAGTTCAAACCCCTAAGTCTACTTTAGTGATTCATTTATATCCTTATGCATGTTTCATTGAAGGATAAAATATGTATGATAACTACCGTCAACAACTCCCCCACACTTAGGCTTTTACTCGTCCTCGATAAAAGGTTGGATTACTCAAGACATAACCTTAGGACAAGATATCAACACAAAACCATTCCTAGTCATGCATGTACTGCAGGATTCTAAGTGTCTACCATGAAACTTTGTGCAGTTGAAGAATGGAACAGCTTGAAACAGATCGCCATCTTCCTTCAGTCAAGTCAATTGGAGAAACATTTAAGATTTTTGAAAACAAAACATATTTTACCTTCTCCTTCTATAGTACTCTCAAATCACTCTGTATATGTGGTATTTTTCGATCCTCACCAAGGCATTGATGATCTTGCCTTCTTTTTGCCTACTTTTGAAAGCTTATGTGGAGCTCAGGTAGGGATATACTTGCATTGCATATATTGTAAAGTTAAAACAAGGATCCAAGGAGAAAGATAGATCAAGATGTGCATGTGTATGGATATGTATATGGTGGCTAACCTAATTCTACTATGCTCCTTAAAATATATCTCTCTTGATTGAAACTTGAAAAACACTTTGCAAGAAAACATGGGCTATCTTATTCATCTTTTTTTCTCTTCCTTTTTTCAGGCGGTCATCTGAGTACCCATTGTTTTCAATATCTCAGACACTTGTAAAATTTTTTTTACTTTTTCTTTGAATAATTTTTGCATAGCCACATGCCTCTTTTCTGCAATTGAAACTTTTCAAGAAAGACATTTACAAGAACTTGGAGCATTTATCCCAACAAACATATTTTTGTGTCTATTCCTAGTGTAGGAGTAGAACATTTTTGGATGGATGAAAAACATGGTGTTGGATACCCCTAGTGTAGGAGCAATAGATATATGTGGAGTGTACGTGATCTTGATCTTGGGAGCATGATAAGTTTTTCAAACAAGGGTCACAAGCCTTGACCAAACTCAATACAATGACAAGTAGTATATGTAGAAGGTTTCTCTAGTCTATCTATCATGTATGGCTCTGATAGGACATTGCTTACCACAAAGGAGAGATGTAGCTATTCTTTTTAACTTTTCTTTTTTTTATGAAATAAAATTCTCCAATAACGAGACATCAAGAATCAAGTTCTTATTATTCTACTATATATCATTCCACAATAACTTAAGCAATATGGGGTCCCTAATAGTAAGTTCCCAACAGTAGCATGACTTCTAGGAAAAGTATTATGTGAGTCTACCCTTACATCATGACTGAAATAATCTTGCCTCATGTTTTAAAGTTGTTTATTTAATGGATTTTCAATTCGGTTTGAAACGGAAAGCGAAACATATAAAAATAGAGTGTATTGGGCTCATACCTGACCATGGATGAAGCGTGAGGTGAGGTGGCACTGTGGTGGGCCAAACGGCCCATGTAAGAGGCCGAGGGGCCTGCTCTCAGGCCATTCTTGGTCCAACTTTGGCAAGCGCGGTTCAAAGTCCATTGCTTTCTGAATTTTGTGATTTTCGCAATTGGATCTCGTCTTTTTGTCGCAGTGTGTCTCCCCACACTTGTTTTCCTGTATACCTTTATGCACAACATATGGAGACAAACACATATCCAAAAGAAATAGCGAGCATATAAAAATAAGATTTCATTGATATATAAAAGGCACTTTATTACACAGGCACATATTAAGCACACACTTTAACTGACCTAACACAAACTTCAATATTCTAACCATCCGAGCTAAACGACAAACCTAAACACAAGATAACACTTAACCTAATTACCCATGCCTTATTAAAATGACTACCTAATTCTCACTTCTTCATTTTAACGACAAAATGATTGAAGGCATTAAGATCATGTTGCAGGCTCTTGCGATAGACATGTTCCTCGTCAATCCTTTGCTCTAAAGTATAGATAACATCGCTCAGATCTTCAATCTTCTCTTCTAAGAGGGCAATGGTCATCCTTGGATGCTTCTCAACGTCTGGAATAAGTGGTGATGTTGCCTTCCTCTTAGGAGGAACAACCTTGATCTGCTCCGGCGTAGCCTGAACTCCATCAATTTTGGTACGAGGGGTCACCAACTTATACTTTGCACAAGTAACATCTCCAAATTTGTTGGTCTTCAGTCCAGTCAGCACCTCATGATCCTTTGGTGGAAGACGGTTGATTTCCTTCATCACCTTCAAAAGCTTCTGGGCATCTAGCTTTGGCTCTTGTTAGAGAGGCTTTCCTTCAAGACGTAGCAGCGATGGCGGCGGAGCGATCAGCGGGCAGCGAATAGCTTGGGCGTAGTAGGATTGATTTGAGCAGATGGGGGTGACTTATGGAGGAACGGTGGTCAACGCAAGCGCGTCAGGCTTCTTGTTAAGATCGGCTCCATAGGGGATGATTTGCTTGTCGGCCATGGGAACTAGAGAGGAGGAAAGTTTTGTTGCTGTTGGAGGAGAAAGCTTTGATGGGATGGCTATGGAGGTAGGCAGGGGCTCGTTTATATAGGGGGTACAACTTGCAACAGGGGTCAAGATCTATCCATATGAGGTCTCGTAACAAGGAAAAATAGATCGCGTCAAAAAACTGCGGGATTACGAAAAGGAATGATCTAGAAGACACGAGAGAGTTGACGGGATGCGAGAGGCACTGACAGTGGCCCGGGTGGCCTCTAGGTGGGGCTGGCTAGCCCCACATTTCATCCTCTTGGGGTGATTTTTCTCATGGTGGTTTCTAACTCCTATCTAATCCCAAAAAGTATATTTTCGCATTACGAAACGTTACGGAGGATGGCAGTGGTGTAATTTATGGTAAAATCAGAAAATCTACCTCATCTAAATCCTCAGGTGGTTTTTTAGGTTCTATAAAGATCTTAAGACGGTGGTCATTTCCCTTGAATAACGTACCTTCATCATTTTGAAGTGTTACCGCTCCATGCGACGAAGTGCTTATCACCTTGAATGGTCCTTCCCATTTGCTCCGAAGTGTTTCGTCCCCGAATAATTTAACCCTAGAATTAAAAAGTAATACCTTATCTCCTAGGGCGATCTCCTTCTTCTTGATCCTCTTGTCATGCCATCTCTTTGTCCTCTCCTTGTAAATCTTGGAGTTATGATATGCTTTTTCACGCCATTCATCAAGATCTGAGAGTTGCATCTTCCTCTTAGTTTTGGTGGCTTCAAAGTCCATTTTCCATCGCCTGATAGCCTAGTGAGTTTTGAATTCTAGCTCGATAGGTAGATGACAGGTCTTCCCGTAGACCAATTGATATGGTGACATCCCCAATGGTGTTTTATAAGCCGTTCTATAAGCCCATAATGCATCAGGTAATCGATCTTTCCATGTAGTTCCCATCTCATTGACCGTCTTCTGGAGAAAGTTCTTGATTTGTTTATTTGATATTTTTGCCTGGCCACTTATCTAAGGGTGATACAGAGTAGCGACATTGTGATGGATCCCATGTCTTGACAAGTAATTGTGAAAATTCTTGTTAGTGAAGTGAGTTCCTCCATCACTAATCACCATCCTTGGAACTCCAAATCTTGGAAATATTATCTCTTCAAACATCATCTTGGAGTGTTTTGCATCAGCAATTCTGCATGGCATGGCTTCAACTCACTTAGAGACATAGTCAATAGCCACCAAGATATATTCACAGTGCTTTGACTTTGGAAATGGTCCCATGTAATCGATTCCCCGGACATCGAAGAGCTCAATCTGTAGGTTGTTGGTGAGTGGCATGGCATATCTTGAATTAACATTCTCATGCCTCGGACATGCTCCACACCTTCTGATGAAGTCCTTCATGTCTTCATACATGGTTGGCCAAAAGAATCCACTTTGCCAGATCTTAGAATGAGTGTGGAATGCACCATAATGCCCTCCATATGGTGATGAGTGGCATCGTTCGATAATCTTGATGCCTTCCTCTGCCGGTACACATCTTCTGAGCAGGCCGTCAGAGCAAACTCTGTAGAGGTACAGTTCATCCCATATGTGGAGACGACTTTTCATAGATAAGCTTCCATTTGTTCTCCCCTAGTGGTACATAACCTGCAACCATAAAGTTAACAATATTTGCGTATCAGGTCGGATTTGGTGACCTTGAAGATCATGTCGTCCCACAGCGAATCATTGATGGGTAGTTCCTGCGAATTCTCAGACTGTATTCTGGACAAGTGATAGGCAACTGAGTTTTCTACTCCCTTTTTATCTTTTATTTCTAAGTCAAATTCTTGGAGTAACAAAATCCATCTTATCAATTTAGGTTTAGTATCTTTCTTAGTGAGCAGGTATTTTAAAGTAGCATGATCAGTATAAACAATCACCTTAGCTTCTACTAAGTAAGCTCTAAACTTATCAATTGCAAAAACAATAGCCAGGAGTTCTTTTTCAGTTGTTGTATAATTAAGTTGAGGTCCTGTTAGAGTTTTGCTAGCATAAGTAATTGCATGATGCTTCTTATCTTTAGTTTGTCCCAAAACTGCTGCTCACTAGCATCACACATAATTTCAAAAGGTAGCAACCAATCAGGGGGTTGAATGATTGGTGCAGAGATGAGTGCTTTCTTAAGAATATTAAAAGATTTTAAACATGCATCATCAAATTCAAAGGGAACATCCTTAGCCAAAAGATTTGTAAGTGGTCTAGCAATATGTGAAAAACCTTTTATAAAGCGGCGATAAAAACCAGCATGACCAAGGAAACTATGGATTCCTCTGATATTTACGGGAGGAGGTAATTGTTCAATTACTTCAATTTTAGCTCTATCTACCTCTATCCCTCTTTTGGACACCAAGTGTCCAAGCACTATGCCTTCTCTAACCATGAAATGACATTTTTTCTAATTAAGGACTAAGTGCTTTTCTTCACATCTTTGCAAAACCCTGTCTAAATTTTCAAGACAATCATGCATCTTTGAAAAGAAGCTAGAGCATTACATAATCCAAAAGACATTCTATGGTAAGCATAAGTTCCATATGGACATGTAAAGGTGGTTTTGCTTTGGTCATCTGGATAAATCGGCATCTGGTGGTAACCTGAATACCCATCAAGGAAACAGAAAGGAGTGGTTCGTCAGTCGCTTTAACATTTCATCGATGAAGGGCAATGGAAACTGATCCTTCTTTGTTGCCTTGTTAAGTTTTTGGTAGTCAATACACATCCGCCATCCAGTGATGGTTCTTTGGGGGATTAATTCATTCTTTCCATTTTTACTATAGTCAGGCCTCCCTTTTTAGGCACAACTTGAACAGGGCTTACCCACTCACTATGTGGCACGGGATAGATGATCCCGGCGTGCAAGTGTTTCAAAACCTCTTTCTTAACAACCTCTCTCAACACATTATTAAGCCTACGCTGGGGATCCCTAGAAGGTATGGAGTTAGGATCTGTAGGGATGCGATGGGTGCAAAGAGCAGGGCTAATTCCCTTTAGGTCTTGGAGGGAGTAGCCAAAAGCAGAAGGATGCTTTTCTAAGACAATTAGCAAGCATAGGGATTCTTTATGAGAGAGTTTATCACTTATGATCACAGGAGAATCCTGATCATTATTAAGAAAAGCATACCTAAGACCAGAAGGCAGGGGTTTAAGCTCAATGGTAGGCTTAGGTGGTTCCAACAATTCATCTAAAGGTTCAGATTCCATCAGATTTTCTTCTTCCTCCACGATGAAGAACTGGGCGTCATCTTCAAGGTTGGGCTCGATCAAATAATCAAGTGATGCAACCTTAACCTCTTCCATTGGTCTTCCTTAGGAATTGGCTCACTCTCAGCATTTAGAGAATGAGTAATGGGTATAGAAAGTTTAAAGTTTTTCCCAAGTCTTATATTCAATTTCCCCGTTTGGCCTTCTTGGATAAGTCTTCCAATTGGTTGTCCTATAAACAGGTCGAACTCTATAATATCAAAGATATAAAAGCTCAAATGTACTCTAGTCCCGTTGACATGGATAGGGAGGACACACAAAATTCCCAAACTCAGGAGAATGTGTCCTGAAAGACCTTTCAATAACTTTGTTGTGAGGGGTTAATGGCATGTGTTCCAATAAATCAAGAGCAAAAGATGCAGACATGATATTATTACCCACAACAAGATTGTAAAGAGCATCAAAAGGAGCTTTATTAATTTAGCAATGAATGGATATAGAAGGCGAATCTAAACGAATCACATTAGAGGAAAGCTTTGATTCTTCTAGCCATTCATTGCTTATAATAGACACTAGCTCTTTCATAGTCTTTTTAAGGAAAGCTTCCTCAAAAGGATCTAATGGTTCTTTATTCAAAGAGTTCCTAGACTTCTGGGGCTCCTCATGGTATGGTAATTCGAGGTGTTTCCATATTCATCAAAAAATTCATCCTCGAATTCCAGCATAAAATCCAAAATTCCTCACTATAGACAAGGAGATTGAGGAGCCCTATGTTATAGCTTTCCCGTCAAGGAGAAAGGAAAAAGCTTCCATCGTAAGGTTTTGTCTGACATGTCCGCAATGCATAAGCATGTATAGGTCTGCTCAAACTCATTTAGGTGGGAATAGGGGTTTTCATCATCTTCGCTCGAAAAGGGTTGATCCTGAACCATATTAACTAAACACGGGCGCAGCTCATAGCCAGGTGTTAGGATAGGCTTTGAAGACTCTTTTGGCTATAGGTTTGCGCTCGTGGGTGCACCATATTGGTAAATAGGGGTGGATTCTAGATCCATAGTAAAAAGAATAAAAGAATAAAAGAAAAGATAAAAGTATAATACAAGGTTAAGCTAGACTCAAAGTTAACTCATCATGAAGATAAAATCCAACACACTAAGCGCGCGCATCATAGTGTTGGGTACACAGAATAATAAATTATCTCTTGTTTGGGAAATGACAGAGATGGATTAATCTCACTATTGGTATAAATTAATGTACATAGAATAATTTGCAAGCGCACAGATATTATACCGTTGTAGCACTTCACCGAGAGTAACCTAGTTTTATATCGAACACAAAGGAACAGAGGTGAGAATAACCAATTTTAACTTAACCAAACTACACAATCAAGGCTAGATAATAGGAGCGTAGAGGAGTCTACTCAGGTATTCTAGTTCTAACTTCAGTAAGCTTTGTCTTCTATTGTTCGTTTCTGGGGATAATACTAGAGAAAAATAGACAGAGTATGTTTCCTATAGCAATACTGTCCTGCTAGGCCTACTAACGAGAGGTGGACTACAGAGGATTCAATGAGGCTATAAAAGTCACCCTCGTGAGCTACCACCGATCTAGAAAATAGGGTACATCTACGAGTAACTGAGCCTAAGCACCACGCTTACACTACGAATACTACTTTAACCCAGGAGCTACAAGGATTAAAGTACTCAAAAGAGAGTCGCAAACCTGAAGAAGAATAATATGAACAAGATGCTTACTTGAATTCGAAGTCGATTACCAGGGAAATCTCAGAAGCAAGCTCAAGAAGAACTTGATTCCGCTAGGTACAAGCCGTAGAGAGAGCAATGACAGGCCGGGACTCCTCCAGAACTTTTCCCTCACACTCTATCTCTCTATTTCTAGAACTAGATTAGATCCTATGGACGACTAATCTTCTCTTGATTGGTAGCCTTGATCCTGGTGGACATATGAATTAGGGTTTCTGGCTTCTCAGCTCTCAAGATCAAATGAGCATTATGCCTGAGGGAGAGGCAGGAGCTGGATTATATAGCCCTGAGGGTCCAACGTGAGCCCTTTGATCAAACCGACTGAAACAACGGACTAGATGCATCCTCAAAGGTGGTGAGAAACCGACGTAGGAAGCTAGCTGATAGGTGGGACCATATGTCATCCTCTGCTCCTCTGCTTCGGTGATGTGGCTTCTGGATCCTTCTAGAGTCTTCCCACGTAGGTACCGTGGCGGGATTCCGTGTTTTCCTTTGACGATTAGGTCCTCCTTGGCGGTTTTCTAATTAAATCCTACTGGAAACACAGATTCACCAAAACTCGTGGAATTTGTCAGTTTAAACCCCTAAGTCTACTTTAATGATTCATTTATACCCTTATGCATGTTTAATTGATGGATAAAATATGTATGATAACTACCGTCAAAACTCACATTGTGAGAATGTTTGGAGAAAATAATAGTTGTCGACAATGCTATCTTTACAATTGCAAATGTTTCTCTTATGAGAACCCGGATCCAGAAAATAAAGTCCATGGTAAAGTCGCCTGTAGCGATTATATTGGGTCAGTGAAGAAAGCAATTGAGGTTGAATCTCCTACTAAGAAGAAATAAATGTTCTGCTATATCTTTGGCAGATGAAATGAATGAATATGAAATATGCAGTTAATAAGTGGATTACGAAGATCCATATAGTTCCTGAAGAATATAAATCGCAACATATGGAAATTAAATCTCATACCAAGTATTACGAAGTCTAAGGTATAATATATTCCTGAATATTAAAGTCTCAAGAAGAGCATGTCCTAGAAGAATAGTCATCAAGTGACTTTGTAAGTGAATAGCACTATCGCATTGTGTATATCACATAATAATCTCTCATGTAGTAGAGAATATATCTCATAGAAGAGAAATGTTATTCACTAAGAATGTGAACATCCTTGAAGGATTTAATCCATGAAGGATTTATCGGTCAGTTCTTGAAAAAAAACACCATTAATCCTTGAAGTGGATGTAGACCCGAGAGAAAGAAAATGAGAAATGCTAAATACCATGAAGGTGTCATACAAACACTCAGACAGTGTATATTGTAAAGCTAGCAACAAATTGTTGATATCCTCTAAAATACCATAGAAGGTATATGAATAATGGTGACTTTGGCAATTGAATTATCCCCTAAATGCCAAATGCAAGACTGGATTTATTATGTAGTGGTACAATTAAAATCCTAAAGAATTGTAGAACCTATAATTGAAAATCCACTAAGAAAGAATTATAAGTATTCAAACTCTAGTATAAGTTTGATACACTATCTAGAAGATATTGAATGTAACTTATTTTCCCCCACAATCCTCTGAAAGGATTTATTACCCTGAAGGATAAATTTTATTTGTTTTGCACAACAAATAAGTGGTTATCTATGCATGAAGCATATTACTCTTGTTTACTCATATTATAATTCATTGAAGAATGATAAGCCAACATTTTGAAAGATATAGTATTATGGTACTGCATACCATTATTAAGACCACATTTATGAAATATGTGGTCTGAACAATGAAGTTCAAAGGATAACTTTATGAGGGGAGCAATTTGAGTGAATCTACCTTCAAGGTAATTAAAACAACTAGAATTACAAAGATCAAGTAGATCATATTTGCTAAAACATTGAAGTCTATGCATAGATCATGAAGATAAATATCCATTCATGAAAAATAGAATATCCTGAAAAATACATGACAAGAAGGTTAAATGTTGTACTCTTTTTCCCTATGTGAGTTTTTATTTGAAGGTTTCTCACACAAGGTTTTTAATGAGACAACATGTGCAATGCATTTAACGAATGTGATGTACTCTTTTCTTCAAGAACCGTTTTTTCTACTGGATTTTCGGATGGAGTTTTTGATGAGGCATATGCATATCGCGGTAATTGCTCAAGGGGGAGTGTTGTAAAACATACGGACTCTATCCTAGAAGGAAAGAAGAAGGAGAAATCCTAATCCTAGTCCGTTTGTGTGTGGGCTCTTACCAAACTCTTAGGCCTTGGCAGGACTATATATATGTGGGAGCTCTATGATGTAATTACCAATATTGAGAGGAATGACGAATAGTCTCCCTATCTTGTGTCTATTTGTTCTTCTACTTTCATCTACTGTGTTGATCATGAGAGACGGAGAGAAAAAGGTCTGAATCGCTGGCAACATGTTTTTTATAACACCTCACCTCCACTAGTTCCTATTGAGTTTATAGGTGTCGTGCTACTTGTTCCCTGCCACAATTGACAGGATGCCCATGTTCTATATACAGGCTTAGTTGGAACTCTCCTATCAATGTGCATGATCATCATTCGTTTGGCATGCATTATAACCAAAAAGACATGACCATGTGTAGTTAATACCACATCACTAGGAAATCATGCATCTGCATCAACTCGAAATTTACTACTTCCATTCATCGTCCATCCCACAAACATCCACTGGCCAAACAACGGGCGGCTAGTACAACACAACGTTGCAGCAGGAGCATTGCTGCAGGAGCAAAAGTCGTGACCCTTAAATGCCGCATGGTTTCCACCGGGCTTAAATTTAGACATTTAGGGCTTGTTTGATAGATGGCGCGGTATACACCTCAATCCATATGTGTTGGGTTGGCTCGTTGGAGTGAAATTTAAACTAAATTCCACACCAACTTTACACATGGATTGACTTGCTTACACGTGCAACCAAACAAGCCCTTGGCTGGACAAGAATTTCGTCAAAATGAAAAAATACAGAAAATAGGAAAAATACCCATTGCAAGAGGGAAGGTATTTTCTAGCTACCTGTGGACGCCGGATTGATCCCAGATCATACACCAGCAAGGGCTACATCGCCCAGGTCACCACGGACCGAAGAACGTAGCAGATAACCAACACGCTTTCGTGGTGAAGAGCAGCGAGGTTTACAAGCACACCAGCAAAGGGTCACCAATCGTGCTTGCGTAATGAAGAACGGCTAGTTTTGGAGCAAACTAGCAAAGAAGCCATCTAAGCTCTCGCCCGGGTGGGACCTTGTCGGGGCAAGGACGTCGCCGGGTTACCCTAGGTCGGCCCGCGAGCCTAGGGCGCCATCTTTGATCGTCAGATCAAGAGATGAACAGCATGAGGTTGGAAGAGATAGGGCAAAAAGAGAGGGTTTGTGTTGTATTTTGATGATTATGTAGTTGGAATACCTCAATCGGCCATCACCCTTTATGTAAAGGGCGGCTGGTCTTTCCGTTGAATATAAAAATTATAGCCGAATAGAAACGTTCGGCTACGTACATACGCAGCCATGTTAATCTCTGTTTCGGCTACGAAGTCCCAAAAGAACACGTCATGGTCACGTGTACATAGTTGTGCATATATTCTGATTCCCCCCCCCCCAGCAAATAAAGCTGCATGCAGTAAATTGACTATTCCTCTTGACTTGCCTTGCGTTTGCTCTATATTGCTTTAATATCCGATCCTGCATACATGTAACCTCTCTTGCCGAAGCAAGGAACCACCGGCCTATTTCCTTTTTTGCTTTCCCTTACGTAATAAACAACCAGGTCGGTAGAAGTGCTGCTTCTGGACTTGTCCGTGTATTATCAACGCATAGTACCTGTACTTCATCGTTGTCCATAACCAACGCCGTGTTTCAGCACTTAGAAAGCCCTTTAAGTAATTTATTTGCTGCTTATCAACTATCTCGAATAATCGGCAAGCAGTCTGATGAAAATTGGTTTGGGCCCAAATTTGAGTGTCAACACTACCAATTTGATGTGTCGTGTTTTCTGAAAAAAAAATTACATTGATCAGTATTGAGTGGTATACGTGTGTCAGACGACCACGGGCTGCTTGTGGTAGAATGTGTGATTAGCTGAATAGAACAGACCACCACGGGAGCAGGCCTCCGGCAAGGTGAACAAATAATAAAGGAAATGATGAGGTGGTCTTCAGGAATCCTTGCGGATCTACTAAATCAATTCCAAATTATAGTTCGTTTGACTTTTTTTTACCCTAAGTATGACCACTCCTCTTATTCAAAAATTTGTGCTAAATATGACTTCTTTTGTTGTGGCTTGCTTTATTAACAAACGTTCTTCAAGAATAACTTAAATTTGACTATGTTTACACAAATTTTTTTAATAAAATGAGCGGTCAAATTTGGGGTTAAAAAAGTTAAAGGAACTATAATTTGGAACAGAGGGAGTATCTAGTATTAATGCAAGCTAATTACTTAATGCAAATGGAAATGAAATCAGATCACATGATATGTGTTGCTGTAACGTGGAAAGCTGTAATTCCTTTGTGTTTGTGTTGATTCCGGATTGTTTTCTGATCACACACAAGCTAGGGTTAGATCGCCTGGGCCGCCACAGACCAAAGAATGTAGCGAGGATATCTCACTTACATGCTGAAGAATGGAGAGGTTTACGAGCAAACCACCAAAGGGTAACCAATCGTGCTTGTGTGACGAAAAACATCTAGTTTTCAAGCAAACTAGCAAAGGAACTGTCGAAGCTTTCGCCCGGGGGGAACCATGGGAGTAAGGACATCGCCGGGTTGCCATAGGTCAGCCGGCAAGCCTAGGATGCCATCCTTTATCGTCGGATCAAGCGATAAATATCAATATAGGGTTGGAAGAGGACATAAAGGAGTTGTAGATGTAAAAAGACGATTGGATTGTGGGATTCTCTCAATCGGTCGTGATCCTCTTTTTATATAGATGGTGGTGGTCTTATCCCAGTAGGACACAGGTCCAAACCGTAATCTTCAAATTTTTCACGCCAAAAATAGATACAAAACCGATTTGGCAACCTCTCAGTTCGGAATACACTACAGGAAACTGGCTCTTTGCCGACTGCAATTTTCTTTGCCAACTGTTTTTTTTCGACACTCGGCAAAGAGGTCCCTTTGCCAACTGGAATTTCCTGCGCAATGGGCAGCGAGATTTGCCGATCGCTCGCTTTTGCCGATCGCCAGCGCTTGGCAAAGAATTGCAATCGGCAAAGGCAGGCCATGGTTGACGCCATCCACATCGTTACCTTTTGCCGATCGCCACTCCGTCGCCAGCCGGCAAAGGCGCAGCTTTGCTTAATCGCCATCCTCCCCGGCAATGGCAAAGAATTAATTTTTTTTCGATTTTCGATCCCGCTTTTTTGTGTTGCCTTGCTTGCTGTAAAGTACATGATATATTCCAAGTTTGGGGTCATTTTGATTTATTTTGCTATATTCCATTGATTTTTTCTGTTTCTTTGATTTTTTCCGGCAGCTCCAGATTTGAACTGCAGGTACATGAAATAATGGAATCCGGCGATTCAGAAAATGATATTCATGATGTTTGGAGCATGTTGAGGCCGTGTGCGGGGCCTCGCGTGAAATTTCGACCGTGTTGGTGTCGGAACACGCCGAGCCACGCGCGTGAAAAGTGTTTTTAAATTTTATAAAATTGAAACAGAGTCCGAAAATGACGAAACTTGACGACGTGTCTTGTCATCGCATGCGGAGGCTGTGGTAAAAATTTGAGAAAGTTTCGAGCAAGTGGCGACGTCGGGTGGCTAAAACCTTCAGTGAAACATTACACTAATCTTCTCGCATGTCAAATACTTGATGTCATGCAGGTGTGTCCGTCGTGGTGCGACAACCACAGGGAATGCTGGACGGAGATTGTGCGCATGTGGCGCATGGATGAGGCGTACGCGAGGCGCGCCGACCGTCAGGGCCGCCGCGCGCAGATGCGAGGGGTGTCACACCACCAAGGGAATCAGCCCCTCCCCCAGTTCACGACAAGATGGGTATGCGTCCGTTCATGTCTTAATCCTTGCGCTCAATTGTCAATACTTGTAACCATGTCTATGTTTTCAATGCAGACGCAGACGCACGGTGGGCAGGAAATCAACGAGTACACCGCGTACCTCCTCTCTCACAAGGGCAAGGCGACGGATCCGAATAACGTCTACAACCCGGGGACGGGCCCGATCGTACACCAACCCCACCGCCACGAGAAGGCCACCGAGTACACCGTCGCGGCTCGCCAAACGCTTATGGGGAGACGCTTGACCCCACCGCCGAGCCCCCGACACGAGACCTCCTGCGGGGTTGGGACCAGGAAGCAAAGACGGCCGCTACTACATGGCCCACGCGCCCTCGACCCGTCCCCAGTTCCTCGCCGACCCAGTTCGATCCACGCCCACGAGCTCCAGCGACATCCCCGTAGGCGCCCGGCGGCGCCGGTCGGTCACGTAAGTGCCGCTTGTTCGTCGTTCACTCGTTTCGCACTTTTGCACATACAATCAACACTGCGGATGTAATATTGCAGCCCCGATGGAGGCCAAGATGGAGGAAAGGATCGCCACGCTGCACGCGCAGATGATGGCGCAACAGATGGCTTACCAAAGCAAAGCTCGCAGCACACTACAACACTCGGATGCGAGAACATGGCCAGCTTCTTCCGGTCCATGCAGACGCCTCGGCGCCTACACCGCCTCTTCCAATGTTCGCTCCACCGCCTCCTCCTCCAAAGTTTTTTCCCGTGCTCGCTCCTCGCCGCTCCCGGAGGGACCCCGGTGAGTATATTGACTCTTGCTTTAACTTGCGTCCATGCTGCAGATACTAATGACATCACTTGCGTTTAACTTAGCGTGTATACGATGGCGGTTCGAACCTGTCTCCCCGGAGGTCCCGCCATCGATGATGTCGTATCCACCACCGCACCCTATCCCCGTATCCACCTCACGTGGCCCTCCTCCGACGTACTTTCGTGGCCACGGGTCGCGCGGAGGGTGGCGTCTGCCGCAGCGCCTCGGTTTGGTCCAAGGGGTTTCCGTGGGCAAACCACGGGGCTCTGGGCGGAGCGACGACGAGACCGGACGGCGGCGCGACGAAAGCTAGGTACTTGTCGATTCATTATCATGTATCCACCGTATCGTCGAAGTTGTTGTCATGTATTTCTTTTCTTCGTTATGGACCTAGACTTGTTATGTTGAACTTCGGTGATGGACGCCGACTTGTGGTGTTCGACGTGTTGGACTTCATGTGATGGTTGTAATGCACTTGTGTGGTTGTTATTGTGACATATATGTGAGATATATGTGATGTTGTGCGTTATTGTGATATATGTGGTGATGTTGGCGACAAATGTGATGAAATTGTGATATAAATGGTGCTACTCTACGTGCTTCGGTGAAATTGGATTATAATTTATGATTTTGCGGGGTTTTGATGCGAGAAAACAGAAAACAAAAGCAAAAAAAAAATTCCAGCTTTTGTTGATCGCTTATAATGCAAAGTCGGGCAAAAAACCCCAGACGTAGTCTTTGCCGATCGCAATGGGAGGCGATCGGCAAGAGGTCAAATCTTTGCCGATCAGAACTCAAAGCAAATGGCAAAAGAACATTTCAAAAAAAATATTTTTCTTCTTTGCCGATCGCCGAAGTCGGCGCTACCGGCAAAACAATTTTGAAAAAAAAATTTTTGCCGATCGCCGAGGAACCAAAGAGTCGGCAAAGCTCGCCGTCGTAGTGACGGCGCCGCACGTGCATTACGCCGATCGGCATGGCGTGGCGCTTGGCAAAGGATTTGCCGATCGTGTGCCACGTGGCGCCGGCAAATCCGCTTTTGCCGACCCAGGCTTTGCCGATCGCTTTTTGCCGATCGCCACGTGAGCTTTGCGGTCGGCAAAGCCTTTGCCGACTGGGTTTATGCCTTTGCCGACCGGGGCAAATAATTGAAGAAAGAGGCGCTCTCAGAGTGATAGGACAGAAAACCGGATCGCTTGTGTCCCAAACCGGCTGTCTTTGTTTCCACGAATCGGGTCAAGCAAGCAGCAAAGAAAAAAGCCTTTGCGGTTTTAATGCGAGCCCAGCGTAGAAAATCTTCCGAAATTCGTATTTATTTCATCTGGACCTCGAACGAGGCGATCCATATATGTTTTTCGATCAGCTTGATGAGAGGAACACAATGGTGCAGTCCAATCTTGAATTTGCGAACTTGCCAAAACTGGCCTGGCCGATTTGGGAAGCGGCCAGCTAGGTTCCGGCTGGGTCAGCCCCCTAAACGTTGTTTCCTATGTCCAGGCTCCCAATCGGGTGATCCAAATATGTTTTCCGACTGCATCGACTATAGAAACCTGATGGCAAAGTCCATTATACACTTTGGCCACTTTTGGTTGTCAACAGTTTGCCTTACCAAACCTTCAAAGTTTGGTTGTAGGTTCGGTAACACAAACACAACGGAATTGTAGCTTTTTATTTTACAAGAACACATATCATGTGGTCTGATTTCATTTCCATTACCGTTACAATTCTACTAAGCAAGCAACACATTAGAAGCATTTCACCAAATAGCTTATGTGCATACATAGCAATAAGCAATAGACTTGCAAGTATCAACTCACTACCCAAAGCATCACTGCCAGTTGTGCTAAGCTAGAGCACAACCCGGACATCAGTCCTATCATGGACTTATCAAATAAATCATGTATGCCTCGTATGACAACATACAATACAACATTAACTTGAATAAGGAGCACTAACAGCAAGAAGGATAGTGAGGAATCAATATATGCATGGAGAGAGAAATATCGAATCAAGTGTAACACTATTAGACTATAGATAGCCGATAAGTTGGACATAGTTGCTATTTATTGTTTTCTATGTTTTTAGGTTCATGCAATATTCACCTAAAAACAGGGGGAATATATGTTGACACTCAAAATGTGCTAACTGGTGGATGGACATTATTACTAAGTTCCTAGTGTCAAGAAGGTGGAAGAAAATATTTGCCGCAACAAGAATCAAAGCCGGGCGAAGAAAGGGAAAATTGGGCGCTTCCCTGACCAAACCAGCCAGGCCAGTTTCCATGTTGTGGCTAGCCGACTAGGCTGCTCGGCCCGTGAAACCTAGCTAGGCTGGTTTGGAACCCGGCTAGGTTGTCCTATTCTGAATTGATTGGTTTCCAAATCAGTTTTGGATCTTTTTTTGGTGTAGGAAACTTGGAGATTACAATTTGGACTTGTTTCCTACTAGGATAGGAGCACCCCCGTCAAAATATATATCAGAGCATCATAGCTGATTTAGGGATCCAACATCCAATAAACCTTTTTTACATCTACTACACTTATTGATGTATTTTTCCAATCTCTTGTTGTTCCTTGCATCTCTCCGCCAGAGTCAACAACGTCCTAGGTGGCCTTGCTGACCCTAGGGCAACCTTTAACACCCTAAAATTTGCACTTTTGAAAAAGGGTTAAAATGATTTAATTATGTGTTTTTGTGCACATGAAATATAGGAAAATAATATTTTCTTTAAATTAAAATTTATCGTAGGGGGTAGAAACATTATTGGTGCATTCATGCCTCTGCATCGGATTTAATGTATTGTGTGGTTTTGACCAAAATTCAAATGTTTTTAAAAAGGGTTTTGAAATAAGCTTGGAAACAAAATGATGAAAAAAAAACCTCCTCTCTCACATCTGGCCTGAAGGCCCAAGCCTCTCGGTCTCCACACCACGGCAAGCCTAGGATCGGCTCCGCCCTGCCTCTCTTCTACGTAGGCCCGCGAGCCAGCTATAGCCCAACTCCACTCTCTCGGACTCTCCTGCTTGCTCATGCTTCGGCCTAGAGTGCCAGCCAGCCCGGCCTGCTCCACCCGCGGCTTGCACCTCTCCTCCGGCCTGTCCACCTCCCATCTCCTCTCCAACTCCGCGGCCCAGCCTGACTTAGTAGCCCAGCTAGAGCCGAGTCCATGCGCAACCATCCCTCCCTCTCTCGCTGTGACTGATGGAGTGGTCCCGCTTGTCAGGGCCATCTTCAACCCTGAGATGTCCCCAACCGGGACTTTGCCCAGATCGGAAGCAGCCGAGCCGATTTCCCGATCTTGGCGTGCGCGCCACGCCAAGCTGCCCTATAAAGATCGAGGACCCCCTCCACATCCATGTTACCCCATCTGTGCTGCCGCTCTAGCCCTAGCTCCATTCCTTCCACTGATCGAGATCTCACCGAGCTCGACAACACCCGCCGCCGTTGTGAACGACGTTTGGTACTTCCCCTCCGTTCCCATCCCTCCGCCGTGTTTGGTACAAGGGTGACAAAGCTGAAGAAGCTCTTTCCTTGGTTTCCCTTGCCCTTTGTTGAACGCTCACCATCATCGTTGCCTTGTAGAACGTGGCCATCCACCGAACCAAGCTCCATGCCATCCTCATCCATCCCCCGTCGCCGAGACCGCTCGCGGTGAGCTCACAATCACTCCCTCATTCTCCCGGTGCTTTTTCTGAGCTGTTTCGTGGTCTCTAGGGCCCTAGCCGTGCGCGCCGGTGAGGTGCTCACCTCTAGCCATGGGGATTGCTCCCCGTCAGAGACTGTTCTGGCCGGTGGTTTTGCCCCAAGCCACCGTAGCCGTCCAAATCTCGATCTAGGGCTCAAATTAAAACATACCCTTTCGCTGCCCTTTTTTCTAAAGAGACCCCGACTTCTGGTTAATAGAACCCACCATCCCTATAGTTTTCCGAAAGAGCCCTTGTACTTTTTCTTTATCATGCCCATAGTCCCTGGCCATTTTAAAATCAGATTTTGGATTTGTTTTAATTCAAAAATAAGATCCACTTATTTACAGTTTTGCCACTACCTTCTTTTGGCCATAACTTCTCTGTTTTAACTCCATTTTGACGCATTCAAGTTGTGTTAGGTTCATAGCGACGTAATCTACATATTAGTACCGTTGTTTAGCATGTTTCATACTTTCAAATAAAACGTTAATTTGATTAATCTATATGCGATTAGTTTTCCAAATAAAAGCAACTTGGATTTTCCACTTCGATCTTTTCTAAATAAAATGAGGTTAGTTTTAACTTGGTTATCCAAATCAAATATTATTTGGCTTAATTCAATTTAGATATTTCTCTAAAATATCTTATTGATGCTTTTATATAGTCAAAATAAATGTAGCTTGTAGTTTTCTTTATCTCGTATAGAATAATCTTTCGGTAGTTGTATCTTGCTCACCGTAGCTCCAATTACCGTGTTTTCACGCCTGTGTGTTCATAGCAACGTGTAGAACGTCTTTAAAACCTTTTCACTTGTTGTTTCATATGTTTGGTGTATCGTTCTAATTTAGTTCTATTGTTTGCTTCGTGTGTGATTGCATGGATGCTTGTGTGGTGTTCTATGATCATATCTAGTCGGTGAGCAATACGTGGTGAACAAGAAGCAATTCATTGAAGGTTTGGACTAGAACAAGGATATGAGTTTAAGGCAAGTATAGCATGGGATCTTCCTTGTTGTCCTATTCACTTTAATAACTTGATCATATGCATGTGTCTACCTTGGCAACCATAGTAATTTTCCTAGCTATTTGATATCTTGGACTCCTTGTCACCTATGGGGTATTGCATTGGGTAGTATGATGCTAGTGCTCAACTGAAACCATGATCTTGTAACTTGACTAATGGTATATGCAATAAACACTAAAAGATGCTTTTTAGCAACATGGAACCAAGAGGGCTAGAGCATTGGGCTATTAGTATGGTGCTCTACATTCCTCTCCTTAAGGACTTATCTGTAAGTGGTCAACTGGGACTTACAGTACAACCATGAGTGCCACATGGCTCTGGCTTTAGTTAAGTATGAGGACCTTTTCTAGCTTGTAGTAGCTTAGCAAAAGGTGCAAGAGGGGCTCCGATTGGTTTGATTCCGCGGCCTGCCAAGGGAGTGCACTTTGGTTTCATTATCTTTTTGTTAGTCACACCAAGGGAGAGGGATCTTACTAGTTGATGGGGAATCCTTAGCGGTCTACACTTGTTAGGCAAACCTTTGAAAGTCTTCACAGTGAACCCTACCGACCTTCCTAGGTTGTGGGTCAAGAGGCTAGCTACCATGGGTGAAAGGGTAAATCATGGCTCATGGTGAAAGTGTACAACCTCTGTAGAGTGTAAAACTATTATAATAGCCGTGCTCACGGTCACGGGCGGCCTTGGAACTCTTACGGAATAGATGATCATTAATGGCTAATTGTTTATGCTATTCACTATTCATGTTTATCTGATCATGTGTTTATATGGGCTTATGATAAACTTGTTGCTACTCAATTGCTAAAAGATGACTCACTAAAAGCTAATCGCAGTTAAACCAGTGTCAACCTTTTGAGCCTCATGAACCCAATGTTCTATTTGCTGAATACGAAATGTACTTACGCTTGCTTTACTTTTCTATAATTTGGAAAAATCCTGTATGGGTATCAGATTGCTAGACTCTAGAGGAGTTAGGCTTGTGATCTCCCAGTCAGTTATCCCTGTGGATTTGGAGCTTTCACCTAAAGAACGGAGTGTCTTTCCACTGTCTTCTATTTAAGGTTGTATTCTTTGTATTAAATACATTATATATTAAGTATTGTCTTTTGATATTACCCTTATTTGTAGCTATATGTGAGATTTGACTTCATGGGCTCACATATGGTGTGTATCTGGTTTTGTTCCTAAAATTGGGTGCTACACAACCTAAGGGGTGCATCTCCCCCAACCTAAGGAGTACCGTCATGACTTGTATTTGTAACAACCCAAAAATCCATACACCAAAAATACTAACTACAAAAAAATTTTCTTAAAACTCCCATGTGATGATGAGTGTCATGTATAGTAACCCAACCTAAGGGATGCATTAGGCCTAATCCCAACCCAAGTCAACACATAAGCATGGCATGTCATTTGTTGATTATGATTATTTAAATTCTAACAAATAAAGTATTGCATACATTGTTAATTCAAGTTGTGATTTGGATTTCCATTTGCTTTATGTTATGCTTAACAATTCCATTAAAGTAATAAACCATAAAGTAATTATTAAACAAATCAAAAGAATAAATGCTTAAGGAGAAAACTAACCCTATTTTTTTACAACAAAACCACATCTATTTTTATACAAAATAGCTAAACAAAATTCCCTAAACTCCAATAAATAAGTTACATCAGTTTTGAATTCAAATTCTAAACCAAATTTGAATTCAAACAATGGAAAAGAAATGAAAAACAGAAAAAGGAAAAGAAGAAGTAGGCCTCCCAGCCAGCTGCTCGGCCCGCGCCAGCCAGCCAGCCCAACTTGCCTGCCAACCCTTCATGTCTTCCTAGCGCGCGCGCGGGGCCCACGAGCCGGCCCAGCGCGTCGCCCACGCCCACGCACCCGTCTGCCTCGCTCACTGCCACTGCCCGCTTGACCCCACGCTTCAGCCACACCCCATCTACAGCGTCGTCTTCTCCACGTCCACGCTTAACCGCCTGCGCGACCAAGCCCCGACAACGGTGGCAGGGCGGGCCAGGGGGTCACGCCTAGGGCTGGCCCTGTCTCCCCTTTGCGCCGCGCCTACGCCACCGTACACGAGCCATTGGATGCCATTGAACACGCCTCCACCGCTCGATCGCCGTCCGCCATGGGAGCATGAAGCTCGGCTATAAAGCCACGGCCCTCGATTGCCCTAGCGCTTGTCCCATTGCCCGCCGCCACTTGGTGGCCAACCACTTCACACTAAGAGTAGAAGGCCGAGGAAGAGTTCGGGAGAGGAGGGCGGTGCCACTGCCGGGAGGAGGACCGGGAGCACGCCGGGGTTTGAAGCACCGTCGTGGATTAAGCCAGAGCGGGCGACACTGCATGGCACGGCTTCCGGAGCTACATGGCATCGACTCTTCACTGCACCGCTATCCTCTCGCCCTCAACACCGATGGTGAACCGTATGCTACTGAGACCCCTCCTAAGCCCCATGGACACGAGCACGCACAGGCACACACCATAGACACGCGCACGGCCGTGGCGAAGCCACCGCGGCCGCATCACCGCAGTAGAAGTGACGCCACCACCTTGGCTGGCTCCTTCTCGCCGCAGAAGATGCCCCGCTCGCGATCAGTGAAGACGTAGGTCACTGGAGGACCCCGGAGGCCACACCGCGCCACGGCCGGAGCACCGCCGCCACCGTGTCGACTCCACCATGGCCAAGTTCACTGGGGGCACCTGGCGTCTCCTTGACTCGCCCGTCCTGTTCGCTGAAGCCACGGGTAACTCACGCGCACACCGTGACCACCCCGCTGGAGCCCCATAGTGACCCACGCGCCTCGCCGTCGTCACCATGTCGTCGTGGCTGCCAGGAAGTCCCTACCGGCCACCTAGAAACTAGAAGTCCCACCTTGAGCTCTGGACGCCCTCGCCGCGTCCACACGGATCCGTAGGAGCCTACACACCCCACTGTGACGCCCCTCCAAGGCCATAGCCCCCACACCGACGCCGCTGACGTGATCGGAAGGCCGCCGCCGTGGCCAAAGCCACCAAAGGCCCTGGAGGACCCTCGACCTGCCCAACATGCCCGCTGCAGCATTGTGACGCCCACACGCACCACAGAGCCGGCCAATGCCGCCGCACCCGTGCCATTCCCTCACGCCGGTTGTGCTCGAGCCGCCGTTCGCCGTGGCCAGTGACTTAGGAAGCACCATCCGTCGCCCTGACCCCACCGTTGTAGTCGCCATGGCACGGGGAGGCTTTTCCCCACCTCAATTGGATGCCTGAGCCGTTGCAGGAGCTCGCCGGTGAGCACGTCGCCAGCGGGAGCGCGCCGTGGAAGAAATAGAGGAGAAGGGGCGAGTTGAGCAGTGCAGCCCTGCACCCGGTGCACATGAGCCGAGCCGAGGGGAAATGATGATGGACTCGGTCCACCATGGACCCTGCCTTAGGTCCATGGACCGTGAACTTGGGTCCACCATGAGCCGCGCTCACGCCCACAACCAGTAAACGAAGCCCAGTAAGAGCCCAACTACGCCACGTGGCAGCGCCACAGCACGCCACGTGTCCGGGTCAGCCCGGCCCAGATCGGCCCAAATCCAGTCCTGTCTAGGCCCAGACGAGACGTGGCCCATATTGACCGTTGACTGGTCAATGTTGACCATTGACCAGTCAACGTTGACCATTGACCTAGTCCCACGTGTCAGTGGCACAGACACACTGGACCCACACGTCAGATGATGACGTCATGTTGACGTCACGTGGGACCCACACGTCAGCGCAGCCGGGGTGACATCATGCTAACGTCACGGTGATGTCAGCTGCTGACGTCAGCAGCCCAGGCCCCACATGTCAGTGATCCTAACTGTTGACCGTTGATCGTTGACCGATGTTGACTTTGACTGGACCCACCTGTCAGTGACCCAACAGCCTCTGGCCCCACCTATCGGAATGGATGACGTTGACGACGTCATGCTGACGTCAGCTGGACCCCACCTGTCAGCTCGAAACCATGATGCTGACGTCAGCAAGCCACGTGGACCAGTCACAGCGTGACACGTGTCAGCCCAGGATTAATTCAGCCTTTTTCATTTTTAGAAATGGATTTAATCTTCGAAAATTCATAACTAATTCATATGACCTCAGAAAAATACGAAACCAGGACCAAAATTCATCTAAAATCAAGCTCTACGCAATGAACCCATGTTTGAGTGAATTTGGCTCTTTTGAATTTTCATTGCTTCTTTGTGCCATTCTATAGACGTCGCTAACGTGACTATAATGCGATCGTTTGCAGACTCGGAGGAGAACCGGACGGACGAGGATCGTGAGTACCGTGAGGAGTACGGAGACGACTACACTGAAGGTGCCACATCTCACCCAACCTCGTAGCACCTATTACGCATGGCTAAAATAGAAATGCTAGTGCTTTACTTTATTGTTGTAATCACACTATGATATGACTTGCATGGTAGAATGCTTTTTTTATGGCCTTTACCTTGACGCAACCTTACCCCTACTCACCCTGCTGTTAGGCTAGTCACACGCTTGCTATTATATTTCATTGCTTATTACTTCTACTACGCTTGCACTACATTGATGCGTGGTGGAAACTGGTGATTGGGGAGAGTGCTGCGTGTGTGACTTGGGTGCGTGGAGGGTGAGGGTTGTGTC
Organism: Miscanthus lutarioriparius; assembly: GCA_904845875.1. Classification (NCBI taxonomy): domain Eukaryota; kingdom Viridiplantae; phylum Streptophyta; class Magnoliopsida; order Poales; family Poaceae; genus Miscanthus; species Miscanthus lutarioriparius. The sequence continues at coordinate 34,518,347 of CAJGYO010000010.1, forward strand.
GACCAAGTTGGAGTATACGACGAGCCTGGGGCAAGTCTTGCTATGGGGTGCTACCTGGGCACCCCTAGAATGGATACCTGTGGTGGGTAAATGGTATATGAGGTGGCCCTGGGTGTGATCCTATGATGGGAGGAGCCCAGGGTGGAGGTGCTGTGGTGGCACAGTAAATGGAAACCCTGATGAAGACATTCTGGCTTGGTCATCCCTAAGGACTTACTAGTACTCAGATTCACCGGGAAGCCTTACGTACCACTCGCCCTATATGGTGCGGGACTGCTAGACTACTTGGTAGGATATTGCCACTACTGCTAGGTTGATAGCGGACAGTGTAAGGAGGTACGGGGCGCGAAGGATTTCCCCCACACCCTTCTGAGACTTCATGGAGACCTTGTGGACTCGGCTCATGACTCACAGTTTCAGCCACCCCAGACTGGACTTGGGGTGTACCAGGGCTGAATGATAGAGTGGCATTATCCTAGGCTAGCAAGCGGCCGGAATCAGCTTAGTTGACGACGGTCAGCGAGGAAGGCAGATCTTGTGGTTATGTAAAACCTCTGCAGAGTGTATGGTTGATCGATCGATACATATGCCGACTTGTCGGCTATGGACCTTTCCTGGGTTTCGCTTAAACTAAATAGTGAGATGAGTCCTTCTCTTCTCCCCCCGGGAGTGAGTGTTCGGACGTAGCTAGGGGCTACGGGCCTTGAGACAGTGCCGAGAGGGAGTTGGCCTGTCAACTGAGCGATGGTATGGCTGTGGTATGGTGATGGTGGGGAGATGGTGGTATATCGATCCTAGGATCGAAACCTAGCTCTGGAATGGGAATGGGGTGGAACGGGTGTGGGAATGGTGTTAAAACTTGACCAACGGTTATTATGTACTTGATATGCTAAATACATAGGAAACCCTAGCCTTATAGGTTCCTTTTGAGTATATCCAACTTGCATCCAATTTCCACAAAGCAATGCTCATAGGGTTGGGAGTGGCCAGTACAAATCGTACTGATAAATTTTGGCACACAGGTTCTGCTGAGGAGTATAGCTCCGAGGAGTTGGACGGTTGAGGGGTTCGTTCCTATGCTCGAGTTTGGCGATCTTATCTTCAAGCTGTTCTGAATGAATGCTACTTTTGATTCCGCCAATGCGGCGATGTAATAAATTTATGTAATTTCGCACTATTTGTACTCTGATATTATCGTTATATGGATGTGATATTCGACTGGAATTTGGGTAATATGATCTACAACGGTCTTATTACACTTCGACACTGTGGATTTCCCTTTGCAGAAATCGGGGCCATTTCAGTATTAAGCTTGTAAAGCTGCATCAGCGGATTGATCTTTTATGAGCTATAATATAAGTTAGTTATCGATTCATATTATTGTTTGTAAGGCTGCATCAGCTGATTGATCTCTTACGAATCATAATATAGAGCAAAATATTGGTTTTGAATTAAATAACTTGTTGTTTAATACAATATCACCAGTTATCGAATCGACTAAGATTAGTAAGATTTTTCCTTGCTGTTTTTGGTTGATTTACCGGTTATCAATCTTATTATAATTAATGTCTTATTAATTATGATAAATCAACCGATTGAAATAGAGATAGATCGGCCTCAAATTATCCTAATTGGTCGTCTTTTGATCTGGTCGCGCTTTAAATCTTATAATTGATGGCTTAATTCTGCTAGATCGGCTGTTTTATGTCTATACCAACCAAACATAGTATGCATTCAAAGACATGTTCAAATCTTGAATAAACTCACTAGTTAATGAAATCTAATTTAATGACACTACCATAGCTGCATCGACTTGGTCGAACCTCATTGGTAAGACTTTAGATCGGAAATTATCGATTAGTGGTTTTGTTCACGGTCGAGACATGACTCTGTTTGTTTGCTATGCGTGCATCGACTATTTTAGCCGATTTGCCTGTGACTTCACGCATATAACATGTTTTCATGAACCTGTCGATATATGGATTGTTTTATCAACTCTTTGGCTTTAGTTTGATATTATTATCATAGCTGTATCAATCCGATCGAACCTCACTATTGATGGTAACAGATTAGATTCAGAGTGTTTGTAGATTCATTCATACTAGATAGTCGATTTGCTCGCATGTTATACTCTTTCTCATCAAACTTATCAGCTCAATGCTTTATACTGATCATGTTTATCTAGCTGATGATGTTTTCCTATATATTACTTATATTTGGGTGTATTGTACTTGTTTTCTTCTAGATTAATCAATCACAACAAGATTGTTGTAACCCATGAGTATCAGTTATCTTACATTCGTACCATTATCATTGATATTAGTCGATAATCTTCAATTTAGTGATTCTTGCTTCCTACTGATATGCTGGATATCGATTGTTTAGTCGATAGCCTCATCGAATCGGCTATTTAGCCGTATATTTGGAACTATCTGGAGCAACACTGGCATGTTCCGCCTTAAATTACTGATAAGATTTTTTCTCCTTGTCAATTGCAGTTCAAATTGACTGGCATGTCATCGGGTTTTCAAAGTCAACTGGTCCTGTGTGGAAGCCAAGCAGATCTTCAGTCTAGTTCTGTTCAGATCGTCTGGCTTGCTGTGTGTTGGTCACATTGCCACATTTTTGTACCAACACACTTTTTGGCACGCCTGGTGGGACCACAATCGTCATGGTAGCTCACAACAACAGGGACATTCTTATGGTGCCTTTTGAAGACTTACCTAATAAGGATAAGGATGTCATTGGTAAGGCTATAGAGGAGTTTTAGAACAAGTACTTGTTGTCCTACACCATGATACGTGATAATAAAGTTATTCAGAAATACCCACTGCCAAGAGTTTTGATACATGAACAGTCAGATACAGATAAAACTGATGATAGGTGTTTCTTTGTAGAAGCTATCAACAAATCTATTCATGATGCCATGTTGAATCATAATACAGCTTTCTTGAATACATTCCACAATACTATGAAGGAGGTGTTTCATGGACATCCATTTGATTAGGTTGACCGGCTTATTACAACATTCCACATCCGTCGACTCAGGGGACCAATCAAGCTAGTACTAGCCATCAAGAAGCAGCATTGGCAAGCAATGATGATATCCAGGCAATTCAGAGCTCATCTAAGCAAGTTTAGGGTACTACTACTAATCAAATACAGTATAATCCTGTATCATTAGTGCGGCATGTGCAACAGCCGACAGGGCAAGTTTAGAATCAAATGGTTAATTTTGGCACATCAGGCCAAGTACCGTCATCGGCTCAAAAAATAGCACCATCAATTCAAAGGATTCGTAGAGATACAGATCCTAATGTTTACAATCAAAGACCTCAAGCAGCAAATCAGCAAAGGATTCAACAGATAGAAATTCTATAAGGATATCATTATGGCATAGATTATAATACCCTCAATATGATTCCAAATCTAGAGTATCAAGGCACTTAGAATTTTAATCCGTAGATGGGTCAGCAATTGCAAAGAAATCCAAATTCAAGTGCTGATGAGTTATTGCTTAGAGTAACTAAAATGATGAAGAATCAGTTCGGTTTAAAACCAAAAGTGCAGACCTTTTTGTACAAACATCCATATCTAGAGTGGTATGATTTGGTTGCTCTTCCTACAAACTATAGGCTTCTAGAATTTGCTAAGTTAACTGGTCAAGATAGTACAAGTACAATAGAACATGTCAGTCGATATCTTACTCAGTTGGGTGAAGCATCCATTGAAGAAGCTCGTCGAGTCCGTTTCTTCTCTTTGTCCCTGTCAGGACCAGCTTTCACTTGGTTTTCATCATTACCAGTTAATTCTATTGCCAATTGGACTGACCTTGAGAAGAAATTTCATACATATTTCTATACTAGGATAGGAGAAAGAAAAATCATAGATTTGACAACCATAAGGCAAAGAACTAATGAATCGGGTACAGAGTTTCTTCGGAGGTTCTGAGAAAAAAGAAATTTGTGCTTTTCATTGAATCTAGCTAATGATCAGCAAGCCGCTTTGGCTGTTCAAGGAATGTTGCCAACATGGAGAGAAAAATTGCCTGGGCAAGAGTTTGACAATTTAGGTCACTTGGCTCAACGGGTGGCAGCACTTAATAGCCAATTCCAGAATATACGTAGAGATACCCGATTCCAGAAGAATGCCGCAATTGTTGAAGCTTATAATCCATATTTAGTTGATGATGATGGTGAGGATGATGAAGAAGAGGAGATTGCTGCAGCTGAATGGAATTAGGGTAAGAAGATAGTGATGGTTCCAAATCCTAGGGGAAAAGGAGTTAAAGAAAATTATGATTTTGACGTCAAAAAATTAGACAAGCTCTTTGATTTCTTGCTTGAGAAAGGACAGATCAAATTGCCCACCAATCATGTTATATTACCTCCTGATCAGTTGAAGAATAAGATGTTCTACAAATTTCATAACACTACTTCTCATTCTACTAATGAGTGTAGAATTTTTCGGTAGCACATACAGAGGGCTATTCAACACGAAAAGCTTAAATTTGATACACCTTGAAAAATGAAAGTTGATGATAATTCTTTCCCAAAGGATCAGAATATGGTTGATGCTAAGTTGCTCAAAGGGAGGACTAAAGTTCTAACATCAGCTAGGGCAAGAAAAACTAGAACAGTTGATCCAGAAATGCTCGGCTGATGAATATAGAGAAATTAAAAGGCATCATGACCAATAAAAGATCCGATATAAGCAAGGAGAGACATCAAGAGATGGGGCGATGAAGCCATGTGTTACATCTTGAATTTTGTTGAATAAATGGCAACGACAGAAGGGAAAGGACTATTAGCGCTGGTTAGAAGAGAAAGAATACCAGCATCAACAAGAAGAGGAGCGGTATGAAAGAGAACAAGCTGAATCACATTGGAATTGTCCTTTCTTCAGACATTGTTAGAATGAAGGTTTGAAATTGCCTACTAGAAATAATTGCCCAGAGTGTAGTGAGCAATATTGAGAGTTTAGGCAATCTTAAGCCAACCGCCGGTCTATCCATGCTCGAATTGAGTATCAACATGATAATATGGCTCGGTGCTTAAACAATAGAAGCATTCATGATCGGCTTGGGATGCGAGTTGTTGATCAGAACTGGGTTGATTATGAAGAAATGGTTGATGAGGAAGAGTATGTTTGGCAGGAAGGACAGTGGTGTCTAGAGGGCTTAACAAGAAGTCAGAAGAGAAGGTTACAATGCTTGAGGAATAGAGAATTGGAACAGGCTCAGAAATCTGGTAAACCTCAAGTATGGCGTGCTAAACAAATAGTCGATAAGGGTCAACCATCGGCTAATATTCAAATGGCTTTTCTTTTGCCATCAGAATTTAGAGCTCCAGCAGATTAAGAAGTCTATTCAGATTTTGATGAATCGGAGTATGAAGAGATGGTGGCCAAATTGACAGTGATGCAGCAAGCTATATTTGATAAGCCAGTTAAGCATCGGCACTTCAAGGCTTTGTATGTGAAAGGTTTTGTTGATGGGAAGCCGATGAGCAAAATGTTGGTTGATGGAGGTGCTTCTATTAATCTTATGCCTTATACTACTTTTCGCAAGCTTGGTAAAGGACCAGACGACCTGATTGAGACTAACATGATGCTTAAGGATTTTGGAGGTAATGCATCCAAGACACGGGGCACTAAACATTGAACTGACAATTGGAAGTAAGACTTTGCTCACTACATTCTTTGTTATTGATGGAAAGGGTTCATACAGTTTACTCCTTGGCCGTGATTGGATTCATGCAAATTATTGTGTACCATCAACTATGCATTAATGCTTAATTCAGTGGCATGGAGATGATGTTGAGCTAGCTCATACTGATGATTCTGTGAGTATAGCAACAACTGACCCAATGTATTGGGAACTGAAAGATTTTGAATGTTTTTCTAGCAAGCGATGGGAAGGAGGCTTCATTAGGATCAATGATCAAGGCTAACAACCGATCTGAGCAATCGGCTCTGAGATTTTTTTAATGAATAATCCAATAGATGGTACAGATGGTAGACTAGGACATGGCTTTACGTCGGCCGATGAGTTAGAAGAGATAGATATTGGTCCTAAAGATAGGCCTACGCTGACGTATGTAAGTGCTAAGTTGGATCCTGAGTATAAGCGAGAGTCGATAGATTTATTAAAGGAATTTAAAGATTGTTTTGCTTGGGAATATTATGAGATGCCTGGTCTGGATTGATCAATTGTTGAACATCGGTTGCCAATCAAACCTGGATATCGGCCATTTAAATAAGCTCCGAGGAGGTTTAATCCAAATGTTCTTGATGATATTAACAAGGAGACTGAAAGATAACTAGAAGCAAAATTTATCCGACCATGCTGATATGCAAAGTGGATATCGAGTGTTGTTCCTGTGTATAAGAAAAATGGGAAGTTAAGAGTTTGTATCGATTTCAGAGATTTGAACAAGACTACACCCATGGACGGTTATCAAATGCCAATAGCCGATATGTTGGTAGATGGAGCAGCCGGGCACAAGGTTATTAGTATTATGGATGGCAATGCAGGATATAATCAAATTTTTATGGCTGAAGAAGACATAGCAAAAATAGCTTTCTGGTGCCCTGGTGCAATCGGTTTATTTGAATGGGTTGTGATGACTTTTGGTTTAAAGAATGCTGGTGCAACTTATTAGAGGGCAATGAATTATATTTTTCATAAGTTGATTGGCAGGATTGTTGAAATCTAAGGCTGATGTGATCAAGCACATGTTATCAATGCCAATATTAAATGGGAGAATGGAAAAGTGGATTCTTGCATTATTAGAATTTGACTTGAGGTACGAATCAGCTAAAGCAGTCAAAGGGCAAGTAATAGCCAATTTTATTACTCAGCACTATAAACCAAGCATTGGCTATGTAGAACCAATACCTTGGACGTTGTTCTTTGATGAATCATCGTGCAAGCAAGGTGGTGACATCGGTATTGTTATTGTTTCACCTCGGGGGGCAAGTTTTGAGTTTGCTTTTCCAACCAAACCGATGACTACCAACAATCAAGTAGAATATGAGGCTATTCTTAAGGGACTTCAACTTCTTCATGAAGTAAAGGCTGAATCAATTGAAGTATTTGGAGATTCACAGTTAGTTATTAATTAGTTGATCGGCCTATATGAATGTAAAAATGATATTCTAAGGGGATATTATGATGAATGTCAAAGGTTACTCAAGGAGTTTCCCCATATTTCTCTTCAGCATATTCCAAGGGCACAGAATCAAGAGACTAATCGGTTGGCTCAGAATGCGTCAGGTTATCGAGTGTTTCAAGAGATCTTAAGCAGTGAAACCTTGGCTAATGATTAGAGAGTTGAGATAACTGATTACCTCAAGAATCCATCATAGAAGGTTACTAGGAAACTAAGATATAAATTGACTAAGTATGTTTTGTTAGATGATCAGCTGTATTACAAAAAATCGATGGAGTGTTGCTTAAATGCTTAAGTCAAGAACAAGAAAAAGTATTGATGGGTGAAGTTTATGAAGGAATACGTGGGGCTCATCAATCGGCTTATAAAATGAAATGGATTATTCACAGGTCTGGATATTTCTAGCCAACAATATTAGAAGATTGTTTTGAATATTACAAGGGGTGTCAAGATTGCCAGCGTTTTGGTAATATTCAGAAATCGCCTGCATCAGCTATTAACCCGATAATTAAGTCAGGGCCATTTAGAGGCTGAGGAATTGATTTAATTGGCCAGATTTTTCCACCTTCAAGTAAAGGACATAAGTTTATATTGGTAGCAATATATTACTTTACCAAGTGCGTTGAGGCAATTCCTTTGAAGACAGTAACCTCAAAAAATATGGGTGATTTTGTCAGGGAACATATTGTGTATCATTTTGGAATTCTTCAAACTATTACTACTGATCAAGGGACAATGTTCACATTAGAAGAATTCAGAGATTTTGCTACCAATATGGGAATTAAATTATTAAATTCTTCTCCTTATTATGCTCAGGCTAATGGCCAAGCAGAGGCATCCAATGAAATTCTGATTAAGTTGATTAAGAAGAAAATTGAGAAGCAACCAAGGAAGTGGTACTTAACCCTCAATGAAGCTTTGTGGGCATATAAGATGGCTTGCCATGGATCGATTAAATCATCACCTTATGAGTTGGTATATAGGCATAATGCAGTTCTTCCTTGGGAAATTCAGACTGGATCAAGACGTGTTACATTGTAGAATGATCTGACAACCGAAGTCTACAAGAATCTAATGATAGATGATTTGGAAGACTTAAGTTGTCATCGGCTGTGTGCTCTTGAGAATATTGAAGCCAATAAGTTAAGGGTTGCAAGGCATTATAACAAAATGGTCAAAAACAAATTGTTTAGTGAAGGAGAGTTAGTCTGGAAAGTGAAGTTGCCGACTGGGTCTAAGGACAGCAAGTTTAGCAAATGGTCGCCTAATTGGGAGGGTCCTTATTAGATTAAACGATGTGCGCTTGGCAATGCTTATATTTTTGAAAACGCTAAAAGGAGAAGAAGAGTTTGACAGAGCGATCAATGGGAAATATCTAAAGATGTATTATCCTAGTATTTGGATTAATACTTGACAGCCGATTTGTTCAGACATCGGCTCTAATAGTCGGTACCAGAAGGGTATCGCCTTTAGTTTAAAAAAAATTGACCTGAAGGGGTGAAAGCCGATATGACATGTATCACCTATAGAGCAAAAACAAACATATAGACAATCATAAGATTCAGAAACAAGTTCATGAAAGACTTTATTCATTGATAGTTTGTTCATAGTACAAACTAATCAAAAACTCTATTAATCACATCCTGGGTGGATATGATGTCCACGATAGCCGCCGCTGCGTCGTTGAAGTCCTCGATCAGGTCTTCATAAATATTGAGGTCATCGAGAAGCCTGTCTCCATGGTGCGGAGGTCATGCTTTGTCTAGACCTACGCCGTGGCCAGGGCCACCACCGTGCCGCGGTGAATGCCGTGAAGGGCGATCTCCTAGATGGGCACTGGGACATCATCAGGCGGTTGTTGAGGAGAGGGCCTTGGGAGATGACGACCACCATAGCCACATTCGCCGCTAGTTGGAGGTTCTCCAACTACACCATCAGGGTTGGCAATCACAGAAAGAAAGCGGCTATCAAGACAAAGATAGTAGAAATGGAAGTAAGGGTTTTCTTGGAGTTCATCTTACCCGCCACCATGAAATCAGACTCAGCCAACCATGCCCGAGCAGCGCTGGCTTCTGCCTTGGCTGCGAGGAGGGAGGCTTGAGAGGCCTTAAGGCGGATCTCAAGCTGGTCGTTCTCCCGAGTTGCCTCAAAATAACGGTCCTGAACCTCCCTCCACTCCTGGAGGAAATGCCGGGCATCATTGCCGTTGTAGGAGTCAGAGGAGTCTGACGATGAGTTCGGCGCGGTAGTAGCAGATGTGGTGGTAGAGGGATCGCCGACCCTAGGAGGAAGTGGCCGAAGGCTGTCATTCAAGACAAACCTATAAATGGGTTAGAAGGATTCACTGCCATAAGCGGAAGCTATTGGTCTTACCTCATATGGCGGAGGCGCTGGTTCATTAGTAGGTTCTCCTCTGGTACCTCCTCTACCGCGCGCTTGCCACGGTTGTACTCGCCGGCCATGGATTTTTGTTTGGATCTATGAAAGAGAAGAAGAAACCACTACAGGGTTTGAGAAGATGGAGGATGCGAGAAGATGAAGGTGGTTGCAAGTGTAGATGTGTTTGAGGCCAGAGCCCTTGGCTGGTATTTATAGCTACGGAGACGAGATGGTAGATATCTCGAGACGTGCGAGGAGTAACTACAATTAATGGAAGGGGAAGTGCCGCTCCACTAATGCCGAGGAAAATGCGGCATTGATAACTGAGAGAGGATTCGAAGGGTTTTTTGTAGTGAAGGCCATTTTTAGAATTAATTAAGTCAAAGTAAAGTCAGAAGTCAGAAATTGGCTATTTCAAATTGGCTCTTCTAGCTGAACCAAAAGGTACAACGCAGTAGCAGGAAAGCTATAGTTATCATCAAGTCTTACACAAGCTATATGTTACAACTGTTGAAATATGGATTACAAATTAAGAACATTGTGCATTGCTCTCAGAGCTTTCAGTCGAATAGCATCAACTTCTGCAATTTGTTGCTTGTCTTCTTCAGCTGATCCAGGAATGTTCTCAAGGCTGCTGCGAATAGCCTTGCCTTCTTTGACCTTGGTCAACATCTCTTGTTTCTTCTATTTGATGGTATTGGGGATCTGAACCAAGTTGCACTCGTGGCAATTGATGGCGGCCTTCACACTTTCCAATTCTTTTTCAAGTTTAGCACGCATAGCACTCAACTGATTCAACTCTGGTTCAATTCTGGAAGAGGAATTCTTCAGATTGTCAATCAGTTGTGCTAATTCTTTGGGTTCTTGTTTATTGGAATTTTTCTTGGCCATCAAAGCTTCATGGTCAGACAGATTTCTTTGAGCCTTTTTCACCTTTGGGGCTTGATCTTCAATGATGGATAAAGGTATCAAGGTTTCAATAAGGTCTGGGGACAAATTATCCTTAATAACTAAGAAGATTCTTTTCATTGGATCTGCATCTTGAACCAAATTGGCTATATCCTTCTCAAGCATTGGCAACATGTCCCTTAGCTGATTTCTGGTCTCTTCTGATAAAATCCCATGGAGAGAAATGGCTGATGAGCTAATTTCACCTTCATCTATGTATTCTTCAAAGTTGAAGGAGTAGCTCAGAGCTAGAGAATTAAGTGCCTGTACATGAGCAAAGGGAGTCTTGTTAGGAGAATCAAATTAGTGTATGACAAGAAAAATGGTGAAGTAAACGTAGTATCTTTTCTAGATGGGGCTCTAGTTGAAGAGAAGGAATAGCCGATGATGTGCCAGCATCTTTTTCAACAGTCGTTGAATCGGCTCTGGGCTTTCAGGAATGGTGTCTACAAGTGTCAAGGAGTGTTTTAGTTTATGGTTACTATGGATAGATAAATGAATATGTGAATTTCTTACCATCAATTGTTTATCGAATCGAAAATCGGCAGCTTTGGGTATCAAAGAAGAATAGGATCATCTTCAACTGGTGAAGTGTCAGACATTTGCTCTTGTGTAGATGTTTTTTCAGGTGGAGTCTGATAAAGTGAATGGTCAGCAAAGATTGAAAATTACATAAATTAAGAGGCTTAAGAGGATACCTTGGTAGCATCAGGAGGTCAAATAGGGAGATGCTCATTTTCCTGTCACACCGAGGTCTGCTGAAACATCAGTTGTTTCAACTATAATCGGCTTTTTAGGGGGAACAACCGATGAGAGGTTGGTGGATACCGATTTAAGTGCCTGGGATAGTAGTTTAGCACCCAAAATAGACTGGGATGCAATACTTGATGACTGCAAAAGGGAATTGGATCACAAATTGGATATTAATGTGAGAAGGGAGATAAGTTGATTTACCTGTGCAGCTGATGGTTTGGTTCTGCAAAGTCTTTTCCCAGTGGTGGTTTTCTTAGTCACACCTCTGGTTGCCTTGCATTTAGAAGACTGGTAGCTTATTTAAGATGGGTACTGTGGATCCCATTCTTGAGGCTGGACAAGGTGGATAGTATTCTATGGGATACCCCTTTCTGTCCATGCTTGGGGGATCAAATTCGGTGTCCTGAAAAAGTTTGTTAGAACAGTTGATAGGAGAACTTATTGAATAATTTTTTTAAAAAGAATTGGTAAGTTACCTCACTGTCAGAAGCAAAATTATCATCCAAAGCTAGATATATAGGATGAACTAAGTTACAGAAGAGGTGGGAGTGTCATTCTTGCCATCAGGAGTCAAACAGGTTGGAGGAGAAGGTGACTTTTGTCCAGTCATGCAAGCAAAAGGAAGGAAGATCTGATCCTAGGTGAAAGACTCTAGAGGCTTCCATCACTTCGCTGATATCTTCTCTTGGCTTTAGTGTATTCCTGAAGAACAGCTGAGGAGGCAGCTAGCCAAGGCCAAATTGACGGGCCACAAAACAAGGATCGTAGAATTTATAAGTTGGAAGATTTTCTGGAAGCAAGGAACCAGTAGCCATTTTGCCATGGCCTTGGCGAAATTCAGCTGGCAGTACATAGGGTTTAATGATGCAACTAAAAATTGCTGCAGCTGTTTCATCTAAGCAGCCTGATTCGAACCAAAACTTAATTGACAGAACTAATTCATTATCTTCATCTTCATCATAAGGGATCCAAGTCAAAATGTCTACATCAAACCCTCTGTATAATTTCTTGAAGAGGTGGCCTACATCAACAGCAATTGTTATGGCTGATGCAGCTTCGCCATAATTCATTTACTATCGAGTTTTTTCCTTCTTTTCCTTTGTAATCTTCGGCAAAGTTGGAAGAAGGAAAGCTCAAATTTCTGAGATCGGGTCTTACAATTTTGTGCACATATAGGTTCAGCCATAGTTGTATTAACCACCAAGGACTACTAATTTTATGTACTGGTTCATTCTTCAACAACTGGATGTTTATCCGGTGCATCAGATGATAAGTTTTCCAAGGGGGATTTCATTTCCCGCTGCTAAACGCTCTGCTAGGTATTTGTGATTAAAAGTTGGACCATAGGATGATCCACAAAAGATGAATCTTTCTAGACACATGTTCAAGAAAGCTACATGTTCCCTTTCATCAATAGTCAATCCATCTCCAATATGGTTCAGAATGTAGCTTGCCCATCCAGTGCAGTCTGATATTTTGGCCAATTTTTTGGAACCAGCATTTAAGAAGTCTTAGGGTTGCATTGATCCTGTTATTCTAAGGTCGGTCAACATATAAACATCGGCCAAAGTGATGGTCATTGGGCCGTGACAAAAAACAAAAGCATTTAAGGTGTTGGACCAGAAGTAAGATGCAGAAATCAGGATTGAATCATTCCTCTCCATTCCAGACAGTGAGAGTGTAAAGCATTGATTCAAGTCATAAATTTCCTAATCTTCAGCCTATTTCTCCGATACCCTACGAAACCAATCTCTCCATCCCTTTGACATTTTGGGCTAGTTTCTAAAGGGAGTTTTGGTATTCCAGGAAGACGAATCTACTACAGATTGTTTGAAGTCGATTCGGTTGGTTTCTTGATTGATAAAGTCAGATGGATCAGGGTCACCCATAGGTCCATGATAATAGACATTGGGGACAACAGCCGATGAAATCAAAATTTCGTTCCTCATTTCCTAGAAACCAGATAGCATAAAGTTGAGAAGAATGGAAAATACAGGGTAATGGCTAATACTTGGAAGCCAGGAACTTGAAGGCATGCCTTAGGAACATGATCGTTGGTCGCCATTGCAGCCAAAATGGATCTGAATCTGAGGAAGGTTACTTGAATAACAGCTTGATATAGCAGAGGATTTGCTAGGGTTAGGGCTTTGGCGATGACGGCTTTGGCTATTGAGGCTTGCTCGAGAAAGATGGGGAAAGAGAATAGGCCGAATGAGTTGGAGATGATACTGTTGGGGTATTATATTTAATTTAGACTGAGAAACTAGGAGTCACGCGTATATTTTGGAATGAACGGTTGCGGCACGGTGAGCAGGTAAATAGAAATTTTGGAATAAAATCATTTTTATCCCAATATTGGGGGCATGTGTTTACACCAAAATTTAGAAAAAAGAACGCAGGAACTTAAAGCTTCTAAGATTGTGTCGTCAATGAATCGATCAGATGTGAATCGATATCGGCTAGTTTTGGTGCAGTGTCGGAATCGGCTATTTTATAGATGACGTCAGCAGATGACGTCAATGGACTACGTACGGATGGCGTTGGGGAGAAATATGTCGGACTCTACAAAAAGAAAAAGATTAGGGTCCAAGTTATTTTTAAGTTAGGAATGTTTTCTTTTATTCCAAGAATTGTAATGAGTCGTATTTGAGTAGAATTCATGTTTAGGTTCTGGGTATAAAGGTTGGACCCCAGTTATTGTACAAAGACACGAACAATCAATCAACACAATCTTTCCGGCTTTCCATTGCATTAGGAGTAGAAGTACTGTAGATTTCGACGAGTTCTTCAGCAAACAGGGCTGCATCGACTGATCGACCTCCAACTTGCTTGTGAGTACCGTCACGACTTGTATTAAGCTTATAAAGCTGCATCAGCGGATTGATCTTTTATGAGCTATAATATAAGTTAGTTGTCGATTCATATTATTGTTTGTAAGGCTGCATCAGCTGATTGATCTCTTATGAATCATAATATAGATCAAAGCTATCGGTTTTGTATTAAATAACTTGTTGTTTAATACAATATCACCAGTTATCGAATCGACTAAGATTAGTAAGATTTTTTTCTTGTCGTTTTTGGTTGATTTACGGTTATCAATCTTATTATAATTAATGTCTTATTAATTATGATAAATCAACCGATTGAAATAGAGATAGATCGGCCTCAAATTATCCTAATTGGTTGACTTTTGATCCGGTCGCGCTTTTAAATCTTATAATTAATGGCTTAATTCTGCTAGATCGGCTGTTTTATGTCTATACCAACCAAACATAGTATGCATTCAAAGACATGTTCAAATCTTGAATAAACTCATTAGTTAATGAAATCTAATTTAATGACACTACCACAGCTGCATCGACTTGGTAAGACTTTAGATCGGAAATTATCGATTAGTGGTTTTGTTTACGGTCGAGACATGACTCTATTTGTTTGCTATGCGTGCATCGGCTATTTTAGCCGATTTGCCTGCGACTTCACGCATATAACATGTTTTCATGAACCTGTCGATATATGGATTGTTTTATCAACTCTTTGGCTTTAGTTTGATATTATTATCATAGCTGTATCAATCCGATCGAACCTCACTATTGATGGTAACAGATTAGATTCAGAGTGTTTGTAGATTCATTTGTACTAGATAGTCGATATGCTCGCATGTTATACTCTTTCTCGTCAAACTTATCAACTCAATGCTTTATACTGATCATGTTTATCTAGCTGATGACGTTTTCCTATATATTACTTATATTTGGGTGTATTGTACTTGTTTTCTTCTAGATTAATCAATCACAACAAGATTGTTGTAACCCATGAGTATCGGTTATCTTACATCAATCACAACAAGATTGTTGTAACCCATGAGTATCGGTTATCTTACATTCATACCATTATCATTGATATTAGTCGATAATCTTCAATTTAGTGATTCTTGCTTCCTACTGATATGCTGGGTATCGACTGTTTAGTCGATAGCCTCATCAAATCGGCTATTTAGCCGTATATTTGAACTATCTGGAGCAACACTGGCATGTTCCGCCTTAAATTACTGATAAGATTTTCTCTCCTTGTCAATTGCAGGTCAAATTGACTGGCACGTCGTCGGATTTTCAGAATCGACTGGTCCTGTGTAGAAGCCAAGAGATCTTCGGTCTCGTTCTGTTTAGATCGTCCGGCTTGCTGTGTGTTGGTCACATTGCCACATTTTTGTGCCAACAGTGTGATAGGTCATGTGCGACCTCGGGTGCTAGCCCTTGCTGGTATGTGATATGATTTGGTGTCAACAGGGACCAAGGGCCATGCTAATTGGATCGCCCTCCACAGCGCCCAACCAAACCAGGCTAGCGACCCTTCCTCCCTGCACCCCGGCATCCAAGTACAACTTATCATCTTCGCACCCCTGTGGCGCAGGAACAATCATACAATCTTCCACCCATTTGGTGTGTGGCCCAACAGATCCAGTGCATGGCGTGGCAGATTTGGTTAGACGGGTAACAAATCTGGTTGACAAGGTGGCAAATCTGCACTGGTCATTCATGGTAGTTTGGTGCCAATCCTCCAGTGCTTTCAAATGCATCAACACGGTGCTAGGGAGTCTGGAGCAAAAGGTGGCCGATAGAAATGGTGAAGGTTGTGGGTGTGCTGCTGTCAAAGGAGATGGAAGGAGAGGCAGGGAATGATGCGGTGCTCTCCCTTAGCGATGGAGGTATGTCTTTTTGTTTTTCCCTGCATGCCAAGTTGCTCCATATCTCTATTTCTCATATCGTTGCAGATGGGATTCATGCCAGAGGAGGCCTGATCTATCGTGGGCATCAACACTATAGGTGCGAGGGTCCGGGGCCTCAGCCTAGCTAACACGGGTGTCGAATTTTAGTGTAAGCTGACACCGAGGATTCTCAAAAGGATACTATCCACACCTCCTCTTTAGGATCTTTTACAGTTGAGTTACATCACACAAACCAATCATCAAGTGACTCACATATCACAATCACATTGGATGATAGGAATTTAATTGTGCATTGAAACATCATTGACCATAAAATAAGATACAACAAAATGCAGTCTTAATCATAGCATCTACACGTTTATGTAAAGACCCATGTTCTATCTGAGTTTCCTCTCGGTCACTACATACTAATCATCAAAGTAACTTGCACCTCTCTTTGGGGACACCCGTCCCGATGTCTGCTATGATTCGAATTCATTGACCTTGGCTCAATGGTCATCAAGCCGAATGTACCTGCAAAACAACTTATTGGCAGCATCGTGAGTACATTGCATACTCGTAGGGGCTGATGCCAACATATATATTTGGTAGATTCAGGGATTAATAGGCTTTTGTAACTTTGCATAAAAGGCATGTCGTTCATTGGTAAATGTTATGCTCATGATTCGAAATTCTATTCATAACAAGTATAACCAAGTTAACAAGTAACATGAAACAATAACCGTAAGTGATCATTATTTATATTTATCACATCGTCAAGATTCATCATCATCACTGCACTGAGTCTAAAAGTAAGAACAACTAAATGGTTCCATCCCGAATGACTCCAGGCTTTGAAAAAGATCCCTGCAGAGGTGTACAACTGTACCCACTAGGACACCAAGGATGAACCTCCATACCTGGGGCTGGAGGTAAGGGCTGCCTCATGGTTCTGAGATTTCCTCAATGTGGATCACAAATCGACGAACAGTTTCACTGGGTACCGATATAACGATGTCTCGTCTACACCACGTCACCCCTTGTGCCAAATCCACGTGATCAGCGAGTCACTACCAAATACTTAGCTTACTGCCCCCATAAGCGATATATGGTCTATACAGGTGGTTACTCAAACTCACTATCCCATGAACGGTCCTTAGATACTCCACGAGCTACACGTCACTTGAGATCCAACACTCACAGTGACCTTACCCCTCACTTGAGTAGAGATTACCAAATTGAT
The DNA here is from genome assembly GCA_904845875.1 of Miscanthus lutarioriparius. Lineage (NCBI taxonomy): Eukaryota > Viridiplantae > Streptophyta > Magnoliopsida > Poales > Poaceae > Miscanthus > Miscanthus lutarioriparius. The sequence continues at coordinate 34,535,547 of CAJGYO010000010.1, forward strand.
CACCACTTAATTATCTCAAATTAAGGTTGGTCCTTAGTCACATTGAGTAAATTGAGTCAGGTTGACACCCTTGCAAGTTTTCAGTAATTGATTGTCCCGGTGTAGCTCCTGCATGCGTGAGAGTCAGTGTCCGCTCACACTCAACTTCCAACGGAGCTAGCCAATTAAGCAATTAAGTGATCCCAACCCATTGGTTGAGTAGAGGCTATGATTACTTAAATGAGTTGGCCAGACTTAGTGGATCAAGGTTAAGCGGGTCTTCATTTTATATGAAATTGAAACTCATATTGAATTCTCGCTTTCTCTCTCTAGTTCTTCCCTTGTTCTTCATTGTAGAGAGGGAGAGAGTGGGGAATGGGAGAGTGGGTGAGAGAGTGAGAAAGATGGGGCTGGTTCTGCAGAAGGCCTTTCCCAATTCATGCTGACATGACACTAGTACAGAGACGGCCTTTACTCCTGGTGGGGAACCCCCTCTAGTCCCGGTTCCCCACCCGGGAGCAAGCATCCGAGACTAAAGGGGGGTCCTTTAGTCCCGGGTCGGGAACCGGGACTAAAGGGGAACCTTTAGTCCTGGTGGGTAACACCAACCGGGACTAAAGGTGCCTCCTGACATGCCACTAGGCCGGCACCCTTTAGTCCCGGTTGGTAATACGAACCAGGACTAAAGGTTTTTTTTCTTTTTTCTTTTCTTTTCATTTTTTTGTTTTCTTTTCAAAATAGGTTTTCGAAGTCGTATTGTACGCTGCTAATAATACATTTATACGCGCGTATAGTATGTTTCGGTTCAAGCACAATGAACGTATTAAATGACACAATTCAAGCATAGAACTATATATATATATATATATATATATATATATATATATATATATATATATATATATATGTGCATGCATGCATCATATATATATTTACATGCATGCATGCATATGTGTATTTTACATTATATTATTTCATGTGCATATATTACAAAAGATTGCATTACAGTTGTTGTGATATAACAAGTTTCCTCTCATCCTCTAGCTTGGCTTCCATGGCAGTGTTGGGTCGAAGTAGAACTCGCCCTTGGAATCGATGACCTGGTCATTAAAAAATCTGGCTATAGACTCTTGAATTGCTTTGATTTGGTCTTGCCGTATGACCTTTTCCTCCAACCATCGAGCCTACATGTTTGAATTAAAGGAAAATAAATTAATATATGTACATATATATATATATGTATATAAAGACACAGTAACACAATCAATATATTTGAACCGAAGCTCTCGGGCGGTCTTGGGGAGGAAGAAGACGGCCAGCAGGATTTATAGGGGGGACCTTTAGTCCCGGTTGATGGATCCAACTAGGACTAAAGGTCACTTTCCAATCCCGGGTCACGCCACTAGCCGGGACAAGAGCTTTACTCCCGGTTGGAGCCACCAACCGGGAGTAAAGGTCGACCTTTAGTCCTGGTTGGTGGCTCCAACCGGGACTAAAGGTCCCCTGCCACAACGCCTGGCGCAGGAGCCGTTGTGCAGGGACCTTTAGTTCCGGTTGGAGCCACCAACCGGGACTAAAGGTCTCTCTAGTCCCGGGCGCAATATTTTCCAGGAGTAGAGCCTGGTTTGGCCCTTGGATCAAAGGTCTGTTCTCTACTAGTGTGAGGGACCCACTTGAGAGAGTGGAGGACAGCTCATTCCAATCCTCATTCTGCTAGACTTATGAGTTGATGGACAAACTGTCGATTTGGTAGGGACGTTCCGTCAATTCTCTGATTTTGAGAAATTGGCATAGAGAAAGGGGGGTTTTGGCACTGGTGCCATTCTTCATGTCCTATTGGTTGATAAACATATGTAATAAGGAGATTTTAGAGATATTGATTAGCATCCTACTTAGGGTATCTTCTCGAGTTTGTCCTTCATTTGACCATGGTTGACTTTGGGTTGACTTCAGTTGACTTGAGAGAATTGTTATAGGATTGAGTTGCGAATTTGGAGTCCTTGCCCTAGTAAAGAGTACTACAAATCCTTCAAAGAGAAGGATAAGATGGTCCATGAATGTTTGAGGAACTGTGCAAGGTTATAAAGGAGGCTCTCGAGAAGGGTTTGAGTTGGAACGACTTCAGGTCGTGACAGTAGGTTGATTGAATGCCACGACAACCTCAACATGCGCAACTCTGGCATCAGCCTTATTCTCAACACCAGCAACAACGTCCTGGCAGAAGCTGCGTGGTAGCTGCACTAAGGTCCGCATTATTAATTGGCAACGAACACCGCTTGCAGGTTTTTTTTTCTTTCATTTATCTCTTGAGGCGGGCATCCTGAATTCCTGATACCCTGGCTCTAGAAATAGGTAGGCGGTCATTCCGGTCTGACACTGATATTATTTATTTATAGAGACGTTATTACCGAGGCAGTGGAGCTGTCTACCTTAAACAATCGGATGTGGCCACCTTAGATAATGTGTATCCTAGTAGTGATATATGATTTAACTTTTTCCTTGGTCGTCTTGTGAGGAATAACACGAACGCACGAGGATCTGTATTTAGATTTCTGAGATTTGTCCTTAGTTACTAACTGCAACAAAACAAGCTCCAGGCTTAATTACTTGTGGATGCCAACTATGGAACATGCTACTTATTTTTCTTACATTACTATTAGATACAGTAGTATGAACAGATGATGTCGGTAGTCAAACACTATCACGATGGCCTGAATTCATCTGCCATATTTGGTCTTGTCAATATTTTGGCTACCTCCAATATCTCACTAAACTTTTCCTTTTTACCTCAGAAAATGCAACCCTTTTCTTGCCAGCACTTGGCTAGGTCAGCAGTAACAGGACATATATGTGCGCTGGATCCTTTGCTTCTTCCTGTTCCTTTCGAGATTGGACATACTGGAGATACCAATACTACTTTGTTCATTGCGTCAACTATTAAAGATGGTGACACTTATATACCTTGTGCTCCTACCTAAGAAAATGGATTGGTTTCACATGAATGGACAGCAAAAAGGCATGACTGGTTTGTACGTATGTACCACATGAAATTGATCTGTTATGTCAGTAGTAGACTCAGAAAGTGGGGACGGGGAGGAGGGCTAAATATTTGAACAACAAATTTTACTAGGGTTAGACTAGTTGTATAATATATGGAAAAAGGTCAGAATAACAGCACTTCAATACCAACTCAAAATGTTCAATCAACATGTAGAACAATTTTGTAGGTACGGTGTATATAGCAATAATAAATAAATAATTTTTTATGACCAAAAGATCATACATGTCTTCACAAATTCACAACACTTTGGCCCCATCTTCAATTCTACGCTAAAATTTTAGAAATGTCGTCATAGTTATTCGACACATCTTTCTTACTAAAATACTTCTTCATGACTGCTGAATAATCTAGTTCTGGATGTATTTTTGCTGATGCTCTTTCTTTCTGCTGAGTCGGTGGTTAGTTCTAGAATACCACTCTTTTCGCATTTCTGCAAGGCTTAGAACGTCTGCATTTCTGTTACGAGAAAAGAGTAATACCCCTCTTCAAGAACTGCTCAATCTCCTTCCTTATTGATAGGAAGTACCATCCAACAGATTCTTTAATTAGATCTCTAAATGTCACCACCCTCCATTATGGATTTCTCGCTAACTAAAGACGGAGAGCAGGATTGGTTCTCTCGAGTGTGCACAAGATATAAAAAAGTTGTTGGAGGGAGCAAAGATATAGAGAATGATTTTTTATTTATATTGCTCTCCATTTGGAGAGTGAGAATAAAAAAGACTCTTAGAGATGCTCTTACTAGTTAATCCTCTATTTAGCCTGTTAAAAATGCTAACTAATGTTTTGATTATTTGTTCCTACTCCATAATCTCAAATGGCATCAATATAATCTAAGAGTCATATTGCTAAATCAAAATTGTTGCTAATAGAGATTTTGTATTTGAATTTGAATCCATGATAAATCTGGGTATAATGCTATTTTTAACAATTCATCCTTCCATGTCACCGTTGCATTCAAGCTGGCAGCAAAGTAGTAGTCTCTTTCTTTGACAAGGTCAGTGAGTGCCTCTCCATGTATGTAGCTTGATCAATTTATGCTCTATAACACATGTTTCTACATGCAATCTTCTATAGTCCTGATGGAACACACATCTTTGGTGGATCAATTGATGGAAACTAGGAAATATATCATTGTTCTTTGTGGCCTTCTTTGAGGCATTAAGATTTATCTCACTTGAAATAGGTAAAATTTTTCTAGAAGCTCTTTTACATGCCATCTATGCATGATCAGGAAGCATAGTTATAAATAATTGTTTGTCGACAAGAGCTAACAAGTGCTATCGTCGTCATCTCGAGCAGCATTGTACTTGTGAATTATGTGGCTTGTAAAAAGAAAAGATTGTCTCCATTCAATGTAAATATCAGGTGTCCTCATGTTTTCGCTCTATGGACAGCAATGAGATAGACTGGACTTGGGCTCTATATGCAGAAAAACTTGTAAATGTGGGTCAATTTTTTTGGTTGAGATCTATTATGAGTTCAATGGTTATTGCTTGTTGAATCCAGTGATGATTGCATGAAACTAATGGTTCCTCTATGGAGTTGGAGCTCATGAAGAAAGATGAGACCCTTCCCTGTAGATCATTGCAACTGATGTGCTTGATGCAATTTGTCCACATCGAGACTTTAACACTTTTAGCATTTGGGATTCATGTGCAAACTTGAATTACATAAAAGTTACTACATGATGGTCGTGCTCCGTCGCGACCACGCGACGCCCTCACCCATGCCCACACGATGCTCGCACCGTGCCCCATAACGCTCCCGCCCCTACGCCCCAACTCGTTCGTGCCCAACCACGCTCGCGCCGACGAAGAAGATTGTGGCGGATAGGGTTTCGGCGGCCGCGCCCCACTCTTCTTCCCCAACTCTGGTGGGTTAGAAGGGGCTCGGGGTAGGCAGGCCGGCCAGGCAGCGGGGACAGCGGGAGGACGGTGTTAGGGTTCTAGCGACGGACGAGGCGGTCGGGCTAGGTCGTGTCGAGGGGCGACTATGGCCAAGGTGGCGGCGGGAGGGAGGGGAGGGGAAGGAGGAGGCCACTGCGGGAGCGGCCGTGGGGGCTTTGGGGAGGCAAGTCGGCCAGATGGTGGGGACAGTAGGAGGGAGGCGTTAGGGTTCTGGCAACGGAGGAGATGGTCGGGCCAAGTCGGGGCGGGGGGCGACGATGGCCATGACGGCGGCGGGAGGGAGGGGGAAGAAGGAGATCACCGCGGATGCAGTATGGTCTCGTTGTAGCTCCGCGGCTGTGGCTCCTCTCCCATGGGCAGATCGACGGAAGCTGTTAAATTAAATGCAGGACGCCTTGTTCGTACCATGCATCAACGCGAAGAGAATTTCAGTACATCTTGTACAAAAATGTTGTCTTGCTGGAACACTGACTTCAGATTGCGTCAGCCGAGAATTGCAGAGGTGAAACCACAAATAGGTTCAGATTGCGTCGGCCAAGAATTGTAGACGTGAATTTTAATGAATGTAATTATTTGTTTTTATTTTTACAAATTTTATTTTGTTTCTTATTTACCGTAGCGTTAGCACGGGCATACTACTAGTAAGTTGCTAGTTACTGAATGTAATTACAGTGTTATGCTTATTTATTTTCCCTCCATATTGATCTCTGACAAAATTTATATCTTTAGGATTAGTTCCTGCTATATCCCTAATCTCATTTTATTTTTGTTATTCTCTTTTTCTCTATAATATCAAAATTTCTTTGTTCAGCTTTTTAGTTTCCTTTTGTATCATAAAACAAACACTATTTTGTTGTTATCTTTGCTCTTGTTAGGTACGTGTATATATTGGCAAGGCTTCTCGAGGTGCTTCAGCTTTGTCTTCTCTGGCTTTTTGGATGAAGCCCTGCCAATACTTACGAAATAGCTCTGCGAGAATATACTTTTGTCGTCTCCATCTTCTCTGTCTTATTACCTGAAGTCGTCTGCAAAGAAACTCTATGAAACATATCCTTGATAGTTTATAATGTATATTTTTGTCAGTATGAATGTTCCCCTTATACACTGATCAAAGTTTTGGTACAAAATCGCAAGATAGGAAATTGACCTATGTTTTTTTTTTTCATTTCCTTGTTCCTATGTTAGAAACGCACAGAGGATGATAATGATACAGCTAAAACGTATACTTCCCCCATTCTAAGTTAAACTTTCCTATGTTAATGAAGTTTATATCAAAGAATATACTATCAAAATATATTTCATAGTATGGATATATGATAAATACCGTTTGTGCAAAAAAAAATTATAAACTTGATCAAAGCTAAAAAAGTTGAACTAGAACAAACTAAAACGATTTATAGTTTGTAACCGATGGAGTATATGAAACTAACCAAGCCAGGTGTCCATATGAGTGGCGATTTTGGGCAAGAGGACGTATTTTTGTTGAGAAGCACTGGAAAGGCCTGTCTTAGTGCTCCCTTGATTTTAAATTATACTTTATTTTGAGTTTTTCCTAGTCGAATTTATCTAGTCTTGACTAAATTATAGAAAAATGCGTCAGTATTTGTACTATCATCAGATCTCTATTTGATTTTCTTCATAAAAATGTTTCTATATTGCATTAATTTGAATTTGCAAGTGTTTATGTAACATTTTATAAAACTTTATTAAACAGAAACAAATTGAGGTTGAAAAAAAGCAACCGAATTATGTTTTGAAGGGAATGGGGAGGCGTTGATATTTCAAAAAATTAGTTCCTTGCCCTAAAAAAGTCGTGCCGAGCTTCTTGGCCCTTTTTCGCTTGAACTTGCTTATTTGTCCCTAAAACGAATTTCGTTTTAGTTCTTGGCCCTTCCGTTAGTTGGACAAGATGACGGTGTTCAAATCAACGCGAAATGACTGTTTTACTCGAGTTGCTGAATGCAACACTAAAGCATAGTAGAGTCATACATGCTTTTCAGGCTCCCTACTATCAATAATCTCCAAAAATAAGATACAATATTTTTCAAGCATGAAAAAATGATTTTATGTATATTTTTTATAAAGTAATTTCCCAAAATTATATATAAAAAATAATAATTTCATGCTTCAAAAAATATATAAAAATAATAATTTAATGCTTGAAAAAATATTGTATCTTATTTTGAAAAATTATTGATAGCAATCAGTCCGAAAGACCCGTATGATGCTACTATAGGCTGCTGTAGTATTGCGTTCAGCACCAGGAGTAAAAGAGTCATTTAACGTTGCTTTTAACATCGTTACCTCGTCAAACTAAAGGGCCAAGAACCTAAACGAAATTCGTTTTAGGACTAAATAAGTAAGTTCAATCGAAAAAGGGTCAAGAAACTAAGCACAAGTTTTTTTTAGGGCAAAGGAACTAATTTTCTCTAGATATTTCCCCCACAGAATAACTGACTCGTCAGCTCTCCTCTACCCATACGCCGCCAAGCCAAGTCAGGTCCAGCGTTTTGCTCGCCCACGTCCAGGCCAGGATTGTTTAGTTTCGTGGCAAAATCTTCAATGGGCCATAGTTTGCTTCAATGCTGGGCCCTCGTTCGCCCAAGATTTTGCCATGACAAACTAGGGCCGCAGGGTCATGAAAAAATCTTCATGGGCCACACAAACTATGGCATTGAAGCAAACTGTGGTCTGACTAAATTTTGGCCTGGCTTCCTAAGCCCACAATCTCACATTCTCACATCAGGCGCCACCGGCCGGCGGCCCTCTCCATTGCCATACCACCGCAGCTTCCTTGTGGTCGCCTCCCGCCGTCTCCTCTCCTTCATCACGGCGCCCTCCGCATTTCCATCACCGCCCAAGGGCGGCGTAGCCTCTGCGCGTCTACCTTGCTGCAAAAAGCTCTTCATTCCTGCTGGGAGCCTGGGAGTCGGTCTGACGCGAGGGGCACTGCGACGCGTGTCCGCGAACTGCTCGATGGAATGCCCAGCCCGCCAACTCCTATGCCAACCATATCTCACGGCCGTCGGCTCTTGTCTGCTACTTCTACGCCAACACGAACAATGGTATGACGACACGGGCGCAAGTGGGCCGGTGAACAAACTGCTCAGGTATACTTATACTGCTGTTGAAGCTGCTAGATTCATGCCTAGTGTCCATGGTACTACAAAAATGATTTGTAGCAACTGCACCTTTTTTCAGCCGCCCCTATAGTGGATGTGCTCGGGTCCCATGAGATTAGCCACCTCTACAAATCAAACAGTAGGAGCGGCTCCTACAAATGGGTCGATTTGTAGGGACGGTTCACTCAACTGATAATATTAAGAGCACATATGGCGACACACGAGTGCTGAAGCTGATAAATTCATGTTGACACCCTACTAATAATACTAAGAGGAACCGTGTTGTCAGCTAAACTATAAATGTCATCATTAATTGGAAATTTTTTAGATAATGGATATATTAATCGGGCCTCATCATTAATTGGAAATTAGACGTGAGTGGAAGCTTTCATGAAGAACAAAGAATCATGCACGCGTAATCGCAACATACACATCCATATATTATTGCCTTTGCCATCTAGTCTAGCGTTTATATACCTTCAAACATACATTTTTCAATATATTACAACAAGAAAGCAAAAATGTCAAAAACAATACATGTCTTCAATTATTTAATGACATATGTACAACATTTTGCTATCATATTTTTTGCTATAACATTATTAGTTTAGGAACATTGGACATCAATAATTTTTACAAAATTGGTATACAATAATAATAATAATAATAATAATAATAATAATAATAATAATAATAATAATAATAATAGTAATAGTAGTAGTAGTAGTAGTAGTAGTAGTAATAGTAATAGTAATAATAATAGTAGTAGTAGTAATAATAATAACAATAATAATACTAATAACAATAGTAATAATCACAATAGTAGTAATAACAATAATAGTAATAATAATAGTAATAATAATACTAATAACAATAGTAATAATAATAAGAAGAAGAAGAAGAAAAGAAATGTGTAGACCGACTAAAATTTTTATAAAGTGCTAGCCCTTGTAGGAGGGGGTTGACTGGCTAGTTGTTCAAAAAGAAATACAGAGAAGTCTACAAATGTATGCCTTTAAACAAACAGTTGAGTTAAAACTAGAAAAAGACTCCATCCACAACAATATAAATATTTCATATAACCTGCAATCCTGAAAGGAAACTATCTACCATCTTGGGCAGATATTGTCACACCATTAAGACTAGGCGGATCAAAAATTGTGGACACTTCTTCGGTGGGCACCCTTATGTGGAAATATGCAGGGTGCTTTGGCTCAGGTAGTGTCATACTCTCACTGCTTAGCATGGAAACCACGTGTGACATGGTCGGTCGATCAGCCGCATGCTCTTGCACACATAACAAGGCAATATTAATGCATCTAACAATTTCTAGTGCATGAACATCACTAACTAGTGATGTGTCCACGAGTTGAAGCCATAATCCCTCTTTCCACAGCTGCCATGCCTGCAAAGATTTATCAAGCAGTACAGAGTTATATTGTGAGTTAGTTTTTGGCTGGTGCTCCGCCTATGCATTGGTACAAAGAATTTAAATGTAACGAGCCCTAATTGAATATTGATGGCACTGAGTACTCCATTTAAAATCAACCCATTGATTTACCAAGTGCCCAAGCTAGACAAGTTAGAGGGAGGTGTGCTTGCCTTATGGGCGCATAGACATGTATTAGAGTGTGCATATATGGCGAAACTTTGATCAACTCTAGGCCCTGTTTGGATACTCCTCTAATTATAATAATCAGGTTATATAATCAAATATTGATCCAAACAGGATTGATTACATAAAAGATTATTATAATCAAATCTCTTGATTACCATAACCCTATAATCCAGGTGAGACCAGGTTACGGGGGATTATGGGTGTTGAAAGTCCAACCTGCCCCCCACCCAATTGTCCAACTTGCCAAACTATAAAGGAGCCAACCAACCATAATCAATCACCTTAATCAACTGATTCAAACACTCTGATTATTATACTCAACAATCCTAATGATAATAATTCTATGCATAATATAGATTATAATAATCCAACTGTAATCCAGATAGGCCCCTACTATTTTTGTAATTTTTAGGGGGTGCATTACCACCCCCTAACCACAGCATAGCTTCGCCCATGGATTTGCCTTAAACTTTGTTCTTTCTTGTCTTCGTGGGGAGCTTATTAGAGGCACAAACATTTACATGTGCATTTGAAAATTGAAAGACTCACATGTCCTAGAATGTTGATGAAGTCCCCATACCCAAGGAAACTCGATGCTCTTTTCCCACTGATGATCTCAAGAATTAGCACGCCAAAGCTGAATACATCAGATTTCACTGAGAAGAGGCCCTCTGATGCGTACTCAGGAGCCATATAACCACTGAAAACATGCATGTAACAAATTTCAGTTCAAGTAACTGTATTTGGCGGGTAAATGTATACTATAGCTTGGATACTACTCTGTAGGAAAACCATACTATGTCCCAATGATTCTTCTTGTGTTTCCTTCAGTATCTTTTGTGCTAAATATCTTAGCGAGCCCAAAATCTGAAATTTTAGGGTTCATTTCAGAGTCCAAGAGAACATTGCTTGCTTTAAGATCTCTATGAATGACTCGTAACCGAGAGTGCTTATGCAAATAAACTAGTCCTTGTGCTATCCCTTCTATTATTGCTCGGCGTCTAGTCCAATCAAGCAAAGCCCTCCTTGTTTGATCTGCATATCAATTAACCATATATTTATTATAAAAGACACCATCAGAACCCAGAACCTGTGGATCTCAGATGTAAGAAATGAATACCGAAAATGAAGAAGTCCAAGCTTTTATTTGGCAAATATTCATATACTAGTATTTTTTCCTCTCCCTGGGAGCAGCATCCCAAGAGCCTAACCAGGTTTGTGTGCTGGAGCTTGGCTATGAGCTGGATTTCATTTTTAAACTCCATGAAACCTTGCCCTGAATGTGAAGAAAGTCTCTTAACTGCTATCTCCATCCCATCTTGAAATCGGCCCTATATAGACATGTTAAAAAAAATCAATAATTTTATAATTCAATTGTTACCTGGACACTTCACCAACTATTGTTTGGACCATCACAGAGAAAACACAACCACTGTCCTGATGTCTTTAAGTATGTTAGGAACTCGAATTTCACAAGATTTATTATGTAAGGAACACTTCAATCTTAAGAAGAATATGCAAAAGTTCCAAAGTTTCAAACAGCGAGTATGACTATTTCTCAACATGTTTAATATTTATCTGAGTACCCACCCGTCCAAGAATGTCTTTTTTTCTCTTACCTTGTACACAGGACCAAAGCCACCCTGCCCAAGTTTATTCTCTTCCGAGAAGTCACCTGTAGCCTGTAGTACTTGGTTGAACTCATAAACCATCAATTCTGAACTCTTTCCTTCCATTGCCCAAACCAGGGCTTCATCATCCGCCAGATTCATTTTAGCCTTGCCATGTGTAACTGAATCCGGATCTTGATTTAATATTTTGTGTACGAAACTAGTAGAGTTTCATTTACATGTAGATAACTTACCTTTTCTGTTTAGTCTGATGAATATGAAGCACAGGGTCAAACCAAAAATGGATCCAAGTAGTGGCGCAACCAAGGCTATGACAAAAACTTTGCTCCTGCCCCCTGCCATCAAACAAGACAGACAATTTATGAAAAAGGATAGAAAATTCTTATTAAATAAAAGGTTTGCTCTATATGTTTTTTATTAGATAACATGCAAGCGTGGTGTCCATGCATGCTTCAAACTCTCAACCTTCAAAATTGTGGGAATCCTCCTTTGGATCTCACTTTTACTTACAATGTGGAGAGCAATACATATTTTTACTCCTTTTATGCCATGTCCCGTAAAACCTTTTTTTGTAGAACTTCCAATTTAGGAAAAATATTCAAATACAATGTTGTGATATCTCTTCAGGCCTATGAATTTTGTATAATGTTTGTCTCCATATGACTCTCTTCGAAGAAGTAATCAATTATTTTTAATACAAACTGATATTTAAATTACAATGGTGGGAAATTGGTCTTGGATTGCAATACAATTCACCACAGATAATGACAACGGTAACAACAGCCATATAGATAGTCATTGGTGTATCTATTCTACCAGATAACACTTGGATGCATGGCTTACAATCTCTGATTTTTCTTACTCACTCGCAGCAGGGATTTGCCGGCACTAATTACTGTTTTGCTAGTGTTGGCCTAGTTTAGTATTGCAACTTATATGGAATTCGTTGACAGAAACAAATATTTAAATCAACATCTTAGTAGCTAATGGAACTTCTACATTCACGACTATTTGTAACATTAAGTATGTACACCTTAATAATTGTTCGTGGATCTTACATATTTCTCAATAAACACAAATATGAGGAGCGCGAATATGTGAAAATTTTCTTGTCACATCAAAAGACTGTCATCTATTTTCCAAACTGTGAAAGGAGAGATATAGCGACATGAACTATATATCTGTAGGTCAGTGACTCGTACATGTTCAGTAATTGCTTTATGCATTTTGAATCACGTAATAGTGACAATATTAATTATTCCTTATTATTTTAAAACTAGATTCTTCAAAAGCGACTATTTTATTAGTGGAGTAATGATGCTATATTAGCTAACAATCTTTGGAAATAAAACTAATCTAAATACTAACAGAGGTCAAGGGATTTGAGAGATTTATCACCCAAGAAGAATGTAATGCAAGAAACATATACTCTCTCCGTCCCTTTTTATCTGTTGTTATCACTTCCCGAGAAGTCAAACTTACTCAACTTTGACCAAATATATATAAAAAATATTAATATTTATAGTACATAATTAGTATCATTAGATAGATCGTTTAATTTATTTTTATAATAAATTTATTTGAAGATATAAATGTGCTAATATTTTCTATAAACCTGATCAAAATTAAGAAAAAGTTTGACGTACATGTTTTCCATAGCGACAAATAATAAGGGACGGAGGGAGTAATATTTGACTAGTTGTGATTAACGAATTTATCAACAAACATTTATTTCGTATTTAAGATAAGTTTCTATGCCGTGCTGGAGCATGGCTGCTGATGGGCGTGCTAGTGTGGGCTAGCAATTTGTTTTCAACAATCACTCTATGGGCTAGCAATTATATATATGTGGGGCTAGCAATTTGTTTTCAGTAATCACTGTATGGGAGTTTCGCTCCTACTAACGTAGGATATAAATGGATATTATCTAATAATCAGAAATATGTGACTTTTTAATTTGTCTTAAAAAATAGATGGTGAGTATTGTACTAAAAAGTTTCATGGTGACAGTAAACTAACACTAATTAAAAAAAGGCAGATAATGGAGAAAGTGATGGGTGTTAATAAGAGATAAAATGGAATTTCTCAGCTCAAAAGCATAGATGCCAAGAAACCGACCATCCTGGATGACTGCTGGTGGCGGTGATGGCAGTGGCGGTGCCGTTGCTGGCGGTGGCAGCTGAAACATGGTGGAACTGTTGTAGAAACGGTACACCTCATACCGCACGGTGCACCGCAGCCCTGCGATCCTGGCGCCCTCCGTGTTATGGATGAAGTCGTGTGGCATCTCGGCAATAGCCGAAGAAAGGCACCCACGGCACTCCCAAGGCTCAAGGTCGGGAGTGCAGGACACCATTCCGTAGATGAAGGGGTAGACCGCGTCGAAGCCAATGGACCCAGTCACGAACTTGTCCTGTAAGTTTGCGGTGGCAACGTAATCGGCCATGGCATTGAGGAGCTTGAAGGCGGATGCGCTGAACTGGTCGACGTCTTTGGAGGTGATGTTCTGAACGTTGTAAAACGCCACCTCCTGGTCCTGCAAGTTGGTGCGGGAGACGCGAAGATCTTGGTCGGAGAAGCCAAGGAGGCACGTGTCGGAGAAGATGGCTACACGCTTGTTGTATGGGCACATCTTCTGCGCCTGCTCAAAGCTGGCCGCGATGCACTCGCTGCAGGCAGTGGGGCGCTGGTTGCCGATGCATTGCCCGATGGCGTAAACTGTGTCGGACGCTGTCCCGGTTATGGCTATGGCGAAGAGGGTAGGCGACATGGAGACGTTGCCTGGTAGGGCCGCGGCCACCAGGAGGAGGTTGCCTTCAAAGGTGCTGTTAGCGGTGTAGTTGTCGGTGCTGGTGTAGCAGGCTGGCCATGCCGTACCAGATCCGAGCGCTAGCGTGAGGGCGATCAGCAGGCCAGCAGCCGCGTAGGCGTAGCTAGCCAACAGCATGGCCGCGCTTGCCATTTGTTTCAAGTGGACTGTTGGCGAGCGTGGCCGACCGCAACTGATGATGAGCGAGGAGAGAGTGCAGCAGCAGTGCACCTCAGCTAAACCTGCTAAGAACGAAGCTGCTGGGAAAATTAAAGGTTGTGGACTTCAGCAGTTCGTGGTGGTGAGGAAGCCAAGTTGGGAGCTCGGAATGCGTAGGGCCTGCAACGACTTGACTTCACTACACCAACCCCAAGTCTTCCACTCTTCCCTGCATACCTTTCCAGGGAGACTGCTGGGCTAGTCTTCTCCTTCCTGCCGTTTAGTGTGAAAACAGGCACAGTTAAAATAATGCCGTGCAGGATAGGGGATCGCCCAGCGTCACATGTAGGTACCGTTTAAATGGGATACTACAATCCCAAATTCTACATTCCCTGCTATCTAGGTTTCTTGAGATTATGAGATGTTAAGAATCTGTGAGTTAAAATGCTAAAAAAAATTTCTAGCCTGTTTGGATGGCATTATGAGATTTTTAGTGGCACTCGGCAAAGAAGTAAGTTTGTCGAGTGTTTTCATTTAGCACTCGGTAAAGAAATAATTTTGCCGAGTGTTTTTTTTTACACTCGGCAAATAAATAAGTTTTTTTTTACTTCTGGCCTTAAAACTTTTTCTACTATCCACATACAACATGTGGTACTCTATGTTAAGATTTGGTATATTTCTGGATCCGTTTGCTATATTTAATTAATTTATTGCATTTCAAAAAAAAATTGGTATAAGTCAAATTTGAGCTGCAACTGATTCACATAATAGATTAAAATGAGTAGAAAAATGATATTCATGTTATTGACTCCGATGTGAGGCCTTACCCAGGAAATGAAAAGAAATTTCGAACATCTTGTTCAGAAAACACGACCACAAACGTGTGGCCGAATGGTTTTTAAATTCTAAAAAAAGCAAACGAAGTCTGAAAATTATGAGATTTGTCAAGATCTCGTGATATCATACGTGGAGGCCGTGGTAAAAAATTGAGAAGGTTTTGCACAATCTGTCACATACGATGTTTACAAACTGATGTATCTCATGAGAAGAATCATAACGTTGAGAAGGATTCGGTAAGATTTGGAGTCAAAGTGACGGTCGAATTGGGGAACATAAATGTCATGACAATTGTAGGTTTGTCTTTAAAAAAATTAAGAATGATATAAATTTGGTGAATTTTAAACATATATTTGAAAGTTAAAATGCCAAGCATTTTTATTGTATGAAGTAGATAGTCAAATCAGTCCCATCTACAAGAATAAACTCGAAAAGGGCTGCTGGACGTAGTTTATAGGCTACAACTACCATATTTACGTATGAAAAATTGTCTTGAATAACTCAAATAAAAATTAAAAATATTTATTATTAGATTCATGGATTGGATTCGTTCTTGAAATGAGTAACATGGACTTCTTCATTAATTAGTTAAACTAGATATGATAAGTTTTGAGATGCTTCAACACACTTACAAAGTCAAGAATTATATATAGTAACAGATATTTTACATAACTTTTTTTTAGAATAATATTTTGCATACCTTGTAAACTCTCCCATATGCACCACTTCCAATAATCTGCTCCTCAGAAAAGTTTTTTGTGATGGTTTCCAGTACGGATAGCTTAAGGCTAATTTTATCTCCTATGATATCGTCCAATAGCAAGTCTTGTAGATTACTGGGCTCATTAGCTTGAGTATCCATTCCTTATCTATGGTACCATTCAAGAACAAGATCAAATATTTATGTTTCTTTTATTAGACAAGGAATAGAATGAAAGATTATTTGTCGCGCTATATTATTGTCACATACAAAGACTAGTGTATCAAAGTCAATCAATTTTCTGAACTCAAGAGCCATAGAAAAGATGACCAAGAAAGCATTCTCTTGACAAATTTTCTTCTTAGAGAAACAATTCTCTTATGAAGGGCACCCTCTTATGAAATTTAATTTCTAGAAATGATGTTAGATCAGTACAACATTCATCAAGTACAGGTGCAACAAAATAAATATGGAACAACCTAGAAAGATAATGGGACTACATGCATGCTTGCAACAAGTATCATGTAATCATATAACACAGATTCTAAAACATGGAAAATTAGCATATGCTGATTGGTTATGCAAGCTATTGATTGGGGCGGACGCTGTTTGTGGGCATTATCCTATCAAGAAATGATGTTGTTGTTTTTTAACAAATGAAGCCAAAACTCTTGTATAGGTCTTGTAGGACTTCCTTGGCCGCCAATAGATGGCGTTTCATTTTTAGATTTGGTCAGTGATGATGTCAAAACTACTTTTGTTATCTAAATAGAATGTAGTGGAGAGCGAGAGAGAAGTCATGGTTCATCTGTCGCTGCTGTTTTGATGATCTACAAGTTGCATGGTCGAGTGAGACCAGAGGATAGCCGAGAAGAGGGGGGACGGTGTGGAGGGCACCTGAATTATTCAAGAAGGTGCGCAGCTATGCACCTTATCTTCATCATTTTCCTTTTCAGAACAAATAAGGTGACTCAGTTTAATTTGATACTCCCATATCATATCGGAGCAAAAGCTTGCCCACGTTTTGTAGATTGGCTAGACAAAAGAAGCCTGTCTTAGTTTCTTGAATTGTTCTAGCTAGCTAGCAGGGACAGGAGATCGTAAAAGAGATAGAGATCACGAGAGAGGGGATATGATTACAACACAGAAGTAAGATAGACCAACAGAAAACGAAGTCACAAAAAAAAACTTGCAGATGAATTAAAGAAGCAAGCAAGGTCACATAATCTTTTTCAAGATGCATAGGAAAATTAATTGTAATAATAAGCAAGAGCTGCAGTTGGATCGCCTAACCTGCGGATGGAAGGGTAGGAAAAGGAGACACAATTTTTCGAGTCTACGATGCTGATATCAGTTGGGAGTTGGAGAGATATGGCTGAGGCTGGGTTTCTTTTATTTCAACCCCAATGAATCTAGGTACAGACATCCTATCTTTACGAGCACCTCCCAAAAATCTAGACTGACAGTCCAACACATCATGAGATTAACAAAGTCAACACAAGTGTCTCCCTATCGACAGGCACATAACCTAGTATATTATTGGGAAAAAAAACAGTACAACTAGCACCTAGCTGCCTGAAATCAGGCAGTGGTCAAGTTCCAACTAAAAAACACACACATGCCCATCACATACGCATCAACATTGGGACCAAAAATAACTTACTAAATTATTGTTTTTTCAAGGAGTATTTAAACTGTTTCGTTCAATGGACCACTATGCCAGATTTGCACATCACTGCCGGCCTCATCACTGCCGGATTTGTGAGAGCCGACAGTGATGTACCTTCACTGCTGGTTATGAGCTTGAAAATGAAAAAAATGATTGGTGCTGGGCTAAAACCGGCAGTGAAGGACCACATCACTGCCGGTTTTTGGCTTGAACCGGCAGTGTTTTGGCGGGCACTCATCACTGCCGGTTTAAGCCAAGAGCCGACAGTGATTGGGCACTATCACTGTCGGTTCTAGCCAAGAACCGACGGTGATAAACCTACAACACAAAAAGGCCGCAGCCGTCCTCTCCTTCCTCCTCTCTTCTATCTCGAGAACAGAGGCGCGCATTTGGACCCTTCCCTCCATTGTTGCGGCTGCTCTTCACCATGAAGCTAGTGCTTGGATTTTGAAGAATGGCTTGATCTTTTTGCTTTAAGGTTAGTAACAAACATCCACTCATTTGATTTTGTTGCTTAATTAGCTTTGTTTTGATGGCTACATTGCTTGATTCTCATTTTAGTTCTTTCTCCATTCTAGAGAGCACTTTCTAATTGGACATTTGTGCAAGGCTTAAATTATGGTGAATCCATCATCCAAAAGATTGGTGTCTATGAACACATTTAAATTCCTAGCTAATTATTCCATGGTGGTCAAGATCATCATTGTTAGTATGTGATGCTATAATTAGTTCTTAGAAGTAGAGTAGAATAGTTGTTCTTCAATATTGTGCAATAATTGTTTTTTACTACGATTTTCAATTTACAGAGCCGGGTGAAAGCTCTAGTTTGGTTTTGGTGAATTGATGAAACCCTAAGTGCTAACCTAGTTTATCAAGTGATCATGAGATAGGTAGCACACTCCAAGTGATGAAGCAAATGAAGATCATAGCATGATGATGATGATCAAGTGCTTGGACTTGGAAAGAAGAAAGAGAAAAACAAAAAGCTCAAGGCAAAGGTATAAACCATAGGAGCTATTTTGTTTTGGTGATCAAGACACTTAGAGAGTGTGATCACATTTATGATTGATAGCCGTACTATTAAGAGGGGTGAAACTCGTATCGGAGTGCGGTTATCAAAGTGCCACTAGATGCTCTAACTCATTGCATATGCATTTAGGATCTAGTGGAGTGCTAACACCTTTAAAAATGTTTGTGAAAATATGCTAACACTTGTGCACAAGGTGATACACTTGGTGGTGTTGGCACATTTACAAAGGAGGTGGTGTTTGCAGTGTTGAGATGGGTTTGGGTCCCTCTCTCTCTCCCGCCGAGCTTGTGAGGCGGGATTCGGCAAATGTGCCAACCACCAAGAATTTTCATCCAGCGCAATAGACAATAGGCATTCCATTTTCCCGAAAGCGCCGAATCCCGTTTTCGGGAAAATGGAATGCCTATTGTCTATTGCGCCGGATGAAAATTCTTGGTGGTTGGCACATTTGAGCAAGGGTGAAGAAGTTAGAGTTGAAATGGAGTTGGTCGAAATGATGCTGGCGTCGGTCTACTGACCGGACGCTGGGTCACTCAGCGACCGGACGCTGAAAGGCTGCGTCCGGTCGTGCTGTCAGACGGCACAGTGGCTAAGGTTGAGCACCGGACGCTGGTCTGTGTCCGGTCAAGGTGGACCGGATGCGTCCGGTCGAAGAAATACGCCTCGGGGAGCTTACTGGAAACGACCGGACGCTGGGGCTTCAGCGTCCGGTCAGTTTTGCCGGAGCGTCCGGTCAGCTTCGTAGCCGTTGAAATCTGACTAACAGCGTTTGAAGCTGGTGATGCGTGGCGTCCATCGGGCGACCAGACGCTGAGGGCCAGCGTCCGGTCAGTATGACTAGAGCGTCCGATCAGAGCGCGTTTTGCCTAGTGAAGGGGTATAACGGCTCTATTTTATTGGGGCTCCATTTATAGCCCCATGGCCGTCTCAAGGGAAAAACTCCTGCACATTTTCATTGACATAGCAACCTTGTGAGCTTAGCCAAAGCCCTCCCACTCATCTCCATCATTGATCCATCATCATTGTGAGATTGGGAGAGAATCCAAGTGCATTGCTTGAGTGATTGCATCTAGAGGCACATGGTATTCGTGTTGCGCTGCGGATTTTGCTTGTTTCTCTTGGTGGTTGCCACCACCTAGACGGTTGGAGCAGCGGTGAAGGATTGGCACAAGTTGGTGATTGTTCGTGGCCGCCTTCGGTGATTGTGAGGGGAGTTGTACCTTCCCCGGCGGAGTGCCGAAAGGTAACTCTAGTAAATTGCTCGTGTCATTGAGTTACCTCACTTGTGGGTCGGTTCTTGCGGTGTCCTATCGTGTGGACGAGGTTTGTGAAACACCTCTTAGCCGCCGAACCACCAAGTGTTGGTCGACACAATGGGGACTAGCGTGTTGGCAAGCACGTGAACCTCGGGAGAAAAATCGGTTGTCCCTTGTCATTTGCATTCTCCCGGTGATTGGCTTAATCTTCATCTTGTGATTGGTTCATTCCCTACACGGCGGTATAATCACCCTACTCACTTATTTACATTCTTGCAAACTAGTTGATACAAGCTCTTTAGTGTAATTAGAATTGAGAGCTTGCTTTATTATTTATATTCATCAAGTTGAGCTCTTTAGAGTAGCAAGATTGAGAGCTCTTAGTGAGTAGTTACATAGCAAGTTTGGGTGCCTAAGTAATCATTGCAACTAGAATTGTTGGATAGGCGGCTTGCAACCTTTGTAGAGCTAGAGCAAGTTTGCATTACGCTATTTGTCATACTAATCAAATTGCTCTAGTTGACTTGTAGAATTCTAAATAGGCTATTCACTCCCCCTCTAGCCATATTAGGACCTTTCACCGGGGCTACCAATTTTTAATTTTTCAATAATTAGTGTACAATAATGTTTTCCAAAAATGGTACTTTCGAGCTACAATTGTTGTTCATGAAGCTCGATTTCTTATTAATTTTTTGTAATTACTGTCTCAGTATTTTTTTGTGCAGAGATGGATCGAGAGTGGATGCATCTGTCCTAAAGGGACAAGTGGTACATGCATGGCGTCAGCCAGTTTATCACCGATGCCAAAGCCCATGCTGGGAATGGGAACCATGTCTTCTGCCCATGCAAAGATTGCAAGAATCATAGGAACTTTTGTCAAATTGAGTCTATACGATCGTACTTGATTACCAGGGGGTTCATGCCAAACTATATGATATGGACTATGCATGGCGAGGTTGGTGTGAATGTTCTGCAGGAAAACGATGATGATGTGGACATGCCCGACATAGCCATCCACGATGCTGACGAGGAACCCGGTGTCAACACGAAACCTATGACCACAGTTAATAATGTATTTAGGAACACGCTAGCTGACGACATCGAGGATAACGATGGCATTTCTCAGCTGCTACGTAATGTAGAGACCGGATGTCTTAGTGAAAGACAACTGAGAAAGCTCGAGAAAATGAGACAAGATGGCAAAACACCATTGTATAGGAATTGTCCAATGAGCAAACTGAAAGCTGACATCATGCTGTTAGAGTTCAAATCGACAAACGGATTGAGCGATAAAGGCTTCGATCAGTTATTAGGTATAATAAGGAAAATGCTCCCAGAAAAAAACGAGTTGCCAGAAAAGACATACTTGGCCAAGCAAATGATCTGCCCCATCGGCCTCGAGGTTGGAAAAATCCACACGTGTTCCAGTGATTGCATATTGTACCATGAAGAAAAATACAAAGACTTGGACAAGTGCCCCAAGTGTGAACCTCCACAGTACAAGGAAGGGCCGTCAGATGAGGGTACCAAGACTAGAGGAGCTCCCGTAAAGGTCGTTTGGTATTTCCCTATAGCTCCCTAGGTGCATAGGTTGTTTGCATGTACAAAGTCAGCCAAGCTGTTGCGCTGGCATGGCGAAGAGTGTAAGAAAGATACAATGATGAGGCACCCCGCCGATGGGTATGACTGGAGGACTATCAATACTATGTTCTATAAGGACATCGGTGGAGATGTAAGGCACCTTTGGTTTGCTTTGAGCACAGATGGGATGAATCCTTTCGACCAGGTTAGAAGCAATCATAGCACCTGGCCAGTGACGCTCTGTATATACAACCTTCCACCTTGGGTCTATATGAAGCGGTCATACATCTAGATGCCACTACTGATCCTAGGGCCAAGACAGCTTGGGAATGACATCAATGTGTTTCTGAAACCAGTGATCGATGAACTAGTGGAGATGTTTGAAAAGGGTGTGCCAGATGTTTGGGACGAGTACAAAAAGGAACATGTCACGATCAAGGGAGTACTTATCGCTACAACCACCGACCTGCCAAGTCGAGGTTCGTTGTCCGAAGAGAAGACAAAAGGCTATACTTGATGTGTTGAGTGCTTGGACGACACCGATGCGGTAAATCTGCCAAATAACTCAAAGATAGTTTATATGGGACACCGTAGGTTCCTACCTAAGGATCACCCTTACCGCAGGAACAGAAAAGATTTCAATGGTACTATTGAGAAACGCTTAGCTCCAAAATATCGAGATGGGCCTGTGATACTTCGAGAACTCAACAAACTGGAGATTGTCCTTGGGAAGGGGGACAATGCAGTAGCAACGCCTGATGGGAGCGTTTGAAAGAAAAAATTGGTTTTCTAGAAACTACCTTACTGGCCATTTTTGAGTGTACGCCACTGTCTTGATCCCATGCACATCACTAAAAACGTGTGCGCTAACACTCTTAACACCTTGATGGACACCGAGGGACATCGAAGGATTCACTAGCCACACGCCTGGACATGCAACACTTGGGAATCAGGAAGGAGCTGTATCCCGTGGAGCTAGAGACTAGCCAGTTTGAACTTCTGGTTGCGTCATGGACATTGAAGAAGGAAGAAAAGCGTGCGCTTATTTCTTTCTTCAATGAACTCAAAGTCCCGACGGGCTACTGTGTGAACCCGAAGAGGCTAGTGAACATGAGAGAACTCAAGTTCATGTCATTATGACTTAGCTGCTCCCTGTTGCCCTACATGGTATCCTCCCCCCAAAGGTCCGTGCCCCAATCATAAAGCTTTGCTCATTCTTCAACGTGATCTCAAAAAAGGTCATTGATGTGTCCAAGCTAGAGCAGCTGCAGCGGGACATAGCCGAAACTCTCATTAGGCTTGAGATGCATTTCTCACCGACTTACTTTGATATCTCATTGCATCTGCTCATTCATCTTGTTGACCAAATTAGAGCCCTTGGCCCAATGTACCTGCATCAGATGTTCCCTTTCGAAAGATTGATGAAAGTTTCCAGGAGGTATGTTAGGAACAGATTCAGGCCAGAAGGGCGCATGGTTGAAGGATGGTCAATGGAGGAGGCCATTGAGTTCTGCACATATTATCTGGACATCAAAAGGGTCAAAGTTCTAGAATCTCGTCACGAGGGAAGACTACGTGGCAAAGGAACGATCGGGGAGAAATCTGTTACAGTAGATGACCCTGTTTCTTTTAGACAGGCACAGTTCGCTGTTCTCCAGCAAGCCGAGGGTGTGATGCCATACATTGATGAGCACAGGCAATCGCTGCAATCTTTGTATCCGAGCAGGTCACAGGCTTGGCTGGATAAAAAACATAAGGAGGAATTTGTCAGCTGGTTGCGACGTCGCTTGCTTGGAATAAAGTTGGGTAATCAACTAGATGCCTTAGCCAAGGGACCTTCGAGTACATATCTTAAGTACCAAGGGTATGAGATCAATGGATTCATATTTTACACAAAAAAGCAAGATGGAAAGAGCACATACCAAAATTATGGTGTTCGTTTTGATGCTCACAACGAAAACGGCAATGTGCAGGCGACATACTATGGTTTCATAGAGGAGATATGGGAGCTAGCCTACGGTCCATTGAAGACAGCTCTTTTTCGCTGCTAGTGGGTCTGGCTTGAGAAATCAACACTGACAGAGAAGGGTTCACTACTGTTGATCTCACTAAGACCGCATACAGAGACGACCTCTTCATCCTTGCAAGAGATGTTATGCAAATCTTCTATGCAAGGGATAACAAGACAAAAGGAAGGCTAAAAGTAGTCCTAGAAGGGAAAAAGAAGATTGTTGGTGTCGATGGAGTGATGGACGAAGAAGACTACAGGCGCTATCAGGAAATGCCTCCATTCAGGGCGAACGTACCCCTACCTATCCTTCAAGAGGGTGACGAACCTGCTTACGTACGAATTGATCACAATGAGGCCCTCATTGTTGATGCACCTAAAGATAGTTAGATTATTGTTAACTATGTAATCATTATGCAGATGTTGTATCAGTAATTCGCACTGAATATTTAATTTATATTTTGTGCGCATCTCTACAATTTAATTATTGACTATGTAATCAAATATTAAGATGATGTTCACAAACACTATTATTTGATAATTATAGACCATTAATTAATTATCATAGAATTAAATAATCAAGACACAAATTTTTGTGTTATTTTAGAATATAAACTAACTGCATTATTTCTATTAATAGATAAATAAAGAAAAGCAAACTAAGCGAACTCCCTATCCTAGCTCAGCGGTTAAGGCCGCGCACTCTGTACTCTGAGACACGCACTCGAATCCCAGGCGGGCCAAACTTTTTTGATTTTGCATTTATTATTTAGTACTGCATTACGATGGGATAAAAGAAAAAAATGAAACCATTCTAACCAAACTCTCTATCCTAACTCAACGGTTAAGGCCGCGCACTCTTGACCCCGTGACTCGCGCTCGAATCTCAGGCGGGCCAAACTTTTTTATATTTTTTACAAAAAGGCTTCGATGGCAGGCTCCAAACCAACAGCGTTTTTTTATATTTTTTTACCAAAAGATGGCGGCAGGGCCCTTCACTGCCGGTTTTGGTTTTAAAACCGGCAATGATAGCTACTATCACAGTCGGTTGCTCAAACCGACACAGAAGGACCAATTCACTTTCGGTTTTTAAACTAAAACCAATAGTGATGTGTAGATTCTCCTCACATGCCAACAGTGCTCCCATGACCACAATAGTTGGAACACTGCTCCCACCTACCTCGACAACTTTAGTTTAGAAATAAAAATGTACCACGACCGCTAGCCCCTATAAAATGGCCCTCGGCCAGGAGCTAGCATCTCCATGCATGTTGGTTTCAGCTAGGCCTTATCAGCCCTGATACAATAATGTTTTCCTCTCACAACAAACCACAGATATCGTTATGCATCGTAGTCCACCCAAATGGTGCACACATGAAGTACTAGAAGAATGCTACTGAAGATAGAGCAACGCCAAAGATTGGAGATGCCACGAGGTTCACAGAGCCATCCGCTGTGGTGCCGAGCTGAATTCGATGTGCTCTGGACTGTACTAAGAAAAAGGCCATGTACAGCAGAGGCATGGATTCATCGATGCCACCTTATCATCTCCAACCGATATAGCTCGTAGACCACCTTCGGTGCTGTTGTTTGAACCCTAGTTGGTGCAAGAAGATTGCTACTGAGGTGATTAAATTATAATGTGTTGATACACATTGATGGTAACATTGACCTGTATGCAAATAGGTCTTTGTTATCATATATGGAATTTTAGTGTAAGGTCTTTGTTATCGTATATGTAACTTATTTCTAATTTTTTGTAATTTTTGATGTATTTCATTACTATCTAAATAAATATATCGTTCTTGTTAAAACTTTCCCACTGTAGTATCTAAATAAATATATCCTTTACATATATGCACCTTCATTGTCGGTTCTATTTAGAAACCGGCAGTGATAGCCACCTTCACTGACAGTTCTATTTAAAAACCAGCAGTGATGTCCATGCCCCTCTATACAAAACAAATTTCCGGCCACATACATTGATCCCACCCACCCACGAACTCTCTTAGTCTCATTTCTCACGTTTCACTCTCACTTCTCAAGACATCCACTCTATCTATACGTGATTTGGTCATGGCTCCTGCATTTTTTAATGGTATTGATATGTTGTCTTCACCATTATTCTATCTATATTCATTTGATCTATATTTATATTCATGTTTCTTTGCATATATTTTATGTTCATATTTTTTTGCATTTTATCGATCAGGTGGTATGAACAACGGACCTGCCCCACCATAAGAACCAGGTTTCCACCCTGGCGATGAGCCATTCGCTCCTAATGTGGCCATTCCACGGTTCCCTGTTCCAGCTATTGTATAAAATATTTTCCAATATCTTTTATTTTTTTATGCTAACAAATAAGTGTAATTAGTTTAATATTATTGTTGCATGCATATATGTCACAGACTATATCCCCAATAGATTGGCTGCGAACAACACTTAGCTGGTTCTTTATCTCGGACATGATCGAGAACACGACATCTAATGCAAATGGTCGGCTATGGACTTGTGAACTCAGTTTTTTTATCCCTGTGAGGGGTTCAAATCATCAGAACCATGTCCACGGGACGGGAATACAGAGCCCGGACGTGATAAGCACCCAATTAACTACCGTGCGCATCTATTTAGAGGCACTTCGACGTATTTATTATAATGTGCCTGATTTCTCACACTTCAAGACACTTGCTTTGAATGCTGGTGATATTCCCGTCCCGCAAGCAAGCGAATGGTTTGTGAGCTACAACCATGTGAATGTGATAAAATGGTCACTTATACCTGAGTTGTGGTTATTTGTTGTTTATTATTGTAATAACATTCTCTAATTTTTTTCTTTTTCTCCGCATGCAGATTGCGCTATAGGACCTTACCTATGCTGCATGTGGCTTGTGGGCCGTTCTAGACCAAGCTACGGAGCAACTCGGGTATGATTGGGACTTCTGCAATGAAAACCTCGGCCAACTCACTATAGAAGGACGCCAATACTGCATAAGGATTACTAACAGGGGCAGCGGTCATTCAGTAGGTTACATCTATGGCCGATCATTCTTTTGGTATTGTGAGGCATGAGAGAGTGCACTCATATGGGCATTGGACTTCATCGATACAAGCGGATACATAATCCGTGACATCAATTACCATATATGGCTACAGATGCATGTTAGTGTGCGTGGCCCGATCGATCCCGGCAGTGATTCCGATAGTAATTAATGTTTATTTAGCTAGGTTTTCAAGTCGTAGTTTAATTGAGTTCTAATTTTAATATGTACGACTTTGTGTGTTTAATTATTGTCATGCATATAATTCGTGTAACATTTGTTGGGCAACTAGAAATATACATTCCAATGTCGTATTGGTCTCAAAATTATTCTCAGGCTTGCATCTGCTACGTGTGAAGGAAACACCAAGTTTGGGATTTTCCGGAGATGGTTTGCTACTTTCTGAGGTTTAATTGAATTTCTGCGCGACGACACCTATTAATTATATGTTGACCTGAGTCTACCCACGAAAAGATCCAGAATGCTGCCAAACTTTTACACGGGCTTTAATGTGCCCTAGGCATAAGAATTTTGTGGAGGTGGATGAAAAAATCTATTGGGTCCAAGATGAAATTCACCCTCTTTTGTCTCATTTGGCACAGAGAAAAATATAATAAATAAAAAAATGATCAGAAAAACCTAAGATCCTGTGTGGGATCTTAATTTGGGTGTACATGCTTGCCAAAAAAAATTTCAAGCCATTTCGACATAGGCGGAGTATACATGCTTCACAGATGTACATTTGCCTTTTCATCGAACCATGACTATACACATAGGTTATCAAGGTTTCTGTGGTTCATAGGCATTCTATTGTCGTATTGGTCTCAAAATTATTCTCATCCTTACACGTGCCACGTGTGAAGAAAACACCAAGTTTAGGATTTTTCGGAGACGGTTTGCTACTTTCTAAGGTTTAATTGAATTTCCGCGCGACGACACCGTTTAATTATAGGTTGAACTGAGTCTACCCACGAAAAGATCCAGAATGGTGCCAAACTTTTACATAGGCTCTAATGTGCCCTAGGAATAAGAATTTTGTGGAGGTGGATGAAAAAATCTATTGGGTCCAAGATAAAATTCACCCTCTTTTGTCTCATTCGGCAAAGAGAAAAATATAATAAATAAAAAATGATGAGAAAAACCTCGGATCCTGTGTGGGGTATTAATTTGGGTGTACATGCTTGTCAAAAAAAATTCAAGCCATTTCGAAATAGGCGGAGTATACATGATTCACAGAGGTACATGTGCCCTTTCATCGAACCACGACTATACACATAGGTTGTCAAGGTTTATGTGGTTCATACGCTTTCCGGTGTTGTATTAGTCTCAAACTTTTTCTTAGGCTTGCACGTGCCATGTTCGAAGGAAACACCTAGTTTAGGATTTTTCAGAGATGGTTTGCTACTTTCTGAGGTTTAATTGAATTTCCGCGCGACGACACCGATTAATTATAGGTTGAACTTAGTCTACCCACGAAAAGATCTGGAATGGTGCCAAACTTTTACATAGGCTCTAATGTGACCTAGGGATAAGAATTTTGTGGAGGAGGATGAAAAAAATCTATTGGGTCCAAGATGAAATTCATCCTCTTTTGTCTCATTCAGCACACAGAAAAATATAATAAATAAAAAATGATTAGAAAAACCTAAGATCATGTGTGGGATGTTAATTTGGGTGTATAAGTTTGCCAAAAAAAATTCAAGCCATTTCGAAAAAGGAATACATATGCTTCTATTTATTCAGTATATAAAAGAATTTTTTTAATATATATAAATATCACTGTCGGTTTCCAAAAACCGACAGTGATGAGAAGAAACCGACAGTGATGCTGGTTATCACTGTCGGTTTATTTTGAAAACCGGCAGTGATATATAAAAAAATTAAAAAAAATTGTGTCAGCCCTCGGGTTTGAGCTCGGGTCTCGGGGTACAAAGTTCAGAGACTTAACCGCTGCGCTAGTATATGATGTGTGCCAATGTTTATTTATTTTTTCATTTTGACCTTTTGACCACTTAATAAATTATAAAATTAAACCAAAAAAATTGGGCCCTCGGGATTCGAACACGTGTATCGGGGGCTAAGTTGAGGGATCTTAACCGTTGAGCCAGTAGGAGGTATTCGAAAGAAGTGAAAAAATAACTTACTTATGTTGTAACCGCTACACGGCAATCATTGCCGGTTTAGACTTACAACCGGCAGTGATGTTTATGCTGTAACCGCTACACGGCAATCACTGCCAGTTTAGACTTACAACCGACAGTGATGGGGGTACATCACTGTCGGTTTACACTTACAACCGGTAGTGATGTTTCCTCATCACTGTCGGTTTAGACTTACAATCGACAGTGATGTACCCCTATCATTTTCGGTTCAGACTTAGAACCGGCAGTGATGAGGTCTGGTATAAAAGCCCGGCGTGGGTTAAAATTTTTCAACCCCGCGCCAACCGTTCCCAGCCCCGCGCTCCTCTTCTTCAACGTCGACGCCCGTGCACCGCCCCACACCGGAGCACCCGTCCACCGCCCCCTGCGCCGCCGTTCCCAGCCCTGCGCTCCTCTTCTTCGATGCCGATGTCCGTGCATCGCCCCACGCCGGAGCACTCCCCACGCCGTCCACCGCCCCACGCCGGAGCACCACCGAGGCCTTCAGGAGCGGGCGGACAGCTGCATTTCCAATGAATGCAAACCATGGCCGCTAAGTGTTTGATGAAATGCCCCACGGTTGTTGTCACTAATCCAATCACATTTTTTATTCCTCATGTCTGCAGGCTATTAAAATCACCTCTGTTTTTTGAGACAATCTCACTGTGTAATAGCTAGTCCATAGTCAGATAAAATAGGTTCACTACCATCTACAATCTAATCTCACTTCGTAATAGCTAGTTTGGTTCTAGTGTTATCTACAATCTCATCTTAATTAATTTTACAATCCTTTGGTTTATTGAATCCGTAGCTAGGATCTGACCTTGATATGGTCCTTGAAATATGTTTGTAGAAACTTTCTGGTGTTTTGATAGGGTCCTACTTTATTTGACTAGTCATGTTGGTTAATTACAATGACTTGCCTATTTCCTTTCTGTTGTAAATGTTTTGCTTTGACCTTTCATCTAATATTTTCTTATATATACTACAAGAAATTATTTATTTCTTGTATAAGTTTTAGTATATTTTAAAAATAATGCTATTTTGATGGAATGTATAGCATGCTTAAAAAAAGGCATCTATAGATGTTTGTTCTAGAAAAAAGTTAAAAACAACTTTTAAAATTGGCTCGGCAGTAGCAGCAAGTATGATTACTAAACCACATTGATCTCCGAATAATAAACAATCCAATTATTGAGGTAATTTTTTATCATGTCAAGGATAAAGAACATTAAATAGATTTAGTTTGGCCATATAACTTGAATAATAACTCTTGTTTAGTGAGTTACCATTACCACTTACCACATGCCTAATTTACTTAAATGTATAGGCAACCATGACATGGTATGTAGTGCATGTTGGTTACATGCCTGGGATTTATCGAACTTGGGAAGATTGCTATGCTCAAGTCAATCGCTACGCTGGTAATTTGCATAAAAATACAACACAGAAGCTGAAGCTTAGAGGGCCTACTATAGTTATCCGACCTACCTTGCAAACCATGGGCAACCGCCCTACTATGGTCCAATGAATGCAAACCATGGCCATCCGCTGGCACTGGAGATCAAAGAGAAGCCACCCGTCGGAGACGTGAAGATTAGGAGAATTGCTCCTTGGTCTTGGAAAGGTGTTATGTTTTTATTTATGGCTATGGTCATCGCTTTTCTTATTTGGAAGTTGATGTAGGCTTAGTTTCGTAGAAGAGTAGGTGGACTTTGTTGTATGTGGTCAATCAAACAATGAATTTGTTCTAGGTGAACATATGCTATTATTTGACTTTGTTGTATGTGGACTTATTATTAGACTTTGCATTAAACATATTATATATATATATGAACATATGCTATTAGTAGTTGTCCATGGCCAAAACTAACCATGATCGTGTCACAGCCATGACTCATCGTCGCCTGTTACCCCGTCGCCGAAGAACTGATCAGCAACAAGAAGCGACTGATATCGCTGGGACGGGAGAGCCGCATGATCCGACAAATGGTGACAGTGTCAATCAGGTCGGTGAGAACGAGCAGCCATGGACCCCATTCGGCCTGCTTGATCTGGGTCAAAATAACCATGATGGCAAGGTAACTTTGGTATCATGTGTCTATGTAGCCACACACGCTAATCAATAGAGAGGGTCATAGACTACTTGGTGTCTCTAGCAGGAGCCTCCGTCGACCGAGGAGCCAGAGGGTTCGGGTAGCAGAAAGGCCAGATCCAAGCAAGGCGTGTCAAAGATTCTTGTTCGTAGGAATGCACACTGGCACATTACTAAGTTCGATGAATTCGGGGATCCACTCTCACCGCCTATAGCTTTGACCAAATACAAGACTATCCTCGGGTTACTTTGTTAAGGACTTCATCCCGATTAAGTACAGGGAGTGGATTGGGAAAGATGATGACCGGTGGAGGGTTCCCGAAAGCGAGAAGGATTACATATGGGATGTCAAGATCCCAGAGTATTTCACTTTTCCAGCCGAGTATGACAGGGAGTTAGTCAATAAAAAAGCAAAACAAATCATGGGAACATGCTTCAAGAATTTCAAGGGGACATTGTACAAGAATTTTGTCCTCCAAAATAAAGAGCCAGATTTCGATGGTGGATAGTTTAGCAAGCAGAAGGACTTCTGGCAGGATTTCAAGGAATACAGGTTATCCGAGGAGTAGTTAGAACTGAGCAGGAAGAATAAGGAGAATTCGCAGAAAGCAAAGAATCCTCATCATCTCAGCTCTCGTGGCTACGCCAAAAAGATACAAGAATTTGAAGCAGAACTTCAAAAGATGGATCGCCTTGCTGAGGAAGGCGTTCAGGTTGAGACCGCCGATTGAGAGCCCAGATCGGTATTATACTGTATGGGGAGAAATATACGGCACGCCGAGGATGGGAGCTTTAGCTCCTCAAAGCAACCCATGAGCGAACTCATCTAGAGGATCTCCTAGGTAACTGAGGAGGTGAGGCAAGGGACTCGCACTTCTAATAGGGAGAAAGACATGCTCACCCAAGCACTCAGAACCAAGGAGCACCCTGGTCGCACTAGAGGAACCGGTGTTGTTCCTTGGAAACTAGCATTCCCCCAAGAATCTAACACTTACTGGAGCCGCTCGAGGGGTAGAGCGGAACATGAGGTAGAGTATTTGAGGAGACTAAAAGAGATGGAAGACAAAATGGAAGCACGGATTGAGGCAACTGTTGAAGCGCGAGTCGAGCAAATTTTGTTGTCCAAGGGGTCAGTAGTACCACAAAACCCTACTCCTAGTGGCTTTAGCCCACAGTTTAGGGGTCGCAGCAGCTATGGATCGACCCCGCTCGACAAAGAAGAGGCAAATGTGCCTCATCCGGTGGACGACATCACTGAACCCGTCAATGTTAGGTTGTACATCCGTCAGGAATGGACAAAGGACAAGGTGGCGCTCGGCCAGGCCTGGCCTACGAGAGATGGGACAATTAATGGTCGCCCAATTCCACTGGGGTACGCTCGCGTCACCATTGACATAATACTTGATAAGAAGTATAACAAGATACCCATTGAGTACCCCATAGCGGAAGACAGGCCAAAACTTGGTCAAAACAAGGGCTCTCAAGTGGCCTGGTGCAAGCGCTTCATTAAGCTTGACCATCAATTGTCCTCTGATGATGAGGATGACTGCGAGTCTTCGCCCACCCATGATGATCACTCACCATCTCCCAATAGAGATCACTCCCCTCCTCATCCGGAGCCATCACCCCGAGAAGACAGAGGTCTCCTTCTATTCCTCCTCGCCCGACTCCATCTTCATCAGCCCTGAGAAAAGAGACTCCTCCTCCATCTTCATCAGCGCCGGGAAAACATAATTCTCGTTGTCATCCTCCTCCTCCACCTCAGCCCAAAACAAGATCAAGGACATCCTCGCAGTCGCAGAAAAGGTCCTTGGATTCGGTCGCTAATGCTCCCAAAGTGGACCAACAGAAAAGAAAAAAGCCATTCAGTGGCAGCGTTACCACCTTGATGAAAGAAAATTTACAGACACATCTCGAAGGAAGATTGTATTAGTTTCTTCAATCTCTGTGCCTCACTGCCTTCGTATTTGTTGAAGTTCGAATTCGAAAGACAAACATAGAATAAATATGCTACAATAAGAGATGAAGAAATACACAATAAAGATTTAAGGAACATACAGAAGTACGTCGAAGACAACCCAAGATTAACCATGGAAGAGGTCGCGACCATCTATTATGATGTACAAGGGACGGCAACACCGGCAATGAAGTCTGAAAGGGGCAATCTTTTGGTTCCCGATCATGAGTATAAAAATCTGACAACATATATACGCCAGTTACATGAATATTACATGGCTCAAGCAACAGAGACGGACGACTTTGGTTTTGAGGTTATTATCCATTCGCCACATGTTTTCCATTATCCTGAAGAAGAAAAGTTCGATGTCGAGTGGGAGTGCTTGTTCCAGCTATACCAGAAACGCTCTCTCAATGTTCAAATGTTGACGTTGTGGACTATGTAAGTACCTACACGCACGATTTTACAATTAACTACTCTCTCGAGACACAAATTGTTAACTTTTGAGCACTTCCCATGATTTTATGTAGGTGTATAGCAAAATTTTGTATTCTAAAAATCAAATGGGATTACATAGGCTTATTGGACCCCTTGCGAGTCAATGAGAGGACATGTCTAGGCCTCTATGGATGTGACGTGGAAGACCTGAAACAGAGATTGATTGTTGTTTTCAATGAATTCACGATGAAAAAGAAAACCCACATACTTCTAGCCTACAAGTGTGAGTATGTGTTCTCAGCTTTTAATTTTATGCTTCTTTTTTCGTTAAGATTATTCGATAATTAGGATTCTATGATTGTAGCAACCATTTCGTCTTCATTTGTGTCAATCTTGCCAAAAATTTGATCGAGGTGTGGGACTCGAAGAAAAAAACCATTTGATCATCTGGATGCACTGGTGGCAGTGCTGAATTAGTAAGCGATCCTAATAACATATTATTTTCTAATCACACATACCGCTTTCTAATGTTTCTTCCTTTAATGTTGTTTAGTGTCCAAAGAAGACATATCGGTGGGACGCCGGTCCCATTCAAGGTTGTCGAAATGGAGGGGAAGTACCTGTCACAGCCGGTGGAAAACAATGAATGCGGGTTTTATGTAATGTGGGCAATGCTTCGCTACATCGACGGAAAATCGGAAGAAGCCGATAAGTTGGTGTGTATAATCCCCATTTCATTTATGTCTGTTAATAATTCAAAAAAATGATTTAATGTTCCTCTTTGGATATCATCTTTTTTGAACGACAGCGTAAGAAATATAACCATCAAAGGCTGTTAGACATGGAGATCGTCGCACTGCAATCGGAGCTCACAAAATTCATCTTAGCCGAGGTATTGGAAAAATATGGAGTATTTTACATTGCACAATCCGTGAGGTACAAGGACCAGTATGACCTAGAGCGGCTCGCAAGATTATTGTAAGAAGTCCGAGAAGCATGTGTGAAGTCCAAGAACATTTCTTTTTTATTTTGAGGGATCAAGATGTGGATAAGAACATTTGAATTGTAATCGTAACATTTGTAATATTTAATATTGATGGACATGTCGTCTTCGTAGCGTATATAAAGCGAAACCCGATTCCACGAAAAAATATAAATTAAAATAAATTATAAAACAATAAAATACGAAAGGGCGATCACCGCCGGTTAGCAACAAACCGGCAGTGTTGTCGTAACCATCACTGCCGGTTAGAAACAAACCGATAGTGTTGGCTTGATCAACACTGTCGGCTTGAACCATGAACCGACACTGATAGTTACGACAACACTGTCGGTTTGATCCATGAACCAACACTGATATTTACTACAACACTGCCGGTTTGATCCATGAACCGACAGTGTAGGCTTGCTCAACACTGTTGGCTTGAGCCAAGAACCGACACTCTTGATGCAACCGTCACTGTCGGTTGGCACTACAAACCGGCAGTGTTGTTCAACTAGACACTGCCGGGTGGAGCCAGGAACCGACACTATTTCCTGTAGATCAGTGTCGGTTTTTAAGGACCGACAGTGATGTCAACCCCCATCACTGTCGGTATGCCACTGTCGGTTCAAAATCCGACAGTGAAATGGGTTTTTAATCCGATAGTGATGTCCAAATATGAGGAAGTGGACTCAGATTTGTGTAAATGGTATATAATAAGTCCCGGTGACCTACTCCACTTTACGCATGCATCACGCACGTGGCCTCGAAGTTAGAGATGTTGTTGTCATGTACGTAGGGATCAGAACTTTCTAAATAGTCTCTTGGCGACAGATGCATGCACCTATCCTTTTTTATTTCATTTTGGTTATGCAAAACGAAATGCAGCTAGCACACCAGTCCTTATCATTTGACTTTTCAAGGCTATTGGTTGGCAAGTTGAAGATCGCAGGTCCACTGCAACTGCCCTGTACGCCTTGCGGACAACACACAGTTGACTAAATCTACATGGGTGTGGTCCCTGTTGTTAGACGTACGTGATATGATTCGGCACATCGGCATCAACCGAGAAATTTGCCCTGATCAGGGGTAAAGCTAACTCGGTGTGTGCATTCGAAGTTGTCGTATCTGCGATGCTGTAGCGCTTTGCGCTTCTCCCAATTGGTATGTTCTACCTCCATGACTTGGATTGCACGGGGTGCATGCATCTTACAGTACAGCGCAAAAGATTTTTTTTACACAGTCAAAATTAATTTCAAGAATAGTTTTTAATACGCCATCAATTACAAACATGAGATATTTACGGTAATGGTTTTAACCTGAAAATAAATCTATGGGACGGTTTTACCAAGTCAACCTTCTCTGAAATTGGATATCCATCCTCCTCCACAATTTGATTTTCAAAATCACAAAAAAAATATTGAACTGTGCCAAGAAATAGAAAAAATTTGTTTTGCAAGCCACCACTCAGTCAGTCACATATGGCAAGTCACGCATTTTTCCACACTAATTCCACACGCCCTACCACCGGACCTCCACTTGTCAATGCTAGACACAGCATATTATAGTATATATTGAGAGGACCAGGAGGATGTGGCCGAAGGAACCTTACAGCACAATTACATAAAGATGGAGAAGCAATACTAAAGGATGTAATTGTTTGCGAACGGAGACAAGTCGTGACAGTCCTACTTTCCCTCCAAATATATTTTACACCAAAACCTAACCTACAACTCACATCAGCCTACATATAAATACCCACAAAAATCTCTTCTCCTTTTCAATATCAAGTTATCAACCTTCTCCCTCTCTGTAACCCAAATGCCAAACACCAACTATTTTGATGGTTTGCCCAAACTCTACTCCCTTTTCAAACTTCCTTATTATCATGATCTTCATGCAGTGTGTTGTGTGCTTCTGGTTTGCTCATTGGACAATTCCTATACAATGGTGTTTTGCCATCTTGTCTCAATCCGTTTGTCGATTTGAACTCTAACAGCATGATGTCGGCTTCTGGTTTGCTCATTGGACAATTCCTATACAATGGTGTTTTGTCATCTTGTCTCATTTTCTCTAGCTTTCTCAGCTGTCTTTCACTAAGACATCCGATCTCTATATTACGTAGTAGCTAAGAAATGCCATCGTTATCCTCGGTGTCGTCATCTAACGTGTTCCTAAACATATTATTAACCGTGGCCATAGGTTCCTTGTTGACACCAGGTTCCTCGTCAGCATCGTGGATGGCTACGTCAGGCTTGTCCATATCATCATCGTTTCTCTGCAGAACATTCACACCAACCTCACCATGCATAGTCCATATCGTATAGTTTGACATGGACCCCTGGTAATCAAGTGCGATTCTATAGACTCAATTTGACGAAAGTTTCTTTGATTCTTGCAATCTTTGCATGGGCAGAAGACAGGGTTCCCGTTCCCAGCATGGGCTTTGGCATCGGTGATAAACTGGCTGACGCCATGCATGTACCGCTTGTTCATTCGAGACAGATGCATCCACTCTCGATCCATCTCTGCACAAAAAAATACTGAGACAGTAATTACAAAGAATTAATAAGAAATCAAGATTCATGAACAACAATTGTAGCTCGAAAGTACCATTTTTGAAAAACATTATTGTACACTAATTATTGGAAAATTTAAATTGGTAGCCCGGGCCCTGTAAATTGAAAATCGTAGTAAAAATAATTATTGCACAATAATGAAGAACATCTATTCTATACTACTTCTAAGAACTAATTATAGCATCACATACTAACAATGATGATCTTGACCACCATGGAATAATTAGTTAGGAATTTAAATGTGTTCGTAGACACCAACCTTTTAGATGATGGATTCACCATAATTTGAGCCTTGCACAAATGTCCAATTGGAAAAGTGCTCTCTAGAATGGAGAAAGAACTCGAATGAGAATCAAGCAATGTAGCCATCAAAACGAAGATAATTAAGCAACAAAATCAAAGGAGTGGATGTTTGTTACTAACTTTAAAGCAAAAAGATCAAGCCAATCTTCAAAATCCAAGCGCTAGCTTCATGGTGAAGAGCAGACGTAACAATGGAGGGAAGGGCCCAAACACGCGCCTCTGTTCTCGGAATGGAAGAGAGGGGGAAACAGAGGATGGCTGCAGCCTTTTTGTGCTGTAAGCTTATCACCGTCAGTTGTCAGCTAGAACCGACAGTGATAGATCAAATTCACTGTCGGCTCTTGGCTTAAACCGGCAGTAATGAGTGGCTGCCAAAATACTGCCGGTTCAAGCCACGAACCGGCAGTGATGTGGTCCTTCACTGCCGGTTTTAGCCCAGCCCCAATCATTTTCTCATTTTCAAGCTCATAACCGGCAGTGAAGGTACATCACTGCCGGTTATTACAAATCCGGCAGTGATGAGGCCGGCAATGATGTCCAAATCTGGGGTAGTGCATGCATCACGCACATGGCCTCGAAGTTAGAGATGTTGTTGTCACATACGTAGGGATCAGAACTTTCTAAGTAGTCTCTTGGCGACAGATGCATGCATCTATCCTTTTTTATTTCATTTTTGGTTATGCAAAACGAAATGCAGCTAGCACACCAGTCCTTATCATTTGACTTTTCAAGGCTATTGGTTGGCAAGTTGAAGATCGCATGTCTACTGCAACTGCCCTGTACGCCTTGCGGACAACATACAGGGTGTGGTCCCTGTTGTTAGACGTACGTACGTGATATGATTCAGCACATCGGCATCAACCGAGAAATTTGCCAAGTCAACCTTCTCTGAAATTGGATATCCATCCTCCTCCACAATTTGATTTTCAAAATCACAAAAAAATATTGAACTGCGCCAAGAAATAGAAAAAATTTGTTTTGCAAGCCACCACTCAGTCAGTCACATATGGCAAGTCACGCATTTTTCCACACTAATTCCACACGCCCTACCACCGGACCTCCACTTGTCAATGCTAGACACAGCATATTATAGTATATATTGAGAGGACCAGGAGGATGTGGCCGAAGGAATCTTACAGCACAATTACATAAAGATGGAGAAGCAATACTAAAGGATGTAATTGTTTGCGAACGGAGACAAGTCGTGACAGTCCTACTTTCCCTCCAAATATATTTTACACCAAAACCTACCCTACAACTCACATCAGCCTACATATAAATACCCACAAAAATCTCTTCTCCTTTTCAATATCAAGTTATCAACCTTCTCCTCTCTCTGTAACCCAAATGCCAAACACCAACTATTTTGATGGTTTGCCCAAACTCTACTCCCTTTTCAAACTTCCTTATTATCATGATCTTCATGCAGTGTGTTTGTGTGCTTCTGGTTTGCTCATTGGACAATTCCTATACAATGGTGTTTTGCCATCTTGTCTCAATCCGTTTGTCGATTTGAACTCTAACAGCATGATGTCGGCTTCTGGTTTGCTCATTGGACAATTCCTATACAATGGTGTTTTGCCATCTTGTCTTATTTTCTCTAGCTTTCTCAGCTGTCTTTCACTAAGACATCCGATCTCTATATTACGTAGTAGCTAAGAAATGCCATCGTTATCCTCGGTGTCGTCAGCTAACGTGTTCCTAAACATATTATTAACTGTGGCCATAGGTTCCGTGTTGACACCGGGTTCCTCGTCAGCATCGTGGATGGCTACGCCAGGCATGTCCATATCATCATCGTTTCCCTGCAGAAGATTCACACCAACCTCACCATGCATAGTCCATATCGTATAGTTTGACATGGACCCCTGGTAATCAAGTGCGATTGTATAGACTCAATTTGACGAAAGTTCCTTTGATTCTTGCAATCTTTGCATGGGCAGAAGATAGGGTTCCCGTTCCCAGCATGGGCTTTGGCATCGGTGATAAACTGGCTGACGCCATGCATGTACCGCTTGTTCATTCGAGACAGATGCATCCACTCTCGATCCATCTCTGCACAAAAAAATACTGAGACAGTAATTACAAAGAATTAATAAGAAATCAAGATTCATGAACAACAATTGTAGCTCGAAAGTACAATTTTTGAAAAAAACATTATTGTACACTAATTATTGAAAAAATTTAAATTGGTAGCCCCGGCCCTGTAAATTGAAAATCATAGTAAAAATAATTATTGCACAATAATGAAGAACATCTATTCTATACTACTTCTAAGAACTAATTATAGCATCACATACTAACAATGATGATCTTGACCACCATGGAATAATTAGTTAGGAATTTAAATGTGTTCGTAGACACCAACCTTTTAGATGATGGATTCACCATAATTTGAGCCTTGCACAAATGTCCAATTGGAAAAGTGCTCTCTAGAATGGAGAAAGAACTCGAATGAGAATCAAGCAATGTAGCCATCAAAACGAAGATAATTAAGCAACAAAATCAAAGGAGTGGATGTTTGTTACTAACTTTAAAGCAAAAAGATCAAGCCAATCTTCAAAATCCAAGCGCTAGCTTCATGGTGAAGAGCAGACGTAACAACGGAGGGAAGGGCCCAAACACGCGCCTCTGTTCTCGGAATGGAAGAGAGGGGGAAACAGAGGATGGCTGCAGCCTTTTTGTGCTGTAGGCTTATCACCGTCAGTTGTCAGCTAGAACCGACAGTGATACATCAAATTCACTGACGGCTCTTGGCTTAAACCGGCAGTAATGAGTGGCTGCCAAAATACTGCCGGTTCAAGCCACGAACCGGCAGTGATGTGGTCCTTCACTGCCGGTTTTAGCCCAGCCCCAATCATTTTCTCATTTTCAAGCTCATAACCGGCAGTGAAGGTACATCACTGCCGGTTATTACAAATCCGGCAGTGATGAGGCCGGCAATGATGTCCAAATCTGGGGTAGTGCATGCATCACGCACATGGCCTCGAAGTTAGAGATGTTGTTGTCACATACGTAGGGATCAGAACTTTCTAAGTAGTCTCTTGGCGACAGATGCATGCATCTATCCTTTTTTATTTCATTTTTGGTTATGCAAAACGAAATGCAGCTAGCACACCAGTCCTTATCATTTGACTTTTCAAGGCTATTGGTTGGCAAGTTGAAGATCGCATGTCTACTGCAACTGCCCTGTACGCCTTGCGGACAACATACAGGGTGTGGTCCCTGTTGTTAGACGTACGTACGTGATATGATTCAGCACATCGGCATCAACCGAGAAATTTGCCAAGTCAACCTTCTCTGAAATTGGATATCCATCCTCCTCCACAATTTGATTTTCAAAATCACAAAAAAAATATTGAACTGCGCCAAGAAATAGAAAAAATTTGTTTTGCAAGCCACCACTCAGTCAGTCACATATGGCAAGTCACGCATTTTTCCACACTAATTCCACACGCCCTACCACCGGACCTCCACTTGTCAATGCTAGACACAGCATATTATAGTATATATTGAGAGGACCAGGAGGATGTGGCCGAAGGAACCTTACAGCACAATTACATAAAGATGGAGAAGCAATACTAAAGGATGTAATTGTTTGCGAACGGAGACAAGTCGTGACAGTCCTACTTTCCCTCCAAATATATTTTACACCAAAACCTACCCTACAACTCACATCAGCCTACATATAAATACCCACAAAAATCTCTTCTCCTTTTCAATATCAAGTTATCAACCTTCTCCCTCTCTGTAACCCAAATGCCAAACACCAACTATTTTGATGGTTTGCCCAAACTCTACTCCCTTTTCAAACTTCCTTATTATCATGATCTTCATGCAGTGTGTTGTGTGCTTCTGGTTTGCTCATTGGACAATTCCTATACAATGGTGTTTTGCCATCTTGTCTCAATCCGTTTGTCGATTTGAACTCTAACAGCATGATGTCGGCTTCTGGTTTGCTCATTGGACAATTCCTATACAATGGTCTTTTGCCATCTTGTCTTATTTTCTCTAGCTTTCTCAGCTGTCTTTCACTAAGACATCCGATCTCTATATTACGTAGTAGCTAAGAAATGCCATCGTTATCCTCGGTGTCGTCAGCTAACGTGTTCCTAAACATATTATTAACTGTGGCCATAGGTTCCGTGTTGACACCGGGTTCCTCGTCAGCATCGTGGATGGCTACGTCAGGCATGTCCATATCA
Organism: Miscanthus lutarioriparius; assembly: GCA_904845875.1. Taxonomy (NCBI): domain Eukaryota; kingdom Viridiplantae; phylum Streptophyta; class Magnoliopsida; order Poales; family Poaceae; genus Miscanthus; species Miscanthus lutarioriparius. The sequence continues at coordinate 34,576,658 of CAJGYO010000010.1, forward strand.
TCATCGTTTCCCTGCAGAACATTCACACCAACCTCACCATGCATAGTCCATATCGTATAGTTTGACATGGACCCCTGGTAATCAAGTGCGATTGTATAGACTCAATTTGACGAAAGTTCCTTTGATTCTTGCAATCTTTGCATGGGCAGAAGACAGGGTTCCCGTTCCCAGCATGGGCTTTGGCATCGGTGATAAACCGGCTGACGCCATGCATGTACCGCTTGTTCATTCGAGACAGATGCATCCACTGTCGATCCATCTCTGCACAAAAAAATACTGAGACAGTAATTACAAAGAATTAATAAGAAATCAAGATTCATGAACAACAATTGTAGCTCGAAAGTACAATTTTTGAAAAAAACATTATTGTACACTAATTATTGAAAAATTTAAATTGGTAGCCCCGGCCCTGTAAATTGAAAATCGTAGTAAAAATAATTATTGCACAATAATGAAGAACATCTATTCTATACTACTTCTAAGAACTAATTATAGCATCACATACTAACAATGATGATCTTGACCACCATGGAATAATTAGTTAGGAATTTAAATGTGTTCGTAGACACCAACCTTTTAGATGATGGATTCACCATAATTTGAGCCTTGCACAAATGTCCAATTGGAAAAGTGCTCTCTAGAATGGAGAAAGAACTCGAATGAGAATCAAGCAATGTAGCCATCAAAACGAAGATAATTAAGCAACAAAATCAAAGGAGTGGATGTTTGTTACTAACTTTAAAGCAAAAAGATCAAGCCAATCTTCAAAATCAAGCGCTAGCTTCATGGTGAAGAGCAGCGACGTAACAATGGAGGAAGGGCCCAAACACGCGCCTCTGTTCTCGGAATGGAAGAGAGGGGGAAACAGAGGATGGCTGCAGCCTTTTTGTGCTGTAAGCTTATCACCGTCAGTTGTCAGCTAGAACCGACAGTGATAGATCAAATTCACTGTCGGCTCTTGGCTTAAACCGGCAGTAATGAGTGGCTGCCAAAATACTGCCGGTTCAAGCCACGAACCGGCAGTGATGTGGTCCTTCACTGCCGGTTTTAGCCCAGCCCCAATCATTTTCTCATTTTCAAGCTCATAACCGGCAGTGAAGGTACATCACTGCCGGTTATTACAAATCCGGCAGTGATGAGGCCGGCAATGATGTCCAAATCTGGGGTAGTGCATGCATCACGCACATGGCCTCGAAGTTAGAGATGTTGTTGTCACATACGTAGGGATCAGAACTTTCTAAGTAGTCTCTTGGCGACAGATGCATGCATCTATCCTTTTTATTTCATTTTGGTTATGCAAAACGAAATGCAGCTAGCACACCAGTCCTTATCATTTGACTTTTCAAGGCTATTGGTTGGCAAGTTGAAGATCGCATGTCTACTGCAACTGCCCTGTACGCCTTGCGGACAACATACAGGGTGTGGTCCCTGTTGTTAGACGTACGTACGTGATATGATTCAGCACATCGGCATCAACCGAGAAATTTGCCAAGTCAACCTTCTCTGAAATTGGATATCCATCCTCCTCCACAATTTGATTTTCAAAATCACAAAAAAATATTGAACTGCGCCAAGAAATAGAAAAAATTTGTTTTGCAAGCCACCACTCAGTCAGTCACATATGGCAAGTCACGCATTTTTCCACACTAATTCCACACGCCCTACCACCGGACCTCCACTTGTCAATGCTAGACACAGCATATTATAGTATATATTGAGAGGACCAGGAGGATGTGGCCGAAGGAACCTTACAGCACAATTACATAAAGATGGAGAAGCAATACTAAAGGATGTAATTGTTTGCGAACGGAGACAAGTCGTGACAGTCCTACTTTCCCTCCAAATATATTTTACACCAAAACCTACCCTACAACTCACATCAGCCTACATATAAATACCCACAAAAATCTCTTCTCCTTTTCAATATCAAGTTATCAACCTTCTCCTCTCTGTAACCCAAATGCCAAACACCAACTATTTTGATGGTTTGCCCAAACTCTACTCCTTTTTCAAACTTCCTTATTATCATGATCTTCATGCAGTGTGTTGTGTGCTTCTGGTTTGCTCATTGGACAATTCCTATACAATGGTGTTTTGCCATCTTGTCTCAATCCGTTTGTCGATTTGAACTCTAACAAAGATGATGTCGGCTTCTGGTTTGCTCATTGGACAATTCCTATACAATGGTGTTTTGCCATCTTGTCTCATTTTCTCTAGCTTTCTCAGCTGTCTTTCACTAAGACATCCGATCTCTATATTACGTAGTAGCTAAGAAATGCCATCGTTATCCTCGGTGTCGCCATACCTAACGTGTTCCTAAACATATTATTAACTGTGGCCATAGGTTCCGTGTTGACACCGGGTTCCTCGTCAGCATCGTGGATGGCTACGTCAGGCATGTCCATATCATCATCGTTTCCCTGCAGAACATTCACACCAACCTCACCATGCATAGTCCATATCGTATAGTTTGACATGGACCCCTGGTAATCAAGTGCGATTGTATAGACTCAATTTGACGAAAGTTCCTTTGATTCTTGCAATCTTTGCATGGGCAGAAGACAGGGTTCCCGTTCCCAGCATGGGCTTTGGCATCGGTGATAAACTGGCTGACGCCATGCATGTACCGCTTGTTCATTCGAGACAGATGCATCCACTGTCGATCCATCTCTGCACAAAAAAATACTGAGACAGTAATTACAAAGAATTAATAAGAAATCAAGATTCATGAACAACAATTGTAGCTCGAAAGTACAATTTTTGAAAAAAACATTATTGTACACTAATTATTGAAAAATTTAAATTGGTAGCCCCGGCCCTGTAAATTGAAAATCGTAGTAAAAATAATTATTGCACAATAATGAAGAACATCTATTCTATACTACTTCTAAGAACTAATTATAGCATCACATACTAACAATGATGATCTTGACCACCATGGAATAATTAGTTAGGAATTTAAATGTGTTCGTAGACACCAACCTTTTAGATGATGGATTCACCATAATTTGAGCCTTGCACAAATGTCCAATTGGAAAAGTGCTCTCTAGAATGGAGAAAGAACTCGAATGAGAATCAAGCAATGTAGCCATCAAAACGAAGATAATTAAGCAACAAAATCAAAGGAGTGGATGTTTGTTACTAACTTTAAAGCAAAAAGATCAAGCCAATCTTCAAAATCCAAGCGCTAGCTTCATGGTGAAGAGCAGACGTAACAATGGAGGGAAGGGCCCAAACACGCGCCTCTGTTCTCGGAATGGAAGAGAGGGGGAAACAGAGGATGGCTGCAGCCTTTTTGTGCTGTAAGCTTATCACCGTCAGTTGTCAGCTAGAACCGACAGTGATAGATCAAATTCACTGTCGGCTCTTGGCTTAAACCGGCAGTAATGAGTGGCTGCCAAAATACTGCCGGTTCAAGCCACGAACCGGCAGTGATGTGGTCCTTCACTGCCGGTTTTAGCCCAGCCCCAATCATTTTCTCATTTTCAAGCTCATAACCGGCAGTGAATGTACATCACTGCCGGTTATTACAAATCCGGCAGTGATGAGGCCGGCAATGATGTCCAAATCTGGGGTAGTGCATGCATCACGCACATGGCCTCGAAGTTATAGATGTTGTTGTCACATACGTAGGGATCAGAACTTTCTAAGTAGTCTCTTGGCGACAGATGCATGCATCTATCCTTGTTTATTTCATTTTTGGTTATGCAAAACGAAATGCAGCTAGCACACCAGTCCTTATCATTTGACTTTTCAAGGCTATTGGTTGGCAAGTTGAAGATCGCAGGTCTACTGCAACTGCCCTGTACGCCTTGCGGACAACATACAGGGTGTGGTCCCTGTTGTTAGACGTACGTACGTGATATGATTCAGCACATCGGCATCAACCGAGAAATTTGCCAAGTCAACCTTCTCTGAAATTGGATATCCATCCTCCTCCACAATTTGATTTTCAAAATCACAAAAAAAAATATTGAACTGCGCCAAGAAATAGAAAAAATTTGTTTTGCAAGCCACCACTCAGTCAGTCACATATGGCAAGTCACGCATTTTTCCACACTAATTCCACACGCCCTACCACCGGACCTCCACTTGTCAATGCTAGACACAGCATATTATAGTATATATTGAGAGGACCAGGAGGATGTGGCCGAAGGAACCTTACAGCACAATTACATAAAGATGGAGAAGCAATACTAAAGGATGTAATTGTTTGCGAACGGAGACAAGTCGTGACAGTCCTACTTTCCCTCCAAATATATTTTACACCAAAACCTACCCTACAACTCACATCAGCCTACATATAAATACCCACAAAAATCTCTTCTCCTTTTCAATATCAAGTTATCAACCTTCTCCCTCTCTGTAACCCAAATGCCAAACACCAACTATTTTGATGGTTTGCCCAAACTCTACTCCCTTTTCAAACTTCCTTATTATCATGATCTTCATGCAGTGTGTTGTGTGCTTCTGGTTTGCTCATTGGACAATTCCTATACAATGGTGTTTTGCCATCTTGTCTCAATCCGTTTGTCGATTTGAACTCTAACAGCATGATGTCGGCTTCTGGTTTGCTCATTGGACAATTCCTATACAATGCTGTTTTGCCATCTTGTCTCATTTTCTCTAGCTTTCTCAGCTGTCTTTCACTAAGACATCCGATCTCTATATTACGTAGTAGCTAAGAAATGCCATCGTTATCCTCGGTGTCGTCATCTAACGTGTTCCTAAACATATTATTAACTGTGGCCATAGGTTCCTTGTTGACACCAGGTTCCTCGTCAGCATCGTGGATGGCTACGTCAGGCTTGTCCATATCATCATCGTTTCCCTGTAGAACATTCACACCAACCTCACCATGCATAGTCCATACCGTATAGTTTGACATGGACCCCTGGTAATCAAGTGCGATTGTATAGACTCAATTTGACGAAAGTTCCTTTGATTCTTGCAATCTTTGCATGGGCAGAAGACAGGGTTCCCGTTCCCAGCATGGGCTTTGGCATCGGTGATAAACTGGCTGACGCCATGCATGTACCGCTTGTTGATTCGAGACAGATGCATCCACTCTCGATCCATCTCTGCACAAAAAAATACTGAGACAGTAATTACAAAGAATTAATAAGAAATCAAGATTCATGAACAACAATTGTAGCTCGAAAGTACCATTTTTGAAAAACATTATTGTACACTAATTATTGGAAAATTTAAATTGGTAGCCCCGGCCCCAGTAAATTGAAAATCATAGTAAAAATAATTATTGCAATAATGAAGAACATCTATTCTATACTACTTCTAAGAACTAATTATAGCATCACATACTAACAATGATGATCTTGACCACCATGGAATAATTAGTTAGGAATTTAAATGTGTTCAGAGACACCAACCTTTTAGATGATGGATTCACCATAATTTGAGCCTTGCACAAATGTCCAATTGGAAAAGTGCTCTCTAGAATGGAGAAAGAACTCGAATGAGAATCAAGCAATGTAGCCATCAAAACAAAGATAATTAAGCAACAAAATCAAAGGAGTGGATGTTTGTTACTAACTTTAAAGCAAAAAGATCAAGCCAATCTTCAAAATCCAAGCGCTAGCTTCATGGTGAAGAGCAGACGTAACAACGGAGGGAAGGGCCCAAACACGCGCCTCTGTTCTCGGAATGGAAGAGAGGGGGAAACAGAGGATGGCTGCAGCCTTTTTGTGCTGTAGGCTTATCACCGTCAGTTGTCAGCTAGAACCGACAGTGATAGATCAAATTCACTGTCGGCTCTTGGCTTAAACCGGCAGTAATGAGTGGCTGCCAAAATACTGCCGGTTCAAGCCACGAACCGGCAGTGATGTGGTCCTTCACTGCCGGTTTTAGCCCAGCCCCAATCATTTTCTCATTTTCAAGCTCATAACCGGCAGTGAAGGTACATCACTGCCGGTTATTACAAATCCGGCAGTGATGAGGCCGGCAATGATGTCCAAATCTGGGGTAGTGCATGCATCACGCACATGGCCTCCAAGTTATAGATGTTGTTGTCACATACGTAGGGATCAGAACTTTCTAAGTAGTCTCTTGGCGACAGATGCATGCATCTATCCTTTTTTATTTCATTTTTGGTTATGCAAAACGAAATGCAGCTAGCACACCAGTCCTTATCATTTGACTTTTCAAGGCTATTGGTTGGCAAGTTGAAGATCGCAGGTCTACTGCAACTGCCCTGTACGCCTTGCGGACAACATACAGGGTGTGGTCCCTGTTGTTAGACGTACGTACGTGATATGATTCAGCACATCGGCATCAACCGAGAAATTTGCCAAGTCAACCTTCTCTGAAATTGGATATCCATCCTCCTCCACAATTTGATTTTCAAAATCACAAAAAAAAAATATTGAACTGCGCCAAGAAATAGAAAAAATTTGTTTTGCAAGCCACCACTCAGTCAGTCACATATGGCAAGTCACGCATTTTTCCACACTAATTCCACACGCCCTACCACCGGACCTCCACTTGTCAATGCTAGACACAGCATATTATAGTATATATTGAGAGGACCAGGAGGATGTGGCCGAAGGAACCTTACAGCACAATTACATAAAGATGGAGAAGCAATACTAAAGGATGTAATTGTTTGCGAACGGAGACAAGTCGTGACAGTCCTACTTTCCCTCCAAATATATTTTACACCAAAACCTACCCTACAACTCACATCAGCCTACATATAAATACCCACAAAAATCTCTTCTCCTTTTCAATATCAAGTTATCAACCTTCTCCCTCTCTGTAACCCAAATGCCAAACACCAACTATTTTGATGGTTTGCCCAAACTCTACTCCCTTTTCAAACTTCCTTATTATCATGATATTCATGCAGTGTGTTGTGTGCTTCTGGTTTGCTCATTGGACAATTCCTATACAATGGTGTTTTGCCATCTTGTCTCAATCCGTTTGTCGATTTGAACTCTAACAGCATGATGTCGGCTTCTGGTTTGCTCATTGGACAATTCCTATACAATAGTGTTTTGCCATCTTGTCTCATTTTCTCTAGCTTTCTCAGCTGTCTTTCACTAAGACATCCGATCTCTATATTACGTAGTAGCTAAGAAATGCCATCGTTATCCTCGGTGTCGTCAGCTAACGTGTTCCTAAACATATTATTAACTGTGGCCATAGGTTCCGTGTTGACACCGGGTTCCTCGTCAGCATCGTGGATGGCTACGCCAGGCATGTCCATATCATCATCGTTTCCCTGCAGAACATTCACACCAACCTCACCATGCATAGTCCATATCGTATAGTTTGACATGGACCCCTGGTAATCAAGTGCGATTGTATAGACTCAATTTGACGAAAGTTCCTTTGATTCTTGCAATCTTTGCATGGGCAGAAGACAGGGTTCCCGTTCCCAGCATGGGCTTTGGCATCGGTGATAAACTGGCTGACGCCATGCATGTACCGCTTGTTCATTCGAGACAGATGCATCCACTCTCGATCCATCTCTGCACAAAAAAATACTGAGACAGTAATTACAAAGAATTAATAAGAAATCAAGATTCATGAACAACAATTGTAGCTCGAAAGTACCATTTTTGAAAAACATTATTGTACACTAATTATTGGAAAATTTAAATTGGTAGCCCCGGCCCTGTAAATTGAAAATCATAGTAAAAATAATTATTGCACAATAATGAAGAACATCTATTCTATACTACTTCTAAGAACTAATTATAGCATCACATACTAACAATGATGATCTTGACCACCATGGAATAATTAGTTAGGAATTTAAATGTGTTCGTAGACACCAACCTTTTAGATGATGGATTCACCATAATTTGAGCCTTGCACAAATGTCCAATTGGAAAAGTGCTCTCTAGAATGGAGAAAGAACTCGAATGAGAATCAAGCAATGTAGCCATCAAAACAAAGATAATTAAGCAACAAAATCAAAGGAGTGGATGTTTGTTACTAACTTTAAAGCAAAAAGATCAAGCCAATCTTCAAAATCCAAGCGCTAGCTTCATGGTGAAGAGCAGACGTAACAATGGAGGGAAGGGCCCAAACACGCGCCTCTGTTCTCGGAATGGAAGAGAGGGGGAAACAGAGGATGGCTGCAGCCTTTTTATGCTGTTGGCTTATCACCGTCAGTTGTCAGCTAGAACCGACAGTGATAGATCAAATTCACTGTCGGCTCTTGGCTTAAACTGGCAGTAATGAGTGGCTGCCAAAATACTGCCGGTTCAAGCCACGAACCGGCAGTGATGTGGTCCTTCACTGCCGGTTTTAGCCCAGCCCCAATCATTTTCTCATTTTCAAGCTCATAACCGGCAGTGAAGGTACATCACTGCCGGTTATTACAAATCCGGCAGTGATGAGGCCGGCAATGATGTCCAAATCTGGGGTAGTGCATGCATCACGCACATGGCCTCCAAGTTATAGATGTTGTTGTCACATACGTAGGGATCAGAACTTTCTAAGTAGTCTCTTGGCGACAGATGCATGCATCTATCCTTTTTTATTTCATTTTTGGTTATGCAAAACGAAATGCAGCTAGCACACCAGTCCTTATCATTTGACTTTTCAAGGCTATTGGTTGGCAAGTTGAAGATCGCAGGTCTACTGCAACTGCCCTGTACGCCTTGCGGACAACATACAGGGTGTGGTCCCTGTTGTTAGACGTACGTACGTGATATGATTCAGCACATCGGCATCAACCGAGAAATTTGCCAAGTCAACCTTCTCTGAAATTGGATATCCATCCTCCTCCACAATTTGATTTTCAAAATCACAAAAAAAATATTGAACTGCGCCAAGAAATAGAAAAAATTTGTTTTGCAAGCCACCACTCAGTCAGTCACATATGGCAAGTCACGCATTTTTCCACACTAATTCCACACGCCCTACCACCGGACCTCCACTTGTCAATGCTAGACACAGCATATTATAGTATATATTGAGAGGACCAGGAGGATGTGGCCGAAGGAACCTTACAGCACAATTACATAAAGATGGAGAAGCAATACTAAAGGATGTAATTGTTTGCGAACGGAGACAAGTCGTGGCAGTCCTACTTTCCCTCCAAATATATTTTACACCAAAACCTACCCTACAACTCACATCTGCCTACATATAAATACCCACAAAAATCTCTTCTCCTTTTCAATATCAAGTTATCAACCTTCTCCCTCTCTGTAACCCAAATGCCAAACACCAACTATTTTGATGGTTTGCCCAAACTCTACTCCCTTTTCAAACTTCCTTATTATCATGATCTTCATGCAGTGTGTTGTGTGCTTCTGGTTTGCTCATTGGACAATTCCTATACAATGGTGTTTTGCCATCTTGTCTCAATCCGTTTGTCGATTTGAACTCTAACAGCATGATGTCGGCTTCTGGTTTGCTCATTGGACAATTCCTATACAATGGTGTTTTGCCATCTTGTCTCATTTTCTCTAGCTTTCTCAGCTGTCTTTCACTAAGACATCCGATCTCTATATTACGTAGTAGCTAAGAAATGCCATCGTTATCCTCGGTGTCGTCAGCTAACGTGTTCCTAAACATATTATTAACTGTGGCCATAGGTTCCGTGTTGACACCGGGTTCCTCGTCAGCATCGTGGATGGCTACGTCAGGCATGTGCATATCATCATTGTTTTCCTGCAGAACATTCACACCAACCTCACCATGCATAGTCCATATCGTATAGTTTGACATGGACCCCTGGTAATCAAGTGCGATTGTATAGACTCAATTTGACGAAAGTTCCTTTGATTCTTGCAATCTTTGCATGGGCAGAAGACAGGGTTTCCGTTCCCAGTATGGGCTTTGGCATCGGTGATAAACTGGCTGACGCCATGCATGTACCGCTTGTTCATTCGAGACAGATGCATCCACTCTCGATCCATCTCTGCACAAAAAAATACTGAGACAGTAATTACAAAGAATTAATAAGAAATCAAGATTCATGAACAACAATTGTAGCTCGAAAGTACCATTTTTGAAAAACATTATTGTACACTAATTATTGGAAAATTTAAATTGGTAGCCCCGGCCCTGTAAATTGAAAATCGTAGTAAAAATAATTATTGCACAATAATGAAGAACATCTATTCTATACTACTTCTAAGAACTAATTATAGCATCACATACTAACAATGATGATCTTGACCACCATGGAATAATTAGTTAGAAATTTAAATGTGTTCGTAGACACCAACCTTTTAGATGATGGATTCACCATAATTTGAGCCTTGCACAAATGTCCAATTAGAAAAGTGCTCTCTAGAATGGAGAAAGAACTCGAATGAGAATCAAGCAATGTAGCCATCAAAACGAAGATAATTAAGCAACAAAATCAAAGGAGTGGATGTTTGTTACTAACTTTAAAGCAAAAAGATCAAGCCAATCTTCAAAATCCAAGCGCTAGCTTCATGGTGAAGAGCAGACGTAACAATGGAGGGAAGGGCCCAAACACGCGCCTCTGTTCTCGGAATGGAAGAGAGGGGGAAACAGAGGATGGCTGCAGCCTTTTTGTGCTGTAGGCTTATCACCGTCAGTTGTCAGCTAGAACCGACAGTGATAGATCAAATTCACTGTCAGCTCTTGGCTTAAACCGGCAGTAATGAGTGGCTGCCAAAATACTGCCGGTTCAAGCCACGAACCGGCAGTGATGTGGTCCTTCACTGCCGGTTTTAGCCCAGCCCCAATCATTTTCTCATTTTCAAGCTCATAACCGGCAGTGAAGGTACATCACTGCCGGTTATTACAAATCCGGCAGTGATGAGGCCGGCAATGATGTCCAAATCTGGGGTAGTGCATGCATCACGCACATGGCCTCGAAGTTAGAGTTGTTGTTGTCACATACGTAGGGATCAGAACTTTCTAAGTAGTCTCTTGGCGACAGATGCATGCATCTATCCTTTTTTATTTCATTTTTGGTTATGCAAAACGAAAGGTTATGCAAAACGAAATGCAGCTAGCACACCAGTCCTTATCATTTGACTTTTCAAGGCTATTGGTTGGCAAGTTGAAGATCGCAGGTCTACTGCAACTGCCCTGTACGCCTTGCGGACAACATACAGGGTGTGGTCCCTGTTGTTAGACGTACGTACGTGATATGATTCAGCACATCGGCATCAACCGAGAAATTTGCCAAGTCAACCTTCTCTGAAATTGGATATCCATCCTCCTCCACAATTTGATTTTCAAAATCACAAAAAAAATATTGAACTGCGCCAAGAAATAGAAAAAATTTGTTTTGCAAGCCACCACTCAGTCAGTCACATATGGCAAGTCACGCATTTTTCCACACTAATTCCACACGCCCTACCACCGGACCTCCACTTGTCAATGCTAGACACAGCATATTATAGTATATATTGAGAGGACCAGGAGGATGTGGCCGAAGGAACCTTACAGCACAATTACATAAAGATGGAGAAGCAATACTAAAGGATGTAATTGTTTGCGAACGGAGACAAGTCGTGACAGTCCTACTTTCCCTCCAAATATATTTTACACCAAAACCTACCCTACAACTCACATCAGCCTACATATAAATACCCACAAAAATCTCTTCTCCTTTTCAATATCAAGTTATCAACCTTCTCCCTCTCTGTAACCCAAATGCCAAACACCAACTATTTTGATGGTTTGCCCAAACTCTACTCCCTTTTCAAACTTCCTTATTATCATGATCTTCATGCAGTGTGTTGTGTGCGTTGGATGCCTTCGTAATAAGCCATGTTGGTTTCTTGATGTTAAATATTGTCATGAAAACTGTTTTTCCCCGACGGGGCGATTGGGGTTACCCCATGCAGTGTGAGCTACCTTGGCAGGATTGTTGTGAGGGTTCTTGATGGGAGATAGGACTGGTTCATTTTGACATCTTGCTTAACTTTATTTCATACAGCCACATGTATGTATGGGTGAACTTGAACTTCGTAGTACCCTTGTTTCCACCAAGTTTCAGTGTCTTCCTCTGGTGGATAGTCAAGCACTTATATCTTCGTGGACCTTTTCTTTAGAATATTGTCAATGCTGACACTGATGTACAATCGTGGTATATCACTAAGAAACTAACGAGGTGATGCTCTTCTTGGATAGGCCAGGCCAAGCCGAGTGTCACCTTGAGAGGGAACCACTGTTGGGGCATGTACAGCTTGCAAGGAGTGTGAGCATACCCTATGCGTTGCTGCGGGAATTGCGGATTATTGGATTGTGTGGTATGATGACGTGGACAACAAAATGCTTATGTGTCTTGATGACATGGACATTATAGTTCCATGTGCTAGTGGATTTTATTTTTACGTGATAGTGCATTGCCTAGTTGGACAACTTGCATGTTGAGATAAATAGCCAGTGGGGTTTTGCTTTATAAGAGTATAAGATTGTCCAGTGGATGCATTGCATTTCCTTCGTTGTCATCAAGCGGGTTGAGGCATAGCTGATAGCTCTTAATTTTTTCAATAATTGAGAGTTTGACCTTAGTGCTTAAGTAAGTTTATAAAGAATTGATTAGTTAAAAATTTCTATTAACAAAGTTTGAATAGATTATACACCAAATGGAGAGAAGAGAGGGAGGAAACAGAGTCAATTCAACTAGGTTTTAATGGGCATTTGATCAAACAACTAAGCTACGTCAGCGTACAGAGATACAAGAAGCACTTCTGTCCCAAAATCGATGTCGTCTCCTTCCTCTTTTACTTCCCAAATCTGAACTATTTCACATCCGAAACGCATCCATCTTAATCAATCTAGTAAGGTAGAGGAAGACGAGTAGGATCTCACCAGTGGTCTAGTTGCAAGGGGACCAGTGGTGGTGGCATTCCATGGGGTGGACAGTAGTCCTCGGGGAGCATCGTTCCTTAGTCACAGTGGTGACGTCACTTGTGCGCCGAGCATGAGGTCATAGGGGGCGTGTGGACATGAGGCAGCGGTCCTTGGAGAGAAAATAGTGGTGCTCGGGGCACAACGGTCCTAGGTCAAAGACGGAGGTGCTCAGGGCATGGCATTCCTCGGTGTCGACAGTGAGAGGGCGCTTGGGGCCGGCTGTGTTCCTCAAAGGCAAAAGTGGGGAGATGGAGAAGTGAAATTTTGGAGGGTCATGCATGTTGGTTATATTGGAAACCCATTCACCGTCGGGTTAGAATAGCAGCCGACAGTGATGCTCAACTATTACTACCGGGTCTCTGCTACCCGGTAATGATGCTCAACTATTGCTACCAAGTCCCTACTACCCAGCAGTGATGCTCAACTATCGGGTAACTCTTACTCGTCATTGATCCTATGGTACCGCTGCAAGCTTTGTTTTTGACCTGATAGTAATTGCTTTTCCAAGGAAATCCAATTAAACAAAAAAATAGTAAACTTTTTACGATTTTTTCTCAAACGTCACAATTCTTTAACTTGTGGTAAATGTATGGTGGTGACAAAATTTGAGGTGCATATGACACTACTACAAAAAAGATTTGGCGAGGCGATGTAATTTTATTAACCGAGGCAAGCGGGCTGGGGGGCCGCCTCCGTTAATCGGTGCCAAGGCCACCGGTGGAGCGACCGTCTCATTTAAGGATTAACGGAGGCGGGTAGAATTAGGCGTCCACCTACATTAATTCTAGATTAACGAAAGCAGTTGCCTTACGACAATTGCCTCCGTTAATGGATTAACCGAGGCAGGCACCATTTAGCCGACCGCCTCAGTTAATCTTGGATTAACCGAGGTGGACTCCTTATGCCGCCTGCCTCGGTTAACATATTAACAGAGGCTGTTGTTGTAAGGCAACCGCCTCCGTTAATAGGTGATTAACGGAGGCGGTCGTCCTTACAATGCCAGCATCCATGAATCTTGAGGCTATAAATGCAACACTCAGCCGCCCCCACCTTATTCCTCACGACTTCTCCTCTATTTTTGACGGGTTTTGAGCTCCAAAGCCTTGAAAATTAACTATTTTTTAGAGGGAGAAGTTTTGACCTTGGATTTCTTGAAGGAGGTGTTGGGGATTTGACTTTGTTAGAAAACTTTGTCCCAAAACTTTGGAATTGAAAAACGGTTGGGCATTTGACTTCGTTAGAAACCTTTGTCCCGAAACTTTGGAATTGAAAAACTTTCACAATAAATTTGTTTATAGAATCAATAAGGTGAAGATTACATCTAGACTTCGCTTTGATGAAATAAAGATGTGAAGTCAGGGACTAAACTCCGTTCTTTGATAAAGAGAAGATGCGAAGTCGTAGAGACTTCACATGTCAAGCAAAGATGAGAGCAAAGTCGATTTCAAGTCTGATGAAAGAGCCTGAAGAATCAACTATTGAAGACAAAATGACGATTTTGCTCTTGTAGTTCAAAAGGGTTGTAATATTAACGAGAGGGGGTATAAATGTCATTTTTGTGTCATTTACGAAGACTAGTACCTCTATAAATACCCCCTCTGACATGTACACTATGAGGAGAAAATGAATACAACTTTACACTTGTGTTCAAGTTCAATGTTTGTGTGATTGTTTTACCAACAGGAGGACACCGCGGGAGGTTGCTACGCGCTCCCCAATCCTTACTCTCCTCTCTTTTTCAACATTTTGGGCGGTGCTCTAGATCTAGATCTAGATCTAGTTTTTCATGGAGGAGAGAGAAAACAGATCTAGGTCTTGATGTGATGATATTTCTTTGTAATATACTGCTTTGCTTATGTCTTTTTCGATGCGTTGTCAAGGTTCCCGGCATGGACAAGTCAAGCGCAAATTGTAGCAAAGACCACCTTTGCTCAGAGATTCCTCGTACAAACGTTCTTTCCCCGCCTTCTTTAAGGTCTTCTTATATAGCCCTTTCACAATCTTCAATAAGAGAACCAGAGGTAACATGATGGCGGCTTGCGAGCTATAGTGCTCCCCACCCTAGTTACAAGCGGTTTTTATGTCATCCACATCAATTAGAAATTAGAGCCGTCTTTAAAAAAAGATTTTTATAGTAGTGTGGTGCCCCCTATAGACACACCATTATTCATTTTGCCTCAGTTTATTTTTCTATTTCTCAATATATAATCTTTCAGTTTAAAGCCTTATTTCTAAACATAGCCACATTTAAATTCGCATACACTAGACATTTTGCATTATGTTTATTTTAATCATATTGAACACCAATAACATTTTCTTTACTCATGCAGGACCATTGCAGTTGTTAGGTGCTGGTTTGCAATGCCTTGTTTTTGCATGTCTCGCCTTTGTTTGTTTTACATATAAGACTAGGTAGTGTGCCAGTGCGTTGCTACGGGACAGTAAAACTTTTGTACTAAAAATACAAGGATCGCACGATAAAATAAGAATACTGTGAAAATGTTAAAGTGACATTTAATCCAAAAAGCAAAATTCATGAAATTAACATCGTCACGGAGTGCGCGGCGTCGTAGGCTCACTGACTCGGTAAGGGCTGAGCGACAACCTTGCCCATACCTATAACAATCCAAAACTTAATGCATTAACCATGAATTTACGAGTAATCAAGTATGTTTTAGAGAAAGAAGAATCGATGTGGTAAAGATAGAAAGGATAAATAGATCAATAGAACTATCAGAATTGTCATAAACTCTTTAAGGTTTTTCCTAAGCAGCTAGTTCTCAGTTTGCTATACAATGTCAAATGATTTGTGCATCCACCGGATAACAATCTGGACAGTAATAGACTTCGATCACATTAGAGAAATTGCCGATGCCAGACCTTAATCTTTGTCCAAGAAAATACAAAAGATATGCCCTATAACAATCGTCACCTATGTGGCCGGTGTATAGTAGTCACCGATGGTACTTCTCCTTATCCTTGGTCGCTCTTGGAGGCTGCAACTTCACGTCACCATTGAAATTGTAATTGGTAGCAGACACATTGCTCTATTAAGATATTATCATATTGAAATGGCTCCACAGTATTAACAAATTCGTAAGGACTCATCGCTGGACGAACAGCTAGAAATTTGTTTCAATCTGTAATGTATAACACTTTCCACAAGGGATATTAAAATTGGATAAGAAGCAGAATTTTGAACCACCCCAAGATGTCTAGTAGAAGATGAAAATATACATTTTTTTTCACCATCATATTGTCTATCTCAAAACGAATCAGTGTAACCATGCATTCAGATACCTTTCTATTTGGATCTTCAATTGATAGAAAAAACTGACAAGGCTAATGCACGCATTCATGCATGCAATCCAATCCAATCTCTTCCATTTTTTCATTATAATTCTTCAACGAAGCATCCGATTCAAAAACAGTTTTCATCGTTGAAATCCTGATATTTTTGTGCACGATTCAAGATCCATTGTGAATATATTTTTGGAAAATTTTAAATTCATAATTTTGCACATTAGGATATAAAGATAAAGATTTATGCTTCCGTCTACGCATAGAATCTTGTGAATGAGAGCATACAAACATGGATAGAAAAAATGTGGAAACAATCACAGAAGCGAAAATGTTGAGCACCCTCTGCAGCTACCCAGCGATGCTCTTACCATGGCCACCATGCGTGTCTGCAAGAGAAACAAGAGATAAATAAAAGAATTAAAGAAATCCCCTTGGTCCATGCATAAAAAAAAATATTCATCACCTATAAATTAGGACCATTTTTTATAATGACACATGGAAGGCTCAAGAACGAATGGCCACTGCTCGTTGGAGTAGTGCTGCCGCGAAGTAGTAGATGTGTGGCCATGTGGGATAACCTGAGCGGACCCGCTCTGCCTGTGCGGCTGCGCGTGGGGTGTGAGCACGCGGCGCTGGTGGTGCTGTGCTGTGCTGTGTGCGTACGGGTGACCACTGGTGACGCGTAGGACAGCAGCAGCAGGCCAGACGACGACGCGTGGGACAGGAGCGGGCGCGTGTAATCAGCTGCCCGGTCGGTCCAACCAGCTCGACAACAACGTTCCAACTTTCAAGGCACGGAAACTTTATATAAATATATAATCTGTACCTAATACTAAAGAGATAAAATTTCTGACACTAATAATTTTTTATCTAACTTAATCCTAATCCGAGGAGACTTTCACGGTTCCACCGAACGCCCTGCCCTGCTCTCGCCTCCTGCCGTGTCCGTCTTGCCTGCGTAGTTTTGTTTTTGGCATCCGTCTGCCGTGTCCGTCCTGCCGCTGAGCCGCTCGTTCCAGGATCTCGCCGCGTCCGCGTCCGCGTCCGTGCGTTAAACGTCCATGCATTTTTTTGGCCCGCTCAGCCGCGTCCGTGCGTCTTGTGTTTGTTTGCGTCGGGGGGTTTTTTTTTTTCTATCCAGTGTTTCCCACGGTTCCTGCAGCCGGTCATTTTCCGTTTTTATCTTTTCTTTTTATCTTTTCTCGAGAGTGGCCTCCTTTTCATTAGCCGATCTTTTCGAGTTTTTATCTTTTCTCGAGAATATTCCTTTTTTATTATATAAACATAGAAATGTATATAAATATAAACATAAAAAATATAAAATATAATAGGCCCTTAAACCTTGATCCTTTCCTAATAAATAAAACAAAGACAATAGCGAGAGTTAGGTGCTTGTCCAACGTGAAAGAGACACGAGAACTAGAGAAGCCTGTTCAGAAATTTATTTGTCTGATCTCCACATTCGAACCTAGAAGATAAGTGTTGTGGACACGTTTCCAATACAAACTATATTTTCTTTAAAAATTAATAGGATATACCTAATCTATCTATATCTATATCTATACCTAATAATAAAGAGCTAAAGTTTTAGCCCATTTTTTTGTCCAATCCTTTTTTTTTCGTCTCCCTTTAACTACCAGATAATGGAGAGTTTCTTTTGTTCGGACATATATATAACACATACTCATACAAATTAGAATAGCTCTCGCGATACGGAGTCCGATTCCAAAATGTATTGGATCGGAATTCTAAACAAATAGGAATCCTAATTCTAATCCAAATAAATTCTCTGATCCCATATAACATGAATAGGAGTTCCAATCAAATAATAAAAATAAGAGTACAAGTTTGTATAGTATCTCATCTTATCCTTGGTTTCTATTTTTAAAGTTTTTTTATTTCTTTTTTTTTTGAATTAAAGTTTTTTTATTTTCGTTTGTTGTTTTTTCCATCGTGACTCTTGTTTCTATTTTTAAATTTTTTATTCCCATTCGCTTTTTACTCGTCCGTGCCTCTACTACTGCTACTACTCGTTTTTTATTGATATATTGTTGTTTTATAGGACTACTTTGATTTATAGACCTTTTTGATTTCTTATACTTTCTCGCGTATCTAAAGCACACTTTCTTGCATCTACTTCTACTCTTCTCCATGAGCTGCCAATGCTGATGCTGCTTTGTAGACCCTCCTCTCCTAGTCCTACTACTTCTACTCTTCTCCTCTCCTGTCCTCTGCTTCTACTTCTTCTACTCCTATCCTCTCATGTTCCTCTACTATAATTGTTTTCCTTGACATAAATTTAGGAGAAGATATGGCCGAACTCCCTTCGTCGGATCTGTCAAATAATTATATGTATGATCTGGGCTTTCAACCAGCATTGGGGAGGGCAAACCACCCATATCCAAGCATAGTAAGTAACATGTTTAAAGACACCTCTATAGATATTTTGTTCTGATATATATAATTCTTAAATGTAGATAATTTATCCTATACCATGGTTTAGAGAGAGACTCAAATTTCGGGGTTGATTTCCTCAATGTTGATACATTCCCTATAGATGGTGGAATCAAGCAATGTCGAATTGGCTTTTCTATTCTCGCTAGGGCGGGTAACCAACAAGGTATGGTTTTATACATCGATAGGACGAGCAGTGTTGAGACGGGCGGTCTCAGACAGTGTGGAGGAGGTAGAGGCCTCCGCCTCTCAGACGGTGTGGAGGAAGTAGAGGTCTCCACCTGCTACGCCGCTCCTCCCAACGGAGGCACGGGAAACAAGCGCGATATATGGGCGAGTAAAGAAATGGCACGTAAAACTAGGGTTTCATTAATTCTTGCACCAATCCCCCGCAAGGTTACAAGTGTTCCCTATTTATAGGGCTCAACTACTTCCTGACGGAATTTATTACAATACCCCTCAACTGCTACAGTACATTCCTGGAATATTCCGACGCTGGTCTCTCGTTTGCGGGGCAATCCCACCACGCCGTCTCCAAGTAACGGGCCTCCATAAGCGGCCGGTTGTTGGCGCTGCCTTGATTCCCTGTCTGGGTCTCCGGCCGTGTTGGCGCTGCCTGTTGCCCTTGCTCGGGGTGAGGTTGACCCTCGATGCTGAGCACTTGCCCCTGGCCTGGTTTCTGATTTGATGCATTCTGGTTCGTATAGGTTTTCTTGGAATTTTTGTTGTTGTTTTGCTGTCTGTTTTAACCCTGCTCCTCCAGCCTTTTCCGGAGGTCATTGTCTGATCTGCAGTACTTCTTGAACTTGTCGTACAACTGCTGTATGGAAGTTGGTTTCTTTCTTGCTAGGTGTGCTGCGAACGGCCCAATTCGGAGCCCTTTGATCGCTGCTTCAATGGCGATCTCTTCTGGGACGTCTGGTGCCTTCGCCTTTAGTTGCACGAATTTCCCAAAGTAGTCGTGTAGTGTCTCTCCCTGCATTTGTCTGCATTGGAACAGATCTGTGGATGTCAGCGACTGTGCTGCTAGCCCCTTGAAGTTTGCCAATATCTTGTCCCAGAGATTTTCCCAGGAATAGACTGTGCTGGGTTTGAGCATGGAATACCAAGCCAACGCGTCACCTTCGGCGGCAATAACAAATGACTTTGCCAGGACGGCGTCGTCTCCGTCGGCGGAGGCTACTGCTGCCTCGTAACTCATAATGAACTGATGGGGGTCTGTCTTTCCGTTGAACTTTGGTAGTGTGATTGGCTTGTACGCTGTTGGCCATGGCGACTGTTGTATGCCTTCAGAGAGTGGGGACTTGGGATCGATAGGCCTCCGCATCAGCTGAGATGGCATCGTGGGCTGGCTGATCACTTGCGTAGGGCCTTGTAGCATGGTTGTAGTTGGTGTTGCTGTGGAGGCTGGGATTGCGGAGGTTAACGATGGTACTGCATGCTGCATACTTAGCATCTCAGCGTGTAGGACTGCCAACTGTTGCCTTATTTCTGTTGCTTGTGCTGACGCTTGAATAGCTTGCTGATTAGCTGCGAATGCTGCTGCCATTCTGTCCCTCTCTTGTTGCGCTCTTTGCAACTGTGCTTGCAGCTGTTGTAGTTCTTGCTCGGGTGTTGTGGCTGAGTTTGGTTGGGCCTACAGATCTTGAATCTCTGGATCTTGGGGTTTCGGTGGTTGACCCTGGGCATCTGCTCTGGTGTCATCCTCCACTGGCGAGGTTGCGTAGGTGCTACGAGTGTTGTGCCTAGGCCTTCCTCGCTGACCCATGATCGCTGCTGCTCTGGTGGTGGTTTTTCTTTTCCCTGCCATCGTTGGTTTGTCTTGGCCAAACCACGGTGGGCGCCAATGTTGAGACTGGCGGTCTCAGACAGTGTGGAGGAGGTAGAGGCCTCTGCCTCTCAAACGGTGTGGAGGAAGTAGAGGTCTCCGCCTGCTACGCCGCTCCTCCCGGCGGAGGCACAGGAAACAAGCGCGATAGATGGGCGAGTAAGGAAATGGCACGCAAAACCAGGGTTTCATTAATTCTTGCACCAACCCCCCGCACTGTTACAAGTGTTCCCTATTTATAGGGCTCAACTACTTCCTGACGGAATTTATTACAATACCCCTCAACTGCTACAGTACATTCCTGGAATATTCCGACGCTGGTCTCTCGTTTGCGGGGCAATCCCACCACGCCGTCTCCAAGTAACGGGCCTCCATAAGCGGCCGGTTGTTGGCGCTGCCTTGATTCCCTGTCTGGGTCTCCGGCCGTGTTGGCGCTGCCTGTTGCCCTTGCTCGGGGTGAGGTTGACCCTCGATGCTGAGCACTTGCCCCTGGCCTGGTTTCTGATTTGATGCATTCTGGTTCGTATAGGTTTTCTTGGAATTTTTGTTGTTGTTTTGCTGTCTGTTTTAACCCTGCTCCTCCAGCCTTTTCCGGAGGTCATTGTCTGATCTGCAGTACTTCTTGAACTTGTCGTACAACTGCTGTATGGAAGTTGGTTTCTTTCTTGCTAGGTGTGCTGCGAACGGCCCAATTCGGAGCCCTTTGATCGCTGCTTCAATGGCGATCTCTTCTGGGACGTCTGGTGCCTTCGCCTTTAGTTGCACGAATTTCCCAAAGTAGTCGTGTAGTGTCTCTCCCTGCATTTGTCTGCATTGGAACAGATCTGTGGATGTCAGCGACTGTGCTGCTAGCCCCTTGAAGTTTGCCAATATCTTGTCCCAGAGATTTTCCCAGGAATAGACTGTGCTGGGTTTGAGCATGGAATACCAAGCCAACGCGTCACCTTCGGCGGCAATAACAAATGACTTTGCCAGGACGGCGTCGTCTCCGTCGGCGGAGGCTACTGCTGCCTCGTAACTCATAATGAACTGATGGGGGTCTGTCTTTCCGTTGAACTTTGGTAGTGTGATTGGCTTGTACGCTGTTGGCCATGGCGACTGTTGTATGCCTTCAGAGAGTGGGGACTTGGGATCGATAGGCCTCCGCATCAGCTGAGATGGCATCGTGGGCTGACTGATCACTTGCGTAGGGCCTTATAGCATGGTTGCAGTTGGTGTTGCTGCGGAGGCTGGGATTGCGGAGGTTAACGATGGTACTGCATGCTGCATACTTAGCATCTCAGCGTGTAGGACTGCCAACTGTTGCCTTATTTCTGTTGCTTGTGCTGACGCTTGAATAGCTTGCTGATTAGCTGCGAATGCTGCTGCCATTCTGTCCCTCTCTTGTTGCGCTCTTTGCAACTGTGCTTGCAGCTGTTGTAGTTCTTGCTCGGGTGTTGTGGCTGAGTTTGGTTGGGCCTACAGATCTTGAATCTCTGGATCTTGGGGTTTCGGTGGTTGACCCTGGGCATCTGCTCTGGTGTCATCCTCCACTGGCGAGGTTGCGTAGGTGCTACGAGTGTTGTGCCTAGGCCTTCCTCGCTGACCCATGATCGCTGCTGCTCTGGTGGTGGTTTTTCTTTTCCCTGCCATCGTTGGTTTGTCTTGGCCAAACCACGGTGGGCGCCAATGTTGAGACTGGCGGTCTCAGACAGTGTGGAGGAGGTAGAGGCCTCTGCCTCTCAAACGGTGTGGAGGAAGTAGAGGTCTCCGCCTGCTACGCCGCTCCTCCCGGCGGAGGCACAGGAAACAAGCGCGATAGATGGGCGAGTAAGGAAATGGCACGTAAAACTAGGGTTTCATTAATTCTTGCACCAACCCCCCGCACTGTTACAAGTGTTCCCTATTTATAGGGCTCAACTACTTCCTGACGGAATTTATTACAATGCCCCTCAACTGCTACAGTACATTCCTGGAATATTCCGACGCTGGTCTCTCGTTTGCGGGGCAATCCCGCCACGCCGTCTCCAAGTAACGGGCCTCCATAAGCAGCCGGCCCACCGTACTTCGATCTTCGGCCCAAAGACTCGGGTTCCCGATGCTGGCCTCCATCTTTGAGGGCGCGCCCGTTGCCTTTTGGCGGGTCTCATGATCGGTCGCCGGAGACATCGTCCGTATCTCTCCGCCCGCCACACGGGGCCGTGGTTCCGGACGCTGGCCTCGTCGCCATCGGGGCGCGCCGTCGCCTTTGGCGGGTCTCCGCCGGTCGGTCGGAGAGGCGCCAACCGTGGGTCTCCGCCCGGCCGCCACGAAGCCATCTTTGGCGCACCAGCGCGGACCACAGGCGCCGCGCGCTTGAGTACCTGCACACACTTAGGCAAGATTGTTTGTTTAATTAGTTCGAGGGTAAGCGGCCTCCGCCCTCATGGTCGGAGGCGCCTGTGAGCAAGCGGGCGGCGCGGCGCTCGAGCATAGGTCGGAGGTCTCAGCCAGCACGGCACAGGCGAGCAGTCGCGACAAGCCTGTCGAGCCTCATGTAGTGCCCTACGAGCATAGCCAGGAAAGTTCCTTTAGTCAGCGCCAGGTCTCCGCCCCAAGACGGTCGAAGACGCCTTAGCGACACCATGCTATCGGAGGCCTTCGTCACCCACCGAAGCCGTGTTACAACAAGCAGCGGTCAACCTCATGACATTACTGCACAAAAATATGCCATGCAAGCATGTTTAAGGACGCTTCAAAATATTGGATACAATATTCCTACATACTCCTCCATGAGGATTGCTGCTTTGAATGTGGGCCTCCACCACGAAATTCAGGAGAACGATGTAACATACTCTCCATCCTACATCTTCCTCCATGTCTATATATATGCATGATTCTGATAACCATATTTTTTCCAACACTTACAGATTCAGGAGAACGATGTAACATACGCAAGTTGTAGCTTTGAAGCCATTTTAAACTAGGCCATGTATCACTTGGGTCGTTATAAATGAGAATATGGTGATCCTGTTCTCACTTCAGAGGGAATCCAGGTAAAAATTCTTGTGACTAGGAGTGAAGGTTCAAGACCAATGCTGATCGTCGTTAGTAGACCTTGTGAACGACCTTATGAAGCAAGGAAGAGTGCACTAGTAAATACATTATGCTACATCAGTGATATTTTGGTATATGAAATGAATGATCTGCACTTCTCCGAGTACGTGGTACAACGTTAGAAAATTCTAGGAATCATGGTGTCTATTTAATAATGGATTGTATATATTCTTGTGAATTAGACTTGTAATTGTAGTTTATATAATACTCTTGTGCTTGTGGTCAGATTTGAATTATATATATATATATATATATATATATATATTCGGGTCGAATTTGAATTGTAAATTTAATATTTTTTGGCGAAAAAATATACTGTAGGGGCAGTTCTAGACTGAACCGCCCCTACAAATAGGTATTATTGAGGCGACTGGTACTACAGCCGCCCCTACAAATCAATTTTGTAGAGGCGGCTGGTGTTACCAGCCTGAGAACACCAGCCGTCTCTACAAATTAATTTGTAGCCACGCTTTGGTAGGGGCGGCTGGCCAAACCGCCCCTACAAATTATCTGGAGCCGTCCCTATAAAAGGTTTATGTAGTAGTGTCGGCAGTTCAGTTTCTTTGCTGTTTTTTTCTTCCTTGTCCCAATGCAGCGTCGGGCCAGGCCTACATAGTGGCCGCCGCGCCACCGACACAACAGACTGCTTGGCCGTGACCAGCGACAACGCACACGCATGCTGGTATGGCCGCCATGCTGTCGTTTCAAGCCGCCTCGCAGTGGCTGCTATACCCACATGCAACTCTGTCACGCTACTACTCTCATCGTCGGCAGTATAGTAAATTAAAGTCCTGTTGCAACATACGAGTATTTTTGCTAGTAAATAAATAAGGCAAAGAAACAAATAGATGATAGCATATTAACGTGGTACTAAGATTTTTTACAACTAAATCGCAAAGATTCTTGAGCTTCTCTCTACTACCATAAACTGGCAACTATTTATTTCAATTAAATTTGACAATTTATTTAATTATAAGATATAGCCATTAATTTCGAAGACGTCTACGAGAATTTGTTTATTTGCTTCAAGCCAATATCACCGGCATATAGCCAGAGACAGGTCATGGCCATGAGGTTGCTAATATAGAATTAAGGGATCAGCTACATTTCAGGTGTCTGTTTATTTGCTTCAAGCCAATATCACTAGCATGTAGCCATAGACAGGTCATAGCCATGAGATCGCTAATATAGAATTAAGGGATCTGCTCTGAAATATAGCAGTTGTTCAGTCGACGGATTCCACCGTCAGATTTGATAAATATCTCTCATGGCGCACCGATCTTGGAGAAGGATCATGGAACCACATGTCGCCTGCACAAAAGAAGAATTTCAACGACTGATACACATAGGAAAGGTGTAGAACTAAACACACGATTAGCACGTGCTCAATTACGATATGGAACAAAACTACACAACTAACTGAAATGTATGATATGATGTTGTCGTTAAATCTCTGAGTTATAAATCGGTTTTAATTTGACCATGCAAGATGTACGTACCTCCAGATCTTGCGTTGGATCCCGATTTAGCTGCACATCCCCGTCATCGGATCGGATTTTGTGCGTTCTTGTGTAAACTGGAAATAAATGGGGATTCCACTGTCTCCCAACCAAACTTTTTTAGAAAACAAGTTATCTTCAAGTTTTTTTTTCACATTTCTTATTGTTCATTCAGACAATTTCTGCGTGAGTTACAGCCGGATTCTTAGGTGTAATCGAACCGGAGTCTGAGGCGGTGTTCTAAGTTGTAATCAAACAGGATTCAGAGGTGTCCTTTGGTAATACATGGAAGTAGAGATTATATATATATTCTACAGCTGGCCACAGAATAACTTATTCTATGGACACCTTGATTTACAATAATGTTTATATCAATTTACGATAATGACAATACACATTTACGATACTTGGGTTACTATAATTCAAGATGATACTTACTATAATGCTATAGTAAATCACTTATAAGGGAGTTACCATAATCTTATAAATTAGTATAGTAATTATCGTAACTCAAAGTGGCCACATAATAACTTATTCTACGACCAACTACAGAACAGTAAGTCTATATATATATATATATATATATATATATATATATATATATATATATATATATATATATATATATATATATATATATATATATATATATATATAATTTGGTCGTTTGGTCATCTTATCTTATAAATATAGTATGAGATATACATGGAGCTTTCAGGACACATGCTCCAAGGCGGTGGCGGAAGCTCGGCGGGCGGCCCAGACCGGCTAAGCGCTCTACCAGACTGCCTCCTCCACATCATCATGTCCTCCCTTCCCTCAAGGCCCGACAGGCGGTGCAGACGTGCGTGCTGTCAACACGCTGGAGGCACCTGTGGCGGTCAGAGCCGTGCCTCGACGTCGACATCGTTGAGTTCAGGACCAAGGCGGCGACGCCTGTCTCCAGCAGTGGCCGCAGCGACAGCAGCTCTGACTCTGACTCGGGCAACAACCAGGACAAGGGTCAAGGGTGGGACGAATTCGAGGATTTCACCGTCAACCTCATGCTCCGTTGTAACATCGCTCTGCTAGATTCATTCAGGCTTGACATTGATAGGGGCAGCGAACCTCTGTTCTATGGTTGTTCGTCCAGCCGTGCAGCTCTAGGCAGCTGGGCATACAGCGGCCGACAAGCAGCAGCGTGGCTCCGTCGTGCGATGAAATACTGCACGCCTGGATCAGGTCATGCCATCAGTCAGCGTCAGGGACTGGTTCTTGGCGCCTCAAAAGGCTGCATCTCTGCCATGTACCTCTGGACGACTGTTTCGCGGAACATCTTAGTTCAGTGTGCCGCTCTTTGGAGGATTTGGAGCTGGACCATTGCATCTGTGTGAGATCCGTTCGATCGCCTCCGACTCCCTCAAGAACCTGGTTCTGAAACGTTGCTTGTGGGGCAGATTCCTCTCTGACATTGTATCCCCGACATTGAAGACCTTGGTTATCAATGGCGGCTCCAATGAAAATCGGAACCTGCTGGCTATCTCGGCCCCCATGGTTGTCGATCTACACCTAGACGTCCATGGTGGCTGCTTCCGTGGAGGTATTTCGATGAATGAGATGCCATCCCTTGACAGGGCTTCGATTCGTCTACGTGGCCATAAATACAGTTTATCCAAAACTATGTCTGGAAGTAAACTTGGTGGGGATCAATCCAGGCTTCTTTGTAGTGTGTCTAATGCGATGAGTTTGGAGTTGTTAGGTGTCGGGAAGACGGTATGCATGCTCGCTCTTTGCTTTCTCTGCAAGTGTTCCATTTTGTTATTTTTTCACTGATAATGTGTTAGTGGCTATCGACGTGCTTCCAATGTGGTCCAGGTGCTCGGTATGGAACCTGCATTCCAAGAATTCCAGAATCTGAGGAACTTGCTGCTGGGCGACTGTGATCTCAGTGATGACTTCCGCATATTGCGGCTCTTTCTTCGGGGTTCGCCTAATCTAGAGAAGGTCACTCTGCGGCACTCCAAGGTACTACACTGTAGCTTGGTTTTCTAGCTCCTTATGTAATCAACCAATGCAACAGAGTTCATCATTGATCTCACATCTTTTGTGTTCCCTACAGTTCCAGGTGATTCTGAGGACAAGGAAGGAACGCGCAAACTGGACAAAACCTCATCTTCTGGTTGCTGCTGTGGCCTGGACTTTCTACGTGATGAGAACGTCGAGCTTGAAATCATACATAAAGATGGTGATGCCTGTCGATCTGCTGATGATCTTTTGCACGACCTACCATATCCCAAAGGTACCACTGATGCTGTTCCTGAGGCTGCTACTGAAGATTCGATGCCTCATTCAACAGGAGTTGGGCCTCGTCGGGGAGCCCGGCACAGGATGACCAGCGTGCGCATCTCGGGACCGGAATGGGAACGGCCCATGTAAAGTGGCTTGTTTATGTTGTGCAGCTACAAAGATATATAAATGAGTGTGTCTGAGGGAGAGGACAAGAAATGTATGAACTAATCAGGCCGAATTCCAGTTGAATCTGCCAGTATTCCTCGTCTGGCTGAACCCATCTCTATTCTTCTTCTACCTCCCGGTACTCCTAACCTCACTCTAATTCTGGTACCAAACACTCAAGGTTACATTAGACTCACCGAATTTAGTTAGCGTTATTGTTACTCCAGACCTTTTGGTGTCTCACTCATGGTTCGTCGTTCATGTCGATTTTGACTCATTTCTAAATGATGTAAGCCTTTGCTTTGTTAATCTTGCCATTGAAATTTACTCTGTTTTCTGGCTTAAGGATAAGATCGCTACTGGAGAATATCTCTTTTAATGCCCTATATGAACTGTGTCCACTTGCATTTGCTTGTTTTCTTTCATTTTTTTTTCTTGTTGGAAGTGTTTCTAATTTTTTTAATTAAAAAACACTGAAAGCTTCAAAATGGGCATGGAAATTGCGTGCTCCCTTCGGTTTTTTCCTTGGATCCTTCTTGGGACTTAACAAAGATATACATAGTTTCAAAGACTAAACACCAGCTCCAATTCATTAATGTTTTTTTTCTTTCATCAACGTATCCAGTATATTGTGTTGGCTTATGATTTAACTGTAAATTGGGCAAGACCTCTCCATCCTATATAGAAATATAAAGAGTCACGACTGATACAGGGTCTCGGATACCTACTATCCATTTTATCTTACTTCTCTCTCCAAACCCACATATTTTGTTTACAATGTGCATGCTTCGATCGGGAAAAAAAAATCTGATGGGGACGGTCCCTGTTGTCGTCCGGTTGTTGATTACCACCATTTTACTTGCAGTGTGGCTCTTCTCCTGTTAGCACCACTTGCAGGTGCTCCGGGCGACCACCGGTGAGCATGGAGGGCACATGCGGCGACGGCGCGACATGGGCGACCATGGAGGGCACATGTTGCCGTAAAACAATTTGCACTGGCCATTGATGTAACCGACTGGCCAGTATAAATACATTTACTCTGACGGTTGGTACAAGGCTACCACCAATGAAGATGCGTTTGTAGTGGCAGTTCTTCAGCCGACGTTAGTAAAAAACTGAAAATTCTCACTTGCCTTTCACACCAAAGATTCAAACAACTGCTAGTAAAGATAAAAAAAAAGCTATCGTCAGTAAAAACCCTTTTTGTACGAGTGAAATGTTGACATATGATCCAAAGTGTGTTCAAGCAATTCACTTAGAAAATGTTGAGCACCTGTAGTGATGACGTCAACATTTCACTCTTGGAAGAACGTAACTCATGTTACTGTAAAAATAAGAACAGAGACAAATATGCAAATTTCAGGTCCACATCAAACTTTCTAGTAAGATATATGTTCACAGGACTCAGAAGATATTTTCTTGAGTAGTCACAAGATAAGAAAACAGAGCATCGGGACTATAGCCTACAGAGCAAAACCTATAGCATCTAGAAACCAGTCAAAGGTATATGCTTGCATTCTAAGTACTACATCTGAAGGTACCGTAGAACATGTACTCAAATTTCAGAAAAAACCAGGAGATGGCAACTAGCAAGACACATACAAGGCCTACACTAAGGATTTATTTGCCAGCAAAGCTTGCTTGCGAATACACTGTCTCTGTGACCACATCGTTAGATAAATCAAAGCCTTGGCAGTGATGGCATCCGATTCACTGAAATACTTCTAGCAAAGTAAAGAGGCACAGATGAGCAATCGCGGGGGCCACGACAACGCAGGGAGCATTATTCGAGCCACCAGCAACAACTAAGCGCTTCAGTGAGGGCGATGTGATCTCAGTGAGAGAGTGCCACCAGCAGTTCTTCAGAACCAAGCTCTTCAGTGAGCCGGAGGTGATTGCTTGAAACGCACACGTGCAGTCCTCCGGCTCCAAATCCTCCAATGATATGCACGCGGAACGGACATGGTTCCCGAAACGAGCATCCAGAGCCACATTGCAGAGATGGAGCCTCTTGAGGCGCCAAGAACTGGAGCTGAGTCCTGCGTCAGCGCGCTGACCGGGAGGGTACTCTTGGGTGCAGTACTTCATGGCGCGTCGGAGCCATCCTACTGCAGAGTAACACGCAGCTGCAGCGATGCATCAGGTTACTGGTGGAATCCTCGAAATCCTCCCACTCCTGCTTTGGCACGGTCTTTGGAAGAAGCCGCCGCAGTCCTGCTCCTGCAGAACTCGTCGTGGTCGACGTCGAGGCACGGCATGGAGCACCAGAGGTGCCGCCAGCGCGTGGCCAGCACGAACATCTGCACCGCCTGCCGCGCCTTGAGGAACGACATGATGGCGTGAAGGAGGCTGTCCGGCAGAGCGCTCAGCCGGTCCGCGTCGCCAGCTGAGCGCCCGCCGCCGCCTCTTGCGCGGGCACGCTTTCTTGCTGCGTCGTCTATCTCCATGGTGCGTCCTGCTCAGAAAAATAAAGAAATGAACAAATCCATCTAGGTAAGAACACCAGAAAAACCTATTCGATTACTAGATGAGCCGAGCTGCTAGATCGGAGACGGCGCAAGATTTCAAGAGATGGCGAAGCATTGCTGCATTAGAACCATGATGTCATCGGAATATTGAATGGAATCAAGAAGAGAGTTCACGAGGGCCGAAAGCAAACCAGTCATGGCATGGCCTCATGGCCTCATGGGCACGGGAACTGGGCTTACCAAGCTCCGCAGCCTGAGCCTGCCGTGGGGGAGGAGCGGGACCAACCGAAGGAGATGCGGAAATGAGAAGGGCAGCGCCGGCGCCTAAGCCCTACTAAGACCTCGACGTCAAGACAGGTATGCAGTTCTGGGCCGGCCCAGTTGCCGCGATCGAGTTTTTGTATATTACTTATAACTTTCGCCACGGAGGAGATATGTCTTCCTTTTTCTCCTCAAAAAAAAGTCTTCATTTTTTCTTTAGCGTAACAGATAACATAATCTCTAACCATATCTTTTTTCTTTTTCTTTTTTGGAGGTCTCTAAAGTAATCTTTCCCGGCAAACAACCGGAATTGTTTAAGAACACACACACTCGAATTGCATAATATTTTATTACCAATCATTGTATTACAAAAGCAAAACAGGGTGAGTCAAGCTAGTCGGTATCAGTTCATCTTTAGTCAACACAAAGTTTTCATCCTTGTTCATCCTTCTTTTATTACCTTGTTCATCCTGCAGAAATCATCTAACCTCTAGTCAAGTGCCATAGGAATAGGTAAGGTAAGAAAC
Source organism: Miscanthus lutarioriparius (assembly GCA_904845875.1). Lineage (NCBI taxonomy): Eukaryota > Viridiplantae > Streptophyta > Magnoliopsida > Poales > Poaceae > Miscanthus > Miscanthus lutarioriparius. The sequence continues at coordinate 34,607,328 of CAJGYO010000010.1, forward strand.
AATTGCAGGAATAGATAAGGGGCATGGCTAACGCCCAGCTATCCGGACGGACGCGCGCGTCTGGACGTCCGCGCAGCCTGCCCCAGTCCAGCGCCGCCCTGCCCCATGTGCGCACTCTGTCCTTGTATCTGCGTCCGCCGGTCATTCCCTAGACCTGCTCCTCTCTCTCCGCGCGGGCGGCACTCGAGAGCCGGGACCCGGCGTGCCCCCGACCAGAGCACCCATTCACCAACCCCCAGAGCCCCTGTCTACAGCCCCCCTGGCACGCCACGTGCACCGTCTGCCTACCCCTCGGCTCGTGCCCGGACGAACAACATAAAACACTTGCAACATAATTTTTTTTGAATGCAACATACGTCTGAAAAACAGATGAAACATACACTTGCAACATGTGTGAAACATACGCAACATCCAGATCAAAACGATTGTAACATACGTCTGGAAACAGATGAAACATTTTGAACAAACTCTTGCAACATGCATTTGAAACACTTGCAACATATGCAAACATCCCCCGATCTACTTTTGCAACATCAAAATGGAACAATTGCAGCATACATCTGAAACGTCTGAAACAATTGAAACATACATATGCAACATCGGGGAGGGAAAGGCCGGGGCCTATCGATTCCAGCTGACGGGGTCGGAGCCGACAGCAAGCGGTGGCGCGTGAGCACCACCGGCACCAACAGCAGGCTTGGCTCGGCCGAGCGGGCGGCGCGCGCCACGGTCGGAGCGAGCACTACCAGCACCAACACGCGAGACGGGAGAGGGCGAGAAGCGCTCGGATGCGAGGCAGAGTGGGCACCGCAAGGTGCTGTGGTGGAGAGGAGGGGGCGGAAGGGATAAGAAGTTTTTTTTAGAACGGTTGGGGGTGAGGTTGAGTGGATGAGCAGTCGTTGAGTTGCGTCGCGGCCCACCATCAACACCGTCCGGGCGGACGGACGCCCTATACCCAGCATTACCGATAGATAAGTAGGAGCAAGGGCCATAGTAACCAGCAGTGAACTACTGTGCTGTTTGGTTCATCAACAGTACACACAAAATGGAAACAACATTAGAGCTGTGGATATTCAGCCTGATCGCTGGGCTGGGGCTGGCTGACCAGCCCCCTCACATGGCTACTATTTACACAAATCAGCCAGCAGTACTTCTCTCTCACATAAACGAACCAGCAACGATACGAACCAGCCAACCGAACAGGCTGATTATGGCAAGACATGCAATTTTGTTTCCATTTGCTTTACCATTGAAGGAACCAAACAGCACATTCATTGGAACTGCAATCAATAACCAAGGTACGGTCTCCAGTGTGGATGATGTAATCTCACGAAGTCCCTGCCAACCACAATTCTTTTGAACCAATTTCTTCAGCAAGTGGGGAGGTGATTGAAAGGATTTCACTTGTGCAACCTGTGAGCTCAAACTCAAAATCCTCCAAAGCGCATGGCACACTGAACCAGTGCCAGTGGTAAGTACGTATACGTCTGCAAAGGTACGGAATACATACATAGAGGTACGGGCCCATTGGAAGCCCGTGAAATGGCCCAGCGAGGGACCATGCATCAGTTCGAAGAGCTTTCGCCGGGGAGTTCATGGCTGTCGCTCTGGCGGTTGCACGCCTGACGCCTGCTGCATGCATTTCTCGGTTGCCGGCCGGTCAGCTCTGCTCGTGGCCGGCTGGCGGCCGTATGAGGCAGCCAGGCAGGCGCTTCATTCATTTTTCTCAAGGAACAATGGACAAAAAATGCAGAGGCTCCATCTGAAGCTCTCAACTGCTGGTCTGCTGCGGTGACACTTTCAGTGACACAACTTCGGCATTGCTGACTTGCTGAGTGCTGAGACAAAAAGATGGTGTGGTGACTGGTGAGCCACTGAGCCAGCAGGGCATTTTATTCAGTTCGTCTTATTTAGTCAGGGGAAAAACCATCGCACATGAGCCATAGAGCGCTCAATTTTTTTTTTGAAACTTCAGCGTCGATCCACAACAAGAAGAAAAAAAATACAAGTGTGCATTCAGGTTTCTGCAAAGTGACTTTTAGACTACTTAGTTGTTAAAAGAAATAACTGATATATTACTCGACGTAAAACAATTTGCACATGTTGCCGTAAAACAATTTGCACTGGCCGTTGATGTAACCGACTGGCCAGTATAAATACATTTACACTGGCGGTTGGTACAAGGCTACCACCAATGAAGATGCGTTTGTAGTGGCAGTTCTTCAGCCGACGTTAGTAAAAAACTGAAAATTCTCACTTGCTTTTCACACCAAAGATTGAAACAACTGCTAGTAAAGATAAAAAAAAAGCTATCGTCAGTAAAAACCCTTTTTGTACGAGTGAAATGTTGACATATGATCCAAAGTGTGTTCAAGCAATTCACTTAGAAAATGTTGAGCACCTGTAGTGATGACGTTGACATTTCACTCTTGGAAGAACGTAACTCATGTTACTGTAAAAATAAGAACAGAGGCAAATATGAAAATTTCAGGTCCACATCAAACTTTCTAGTAAGATATATGTTCACAGGACTCGGAAGATATTTTCTTGAGTAGTCACAAGATAAGAAAACAAAGCATTGGGACTATAGCATACAGAGCAAAACCTTCATCTAGAAACGAGTCGATGGTATATGCTAATATGCTTTGCATTCTAAGTACATCTGAAAGTATGGTAGAACATGTACTCAAATTTCAGATAAACAAGGAAATGGCAAGACACATACAAGGCCTAGACTAAGGATTTATGACAATAAAGTTTACTTGCCAATACACTGTCTCTATGACCTCATCGATAGATAAGTCAAAGCCTTGGCAGTGATGGCATCCGATCCACTGAAATACTTCTAGCAAAGTAAAGAGGCACAGATGAGCAATCGCGGGGGCCACGACAACACAGGGAGCATTATTCGAGCCACCAGCGACAACTAAGCGCTTCAGTGTGGGTGATGTGATCTCAGTGAGATAGTTCCACCAGCAGTTCTTCAGAACCAAGCTCTTCAGTGAGCCAGAGGTGATTGCTTGAAACGCACACGTGCAGTCCTCCAGCTCCGAATCCTCCAATGATCTGCACGCCGAACAGACATGGTTCCCGAAACGAGCATCCAGAGCCACATTGCAGAGATGCAGCCTCTTGAGGCGCCATGAACTGGAGCTCAGTCGGTCAGCGTGCTGACGGGGAAGGTCGGGGGTGCAGTACTTCATGGCACGTCGGAGCCATCCACCTGCTTGTTTATGGGGACGAAAACCAGGTGCCCTGCTGTGAGTAACACGCAGGCTCAAGGACTCCAGCAGAGCCACGTTGCAGCGATGCCTCAGGTTACTGGTGAAATCCTCGAAATCCTCCCACTCCTGCTTTGCAATGCCTTGTTTTTGCATGTCTCGCCTTTGTTTGTTTTACATATAAGAAGATAAAGTTTTGGTTTTCTTGAGGTGGAAAGAAATATGCTTTATCTTTATTGCAATTTATTTACGTTCCAGCCCTTTAAATTTTTTTCTCTTGTTTTTGAAACGTAGCCATGATCTTTAGCAAAGATCAAGCGTGGTAAGGTCTGCGTCGAAACCTACCCCACGAATTTATAACCATCACCTCAAATTATGAACCTCGACTTGATGATTTTTTCGCAGACCGCCATGCACATAGCTATTGCCATTGTTCGGTGCTAATTAATTTACCGTCAGGTCTAGCCAATTAAGGGCCTCTTTGCCACGGCTTATGCCGGCTTCGCTTCATCTATTTTGCGCAAATCGAGGCACTCAGTAGCGTGAAGCCGCTTTTGTAAACCGGAGTTAAAATGAACTAGAAGCGGAAAAAACCAGTTTTTCTGGCTTCACCAGCTTTAACTTCACCGGTGAAGCCGTTTTGGATGAGCCGTGTCAAAGGAGGCTTAACTATGTGTAGCCGAGATGTGATAAAGCTTGTTTTCAATGAATTCTACCCAAGTTATTTAAGTTGTTAAATTTTCAGGAATAATGCTATCTCAACTATGAATTTTAGTAGCACTCATAGGATTAAAAAAGTTAAACATGCACGCTGCCCAAACCTGAGCACCACACATGCTGGCAAGCAAGCATTGCTGTCCACGACACCAGCAGTGCATGGTGCACAAGGCTCAGCGTATATTATCATAATTAATCTTGCTAATGTATGGATTGCAAGCTAGTGAGGCTGTGCTAAACTGTCATAGAGAGGACGTGAGGATGCTCTTCTGAAGGATTAGACCAAGGTCACATATTCAAGGTTTCAATATTTACACCCATTGATAAACTACACATTTCGTTAACAGTTTATGTTTCTTGTCATCAAGATGGAGCCAAGAGCATACTCATGTTATGGTTATCTAAACAGATCATTTGATGCTTGAAACTTGTAGTTCATGAAAGAAATGGCACCAGACACAGGCAGTGAACATTTGTATAGACTAGCCTGCATGTAAATGAGAAGCTCATGTCATGTAAGCCGCACAAATTGAGTAAAACAGAAAGTTGCACTCTAACAAGAAACATCATGTTTCTGTTTCAAGAAAGAGACTTCAATTTTGCTCTTCGAAACCCTCAAACAAAGCATTTTTTTCTAGCAGACATGTTTTTCCCTTTTATCTGACAACACAAGATAATAATAACTAAAGGTAGCCTTGTCCCCCCGCCCCCCCCTCCCCTTTTCCCAAAAAAAAAGAACAAAAGTTGGCCGGAAACAAGTCATATATACACTTCTCCACAAACAATGGTACAGGCAATTTTCTAATAAAAACTATATGTTGAAACTCTTGGCTGATTAGAAGTAGAGAATGATGTTATTAGAGACACCCACATCATATAAAGCAACTCTTATTCACAAAAACAAGATTAACCAACAGACAAGAAAGCAAACTGGAAACCAGCTCAGTGTCAGTTATTTCAGTGTGCTTAAGAAGCAACAAGGCTCCGGAAGACAAAATAGGAACTGAAGAAACTGATGACGTTATTAGGGGCAGCCACAAGTAATGAAAGGTACCATGGTTTTTTTTTCATGCAAAATATATACTTCAAGCAAGGTAATGCTTTCAAGAGCCATTTGGCCTATAAATAGGCCAAACCAATCCTACAGTTTTTGCAAAGCAACAAGCCCTACATTCAAAACAATACTAGTTTTTGGTCACTTAGTACATGGATGTGGCACAGGATGGTACGTCCAAGAAGGTCTCATCACTGCTTGAGAAGAAAGATGCTGCCAATGAAGACCTAAATGCAACAAGGAAAGAAGCAGAGGAAACCAACTCAACGGTAAGTGGCATCGCTGAAACGGTCCTTGATGCATTACATTTACATAATTTGCATTCCATTTTTGCAAGTAGCGTTGACGTGCTAAGTCGAAACAGATGAGATAACGAACCTCATCTGTATTCTTTCCATCATGGGTTAGAGAAAATCTAGAGGCAGTTTACTTGATTGCTATGATTGTTCATTGACAGGCGGACAAGATGGAAACTTTGGCTTCTCAAGAACCGAGGGAGTACATGTCACAAAATAGGACCACACTGGCCAGCAAGGCGTCACAGCAAAATTTAAGATGGTCAGCATTCAATGGTCTATTCTCTTCATCATATTAGGCATTCAAACTTTTGACCCTACTTCCACATAGTATTATTGTCATTAATGATATGTCATGTAACAAGTTATGCCACTTGATCTGCCATATTTGCAGATTCTGGGGAAAGCTAAGCCCAGGAAGAAGAGAACTACGCAGTATCCGATCGTCGGAGCTGTACTCAAATTTCATAAAGATGATGATGTGTATCATCCTGCTGATGTAGGACTGCAGCAGCTGCACTACAAAGAGATGTAGAGATTTATCATGAATCACCTCATGCCAACAGCTACCTTAGTTATCTATTAATTTGCAAGAAACTATTGTCATCTCAAGCTATCTGTCTTTACATTATATTGTGCCATCATGTCGGTCCACTATTATGATGTACTCCTTGGTGCAAAATGAGTTATCACATAATCTCCTATTGAAAAAATTGATTGTCCATTGGTTACACTTTTGATGATGGTGCCTTCAATCCTTCATTATCTGAAGAAAAAAGCTATATTGTAAGCAACAAAACATGGAAAAGATATGACCTTTAAAAGAATATGATGCTTAGATCTAACATGGACAGGGAAAAATCCTCAGTGTGAGAAAAATAAGTTACAATAGTAGGAAGAGTTTACATGTGAAGTGTGTTCAAACAGATGACTTGAACTTGAACTTCCTTTGAATTTTCTACTTTCCTTTTTTGTATTTTCTAAAATATCTATGGTTCCATAGATAGTACATCTGAATGGGAGGAACTGGATTTCACACCGAAGTTAATAAACTGTGCCGCATCAACAATATAGTTGATAGCATAAGGTTGCTATCAACTATATTAGGCATTCAAACTTTTCCTACTATGTGACGTCAATGAAACAAGTTAAGAAGAGAACCGGATACTACCATGTGACGTGAAAGATGTAATCCTGCAGGTCTCAAGGCGCGCAGCACCCTAAAACCTATCAGAATTCCATCAATCACATCTATGAAATCAACATGAAAATCTCATTGGATTGATAAAAAAGAAATAGACTACAATAGCCACATCTGATCCAATCGCATTGATACAACATTACTGCAAAATTGCAAAATCCAAAGCATCTGAAACTCTACATCTTCAACGCTCTAAACAAAAATTCTCAATTCTTCTACCAAACATTCTGAAAAGTCGACAGAAACTGAAAGTAGTGACCCGTCCACCTCCACCGCCAAATTGTGCACCCTCGTCTTACCCACCATTTATTCCTCTGAATCCTTGCCAGCTACTGAAGAGCTGTCTGTCTTCTCCTCCTCCTCTGAGCCCTCGCCACCGGCGGTCCAGTACCGCTTGACAGCAAAGAGCACCTTCTCAGGTATATTTGGGCTGTCCTCATGGTTCGCCAGCAGCGTCTTCCACCGCATCCCCTTCACTGTCCTCTGCACCTTCAGCAGGATCTCGACATCGTCTCGGATGATCACGGTACCCTCTGGGCGCAGAATCCGGTCCATTTCCAGCAGGATGTCCTCCATTTTGCAGCTGTGCCAAGTTTCAGAGACCATATTATCAGTCACACACACCAGAATTTTCACCATTCGGAATGGTATTACATCTAAGCAATATAGGTGAAATGATGAACAAAATTTTATTTTCACAACATTTTCTTATTGTTACAAAGAAAGATGAACAGGTTTTGATTCACCTGTCCTTGTAGAGAGTGAAGATGCCATTGGCATGTATGAGGTCGTATGTTCTTGGGTAAGTTGAGAATGCCTCACACCTGAAGAGGAAGTAGAGCAAGAATTTAATTGAAAAAATAACTTTTGCATCATACATTCTTGCTGCACTGTGATCTGAACCTACCAGTCGTGGTACATGCCGATGAGCCCTCTCTCGTACACCACGCCGAGGGTGGAGAGCTCGGCCGCCGTCGGCACGACGTTCATGACCCACGACTTGGGCGAGAAGATCGCCGCCGCGAACCCACCCACGCCGGCGTTCATGTCCATGATGTTCCGGTACCGCTCGCTGTTCAGCTTGTAGTTCACCTTCTTGTACGCCGCCACGTGCCGCTCCCACCGCCGGTTCTCCTCCTCGTACGACTCCGCCATGAAGCCCGGCACGGCACCAGCTGATATCCGCGGTGGCACGGCAGTTAGCCGCGCCGGGAACGGCTGCAGCTCGCCGGCGCCCGCAGTGGCTGGTGGCGTGATGCAGGTCTCCATGTTCTTGTACCTGAACAAGAATCGAATCGAGAAGTCAAATCTAACTGTCAGAACTCAGAAGCCATCTCCGTTTGATTTCTGGTAAAAGTGGAAATTTTACCAGACGTCGTCGGGGTTGGCGTCGTCGCATGTACGGACCGGCGGCCTGGCGGGGCAAGCCGCCGTAGGGTCGAGCTGCTTCCGCCAGATGCCGATCTCGCGGATCTCGGTGACCTTCTCCCAGCAGAGCATGGCGGCGTACTCCTCGATCCGCTGCTGCTCGGCGGAGAGGTCCGCCTCCGTGCGCTCCCAGGCCTTGTGGTTCGTCTTCCAGTTGATCGGCGGGCCGGAGAGCACCCAGTAGCCGCCCGGCCGGAGCACGCGGTCGATCTCCATCATGTACATCCCGTCTGCACGAACGCAACGCGTCAGAGTTCTTGTGCATCCGAGGGCCATGGCCATCCCGGCCGTGCGAGGAGGAGGCGACGTCACTCACCGTTGCCGCCCCAGGGGATGAGGCACCGGGAGCAGTGCGCCATGTCGAAGGAGCGCGGCGGGAACGGGAGCTTGACGGAGCCCAGAACGCCGATGAAGGCCGGCACGCCGCGCTCCAGGGCGAACTGAACCTGCGCCTCGTGCGAGTCGCGCGGCGCGAAGGACATGGCGATCACGCCGCGGGCGTCCAGGTACGCGCCCAGGCTCGCCACCTGCATGCACGGATGAACAGACGTCGAGGTGACCGATCAGGGGAACAACACGTGGGCGTCGATAAGGTCATGGCCATGACAGGTGCTTACGCCGCATCCGGTGTCGAGGACGGTGCGGACGTGGCCGCCGGCGAAGGGGACGACGGATCCGAGCTGGTCGATGTACTTGTCGGCGCCCTGCGGGAACTGCGTGCCGCCGCCGGGGAAGCGGAACACGGAGCCCTCGTACTGGACCCAGTTCTGGACGGCCTTCTCGACGGTGAGGCTCTTGTACGGCGCGTTGGCGAAGGGCACGTAGTCGCGGCTCTGGGGCCACGGGAACGGCGTCACGTACCCGGGCGGGGCCGGCACCAGGCACCGCAGCCGCTCGCCGTCGGCGGGGCAGTGCCGCTCCCGGTACACCATGTTCTTTCGCGGGAACTTCATGGCGCGGTCCTGGTCGTGGCAAGGCGTGTGGTCCGCCAGCGCCGCCGCGCACGGCGCGAACGTCGGCGGCGCCGCGTCGGCCCCGAAGGGCAGCGACGTCGACGCGTTGATGCCCGCGGCGCCGCCGTGGTGCGTCTCGAAGCTGAGCCCCTCGGCGGCGGCGGACCCGTCGCCGCAGGCCGTCTGCCGGCTCACCGCGGCGGCGATGCGGTCGCCCTTGCCGTAGCCGCTGCGCTGCCACGCGCCGAGCACGTAGAAGAAGCAGCACAGCGCCATGGCCACCACCAGGCTCAGCGGGCTCCGCGCCCCCGAGCTGGCCTTGTTCGCCATTGCCGACCTCGCCCCCGCCCTGTCGATGCGATGCGACCAACCGATCCGCTATCATCAAGAAGAATAATTGGAACTCGGATTAAAAAATCGACTTTTACCTACAAATTCTGATCAATGTACAAATGTACGATAGATTAACCGGAGTTGAAAGTAATGCGAACCTTGATTGCGATGTTAAAGCTTGGATTCGTTCAATTAATCAACGAAGTGATAAATCTAAACGCTGTCCTTGCATCTGAAATCTGATAGGAGATGTGGAGGCTGAGAGAAGGGGAGAGACAGAGTAACGAGAAGGAGAGAGAACCGGATCTTGGAAGCGGTCCGCGAGAGGGAAGTGGGCCTGAGAAACAGGAGTAGCTTGGAACAGACAAACAAAAAGCACTTTTTTTTTTGTTTTGAAAATTAGGTGATATATATGAATATTAAAACTGGGCCTGTCCCAATTTCAAAAATTTGTATAGTGCTCTCTCTTTCCATGAATAGATTTCTAGAGTTGTCTTGAGTCAAACTTTTTAAACTTTGACCGAATTTCTATAAAAAATTAATAAGATTTATGGTATCAAATTAGTATCATTATATTTTCATAAGGTGCTCATTTTATGTCATATATGTTGTTACTATTTTCTATAAAGTTAGTCTTTGACTGGCACAGATTCTAGGAATTGATTTATTTGGAGATTGAGAGAGTATACAGAAGAAAATGTCCAAAACCTCAATTTTCATGGATACATAAATAGCAAGGCGACATGTGCACATTTGATTTTTATGCAACAAAGGTTGCACTCTTCTACATGTTTTTACTCACATGTCCTATTCTAAAGTCAGTGGCTTCATTAGAGTTTATTATCACTAGAAATAGTATTCCAACATTAGAGCATATTAAGGAGTTTTTTTTTATTTTTTAGGAAGAGGGAAAAAGCGCCCTCCAACAGTTTGGAAAAATAGTTTCTTATAAAAATAAAACTTTGTCACATATCCTCTCAAATTAAAGTACTAATTTTTAGGTGTCGAGAATTAAAATTAACTCCAAGAGTCTCTTTATATCCTTTTGTACCGATAGAAATAGAGATTTTAATGAAAAAAAAACCTCCAGCAACTTCTTCAATTAGATATCTAAACATTGCCATCCTCAGTTTTAAGTTTCTCGCTAGCTAAATAAGGAGAGCAATGCTAGCTCTCTAAAGTGTGCAAACGATATAGAGAACTTGTTGCATGGTGCAAAAATATAGAGACAAATTTTATTCCGAGGCTCTCCAAACTAGGATTTAGAGAGCGAGTTTAATAGCTACCGGAGTTCAGTATGTATAACTACTTAGCTATATAAAAAGGGCAGATCCAGTGCCGGAGGCTCCCACATGAGTGGGGTCTGGAGAAGGGAAAAACCGAGGCAAACATGCCGCTGCGGGCTCCGCTTGGCCCCACGATGCGCCGCGCTGCCCGGCTGGCCGGCCGGAATCCTGGCCTAGCTCCCCCCCGGCGCGTAGCCCCCTCAGCTGCCATGGCCGAGTGCTCCCTTTCCAAAGGTTCAGTTCATCAAAGCGAGAAAGCTTTGCAGTGCTCTCTCAGCTGCTAGCTCTGCTTGTGACCACATTCGTGATTGGGTTCTTGGAACCCCTGAGGTCAGCTTCAGTTCTTTGTGCCTTTCAATTCTTTCAGTTTTAAATGTGAAACTATATCAACACCTTCAATTCTTTTTATTGTAGAAAAATTTGTTTCCATGGGTGTGTACTCATATGCGAAACCTGGTAACAATAGTATGGAATTCTTGCAATTTCTTGCTGAAGGATTATATTATTGGATTTTTTCCTGTCTGTAATTTTTTCCTGTCATGCATTTCTTATGTTGAACTAGTACATTTGTTCTCTCAGCAACTCGTGAAATCTGACTAAATTATGGTATGACTCATTCTACAAATTGTCTTGTCTAAAGAAATGTGAACTTGCGGCTAACTAAATGTTTAAACACTTACCCTCTCTCAGCTTCTGTCCAATATGCTGAAACTAAAGCTTTATATACTCACCTTTTGTGCAGTACAAAGCACATACTCCCTCCGTCTCATTGAAAATATCGTTTTTGACTTCTTATTTGACCGTTCGTCTTATTCAATTTTTTTATACAAATAATATAATAAATAAATTATTATTAAAGTATCTCTAATGCTAAAATAAGTTATAACAAAATAAATAATATTTATACAAAATTTTTGAATAAGACAAATGGTCAAACAAGAAGTCTAAAAGTAAAAAACGACACTTTCAATGGGACGGAGGGAGTACGCAAAGAAAGCACAGTTTTGCCGGTTACAGTATTGCAGTAGCTGCTTTTCCGTGAAAGTATCCAAGTACGTATGAAGGATCAGTACCGAAACTTTCTTACTATTTTTTTTCCTGATAATTGCTTCTGCAATAGTAATTCTGTTGGCCTATTTAATCTGGAGCGCAATAGTAATTCTGTTAGCCTATTTAATCTGGAGCTGATTCACTGCCTGTCACTGATCAGTAGTAGTATTTTCTTTGATGCAGAACTGCCAGCCATGCATTTTAATGAGACTCAATTCTGTGATAATTAACTCTAAATTTAAGAGCAGTATATATGTATGTTCAGTCATTCATTCAGTCATATACAAAAATAAAAACAGCATTATAGTTCCAGTCAGCTTAGTTATCAGTTTTTCTTTGTGATCTGCAGCATGTCAGTACACCTGTAGATCATCTCGACAATCAGCTTAGCTATCAGTTTAGTTTAAAACCTTTAACTTTAGCTCAGCTGTTTACTTGCCTGCTCAGTACAGTACACAGAACAAATGGTAATGCTGCTGTTTGATTGTGCTGTGCATATGCAACTTTGCTGCTAGCTCTTGCTTTAAATTAATTATAAGCCATACCTGAACAGTCATTTAGAGTTTTAGTTTAGTAAATAATCTGAATTTTAGTTCAGATCACAATCTGCAGGTCATCCATTTGCAAGTCGGTGCAGCAGCATGTCTGAATTTTGTAAAGTGTCACTTTCATGCAATAGTGAATACACTATTTAGTACTTCCTCTGTCCCAAATTATAATACGTTTGATTTTTTTATCTCAAGTTTGACAAATTTTTGAATAAGACAAGTGGTCAAACTTGGGGTCAAAAAAGTCAAACGAATTATAATTTGGAACGGATTTAGTAATTATTAGCTAAATAAAAGTCAGTATGTGTCTATCTCTGCTGCTAGAGCATTTGCTTCTAACAGTGACATGTACTTACATTTATGCTGTGTTTTGTTGTAGGGTGACAAATCAAATGGAATTTTAGTGCAGTTTGGAGGATGGACAATGAAGTGGAGGATGATTAGACATAAATGTTACATATTGTCTCAACTAATTATTGTAATTTGATTTGTTGGATGAAAACTTGTATGTGATCTATTGATAGGTGAAAACTTGAGACTTTGTATTTGATTACTAGATGAAAACTTGATTTATTATTGCATGTGATGCGTGCTATGTCATTATGAGATTTATAAAAATTGTCTAGAATGATGTCAGCATCCATGTCACCACTGACATCAGTATCCACATCAGCGCTGATGTCAGCGTCCACATCATTGCTAGCTCAAGTCCACATCAACATCCATGTCAGCGTAATTATGAGGTGGTTGTTTAATCTGTGACGGTTATTTTTTGTAACAGGGAATGGGCTTGGGCTGGGCCAACTATGTCTTGGGCTCTACCGTGACGGTTTAATATCGTCACCGATTCTGTTAATCCGTGATGGTTTTTAGTAAACCGTCACGGGAGTTAATCCATGACGCTTAATCCACGACGATATCTGAAACCATCGTAGATGCTGCATACTGACGGTTTTTTAGTGATCCGTGACAGAAAATTTTCATCATAGATTAACAGGTTTCTTGAAGTGTACAAAATAGTAATATTAGAAAAGAAAATTTGAATGAACCAATCAGCCACAGAAGCAGAGAGCAGTTATCAATCTCTCCTACAAAATAGTAATATCAGAAAAGAAAATTGGAACGAACCAATGAGCCATAGAAGTAGAGAGCAGAGAGCAGCACACTCCTTCACATCGAGTAGCTGTGACAAGCAGGATGCTGCTGCAATCAGTTATCATGAAGGGGACACCACGACATCTACTAGAAATGGTTCCCAGGTCCCATAAAAAAAAAGAAATGGTTCCCAGGCATCATGCAAAGACAAATCAGAGTAGTAGATAAAAAATTAAACGGAAACACATGGATCTCGTGGAATCCAGCGCAAAGCGAGGGAGGCGATTTGGCGACGCCGGCGACGCCGGCGAGGCTCCCGACGAGCCCATCTTCATGTTGCTACCCGCCGGCGCCGCCCGAGACAAGCCTATCGCCCTATCCTTGCTCTGTTGCTTGCTGGCGTGGTGGTGTAGGAGGATGCTGGGCAGACCGGCGCTAGCTCGAGAAGTGCAGCCCGGCGGCGCCTAGCGCTCGGCCGCGGGGCAACATGAGCAACGCGGCTCGGTGGCGTTTCACACCACGTCCGCGGCCAGCGATGCGCTTGTGTCCTCCGGGACGAATTTTGGCGCGTAAGATTCCCTCGTGCGGGTCAACACCTGGATCCGAGTCTCGGCGACGAGGCTGTACAGCGCACGGCGTCCTCGTCGCTTCAGCCTTGGACCACGAGCATCCTCGTCGTCTCACGAGATGACGAGCTCGGCCCACTCCAACAAGGGTCTTTTCGCAAAAAGAACAGTATACAGACGAATCAAAAAGACCGGTTGTACATGCCCACTACCACCTCGTGAGGGCCTTTTTCGCAAAAAGTACAGTATGCAGACGAGTCAAAAAGACCCGTTGTACATGCCCACTCCCAACTCATGAGGGGTCTTTTCGCAAAAAGAACCATATGCAGAAGAGTCAAAAAGATTCGTACATGCCCTTAAGAGTTATTAACAGAGATGGTCTATTGCCACCTCCATAAATTATCTATTTTTTTAAAAGAAAAGGCCAAACAAGCTAGGCTCGGCCCACTGAGCTCACCAGGTACCATGGATTAACAGAGACGGTCTATTGCCGCATCCTTAAATTGTCTAATTTTTTTTTTGAAAAAAAGACCAAACAAGCTAGGCTCGGCCCATTGAGCTCACCAGGTACAATGCTGCTCGTTGCCGCCATCGCCTGCTCCCGTCCTACCCGCTGCAACTACTCCAACATCCAGTGGAGTCTTCACCGAATAGGAGGTGTGGTAGAGGACAATGATGCACTCACTGCCCTGTGATCCATGCCGCCATTGCCATCCCAGATCTGGACGTGGACACTAGACTTTCTCCTCCTCACGCTAGACTCGAGGAAGTGGAGATGACTTTTATATGGCTACCTCCACTTCCACAAGCAAGGTGGGACTAAAGAGTCTTCACTTCCCCTCTAAGCACACACGAACGGGCTTCTGAGATTTTCTTAGGAATTTCTGGAATTCTTATTGGGCCAAGCCCACATATTCCAACACCTATCACTTTGTTTCATCCCAATTTCATTCAATACGAGCATATCAGAATTGGTCCCGATGCTAAACATCACATAACTCACATTCCAATACAGGCTGCAGATGCTTAGCATACAGTTTTATTCTTTTGGAGTTCTGACGAACCTACGGAGATGGAGTGGTAGGCATTTGTACTGGACGAAGACAACACGCGACCGTCGTGCTATAGGAGAGCATGCAACCCACCTCGATCACGCGCACGACCGGCTCCGCTTCCCTGACCACAGCCATCAGTGCTAGGGGAATCGGCCTATGAAGATGCAGAGGGAACATCATCCAAAACGCAAAGCGTCAGAGAAGAACCGAATCACCGGACGAGAAGAAAAAAATAAATCGCAAACACAAATGGAACAACGACGGCGAGGAGTAGGAAGAGGGGATCACCATGCCGTGAAGCTGGGACAGCACTGCTAGTGGGGGAGGTGACCAGCGCAGTGAAGGGGAGCTCCCCGCGGGCCGCGGCCGCACCCACGGGGCTAGGGTTTGGCTGGGCATTTGCTTCTCCCCCTCCCTATTCGCACCTGCCGCAACCGCCGTTCGCCAGTTCTAATTCCTATAGTAACGGATTCAGTGCCCGACTACGCTACCGAAACAGATAGGAAAGGAACGACGATATGGGATTTCGATGCGTTGGGAGAGGGACTTCGGGGAAGCGAAGTCCAGTATTAGGCCGGCCCGTCGTGGAGGGATGTCGCGCGCAGAGGGCGTAGCGCGACTAGTCGCTAAATAGAGATTGCGATTTATATTACAACAGCACAGGCTTCATCGTGGAGAGTTGGAGACTAGATAGGCCCGTTGTGATGTTGCATTAGCCCGTCAGTATTTGGGCCCACATAATTAATGTCCCTTTCCGATCGGTCCATATCCGTATCTTGATATTCAATATCTAAATTAAAATATACAATGTCAGATATCGATCCGATTTACATTCTTATTAGCATACAACAATTTCTTGACCCAAACCTTCTACTCATTTTTGAAGGTGCCCGTCACTAAAAATATCTATTAACAGAGGTGGCTATTCTAAGCGTGCATCTCTAAAGATCGATTAACATTGGTGAACATGTTAAGATGCTCATCTCTATAAATGATTGCATCCAAAGATAATTCATAACTTTTTCATATAAACTTGGATCAAGACAAACTTTATATCAAAATTGTAGCTCTCGACATGTTCTACATCTTTGTATTTGAGAAGCTTTTGATTCGAAACTGTTTACAGTCCCAAAATATTGTTTTAAGTTCAAACAACATTGGTTGTTGAAATGATCTATACCAATATTGTAGTTATTAATACAACCTACGACTTTGTACATGAATACATTGATTGATCACGTCTAAGGTAGCTATGGGACTGGGCAAATGATTCACTGATCCAAATGTCTATACCTATCCTATGTCTACTCCCGTTCACCGTAGGGACTGGCAAATTATATCGAAACATGTCCAATGATGAATGCTCTTCAGTTTCCACCACCATCTTACACTACAGGAAACTGGCTCTTTGCCGACTGCAATTTTCTTTGCCAACTGTTTTTTTTCGACACTCGGCAAAGAGGTCCTTTACTAACCGAAATTTCCTGCAGTCGGCAAGCGAGATTTGCCGATCGCTGGCTTTGCCGATCGCCAGCGATTGGCAAAGAATTGCGATCGGCAAAAGCAAAGCCATGGTTGACGCCATCCACACGTCACCTTTGCCGATCGCCACTCCGTCGCTGATCGGCAAAGGCGCAGAGCTTTTAGCCCGCCATCCTCCCGGCGTTCGGCAAAAGAATTTTATTTTTTTGATTTTCGATCCCGCTTTTTGTGTTGCCTTGATACAGTAAGTACATGATATATTCCAAGTTTGGGATCATTTTGATTTATTTTGCTATATTCCGTAGATTTTTTCTCGCTTTTGATTTTTTCCGGCAGCTCAGATTTGAACTGCGGTACATGAAATAATGGAATCCGCCATTCGTAAAATGATATTCATGATGTTTGGAGCATGTTGAGGCCGTGTCTTGGGGGCTCGCGTGAAATTTCGACCGTGTTGGTGTCCGGAACACGCCGAAGCCACGCAGCGCGTGAAAAAGTGTTTTTAAATTTTATAAAATCGAAACGGAGTCCGAAAATGACAAAACTTGACGACGTGTCTTGCCATCGCATGCGGAGGCTGTGGTAAAAATTTGAGAAAGTTTCGAGCAAGTGGCGACATCGGGTGGCTAAAACCTGGACATCTCCACATGTGATAACAAGTTTACGCAACTGGATGCCGTCTCACGCCTGATAGGGTTGAAGTCGCAGCTGGGCATTAGTCGAGACGGCTTCGATCTCGTGTTGAGCATTGTTGGGGACCGCTTCCGGCGAGATCATGTCCTCGCCGACGAACACCTACGCTACACGTAAGCTCCTTCGTGCACTTAAGATGCCGTATGAGGGGATCCATGCTTGTCCGAAGGTGCGTCTGCTCGGGGAGAGACCTCGAGGAAGCAAAAACCTGTCCGAAGTGCGATGCCTCTAGGTTCGTGTTGGTAGAAGGCTCGATGGCGGCATGAAACAGTCTAAGGTCCCGAGAAGGTCGTCGGCACCTTCCTTTCCTACCCGAGGCTGCAACGGTCAGTATATGACGGAGGAGTCCATGAAATGCAGATGACGTGGCACAAGAATGGCAAAAGATACCATCCTCGACAAGATGGTACACCCGCGGACGGTGATGCATGGAAGCACTTCGATAACATGAATCCTGTCAAGGCTATGGAGGCTCGAAATGTACGCGTGAAGCCGGCAATGTGATGGGTTCAACCCGTTTGGAATGATGGCGGCCCGTACACTTGGCGGCCCGTGTTTGTGATCCCCTCAATCTCCCCGGCGTCATGTTTGAACCTAAGAACGTGCTCTTGACGCTGATAATACCTGGACACCCGGGCGACAATATGGGTGTGTTCATGCAGCCGGTGTGGGATGAATTGGAACTTGCTTGGGAAGAGGGGGTACTCACGTTGTCTATAAAGGAGACGATGTCTACATTATGGCCAACCGAGACGCCACGCAAGTTTATTACCTCCCATGGGCGTGCCAAAAAGACGAGAAGCTTGCGGGGTGGAGCCTTGTGCATTTGGTGTCGCCGCGCGGCAAAGCGCCTCTCCCAAACGACGACGATTACAACTTTGACCCAAGCACCGATGAGTTCTATCAACCTGAGGGGCTAGAAGGTACCTTGGAGATCGACATTGGTTCGCTCATGGGCATGGAAGTAGACAACGAAATCGATGAGGACGAGGGTGAGGAGGTGCAGGATGCCAGGGACTTAAGAATGCTTGAGCGATGGCAGATGCAGCGCGATGGAGTTGTCCAGGAGGAGGTACATGATGATGACTATGGAGACGATGAGGATGATGATGACAGTGATGACTTAAGGGAGCTCGACAATATTGATAGCGATGACGACGATAGTGATAGAGATGACGACTCCACGCCCGAGATATTGCCGTTCGTGGAGATAATTACGAGGCCATGTAATACTATATTGTTATTATTATGTTCCTTTACAAGTACTTGTCATTTATTTATGCTAACAGTTTTGTTCTTTGTCATTGCAGGCACTCGGCAAAATGCCAGGCGGACGGTGAGTATATTGACTCTTGCTTTAACTTGTGCGTCCATGCTGCAGATACTAATGACATCACTTGGCGTTTAACTTGTGCAGGTACAGTCGGCGGGTTCGAACCCGTCTCCTGGAGGTCCCGGCCATCAGATGATGTCGTATCCACCACCTGCACCCTATCCACCGTATCCACCTCCGCGTGGCCCTCCTCCGACGTACTCGTGGCCGCCGGTGCGCGGAGGGTGGCAGTATGCGCAGGCGCCTCAGTTTGGTCCAAGGGGGTTTCCGTGGGCAAACCCTCAGGGGCTCTGGGGCGGAGCCAGACGACGAGACCGGGACGGCGCGACGAGCTAGGTACTTGTCGATTCTGTTATCATGTATCCACCGTATCGTCGAAGTTGTTGTCATGTATTTCTTTTCTTCGTTATGGACCTAGACTTGTTATGTTGAACTTCGTGTGATGGACGTCGACTTGTGGTGTTCGACGTGTTGGACTTCATGTGATGGTTGTAATGCACTTGTGTGGTTGTTATTGTGACATATATGTGAGATATATGTGATGTTGTGCGTTATTGTGATATATGTGGTGATGTTGGCGACAAATGTGATGAAATTGTGATATAAATGGTGCTACCGTGCTTCGGTGAAATTGGATTATAATTTGTGATTTTGCGGGGTTTTGATGCGAGAAAACAAAAACAAAAGCAAAAAAAAAAAAAATTCCAGCTTTGCCGATCAAGCAACTCAAAAGCGATCGGCAAAGAACATTTCAAAAAAATATTTTCTTTCTTTGCCGATCGCTGAAGCTGGGCGGCCGCCGGCTAAACAATTTTTGAAAAAAAATTCTTTGCCGATCGCCGAGGAACCAAAGATCGGCAAAGATCGCCGTCGTGGTCGACGGCGCCACGTACGCGGCTATGCTGATCATTTGGCGTGGCGATTGGCAAAGGATTTGCCGATTGTGTGCCGCGTGGCGCCGGCAAATCCGCTTTTGCCGACCCAGCTTTGCCGATTGCTCTTTGCCGACTGCCACGTGGCTTTGCGGTCGGCAAAGCCTTTGCCGACTGGGTTTATGCCTTTGCCGACCAGGGCAAGCAGTCGGCAAAGAGGCGTTTTCCTGTAGTGTTAAGTATCTTATCTAACTCTACATAAAAACATTAGCTTTTGTGTACTAAGATTTATAGGAAGAAAAGAAACATGAAATTGTGGCATTCATACTTATGATCTCCTGTCCTGTCTCATGCCTTGTCAATTGCCATACTCATGAGGGGCAAATCACGCTTGTGTTATTTCGCTATCATGCAAACTTGGCCAAACCTTCGATGGTCAGATTTCATTCTTCAAACAATTCAGTTCAGACATCACTGATGTTCTATTGTGCTCCACAGTTGCCGCTGAAACATTCTGGGTTTTGATTTACTAGTAGTTGAAGACAGGCCAGCCCACATTAGTAATATCCATGTAAACTGGCCCATAAAAGGAAAACGGAAGCATAAACTGGCCCAGATGATAGGAAAATTCCGTTAGTCACTCGGGAGACCACGGAACTGTACCCAAACTTTAGGAATTTCATACTTATACACATAAGTATCTTTTTTCTCTGAAATTGTGAATTTTGCTTTTGCGCTCCTTGCTTCCACAGGACCCCAAATATCCATCCGTTTTAGCTCTGCACTGGATAGAAAAAGATGTGGCAAAGGAGTTTTCATTAATTTTTTCCACAACCCATTTCCAGTCTGGGATGAGTCTCTCCAGCTCTATGTGACTTGTTTTGCAGGAAGAACCATCAGAGACCTTCACTATTGCTTCTGGAAGATCATTTTTTGCCTTTTGGTTTCCTGAAAAAGGGATATAATAAAAATCCAAACCTGGAACCACATAGATCTGCTGTAGGTTTTGCACCCTTCATGGAAGGGCAAGCTTTGGTGACGTGAGTATCACTATCACACATGTCACAGCAGATTGGTGTTTTGCAGTCATTCATTACGTGCCCTTTAGTTAGGCAACGAAAGCAAAAGGGTTTACGTTTATTCTTTCCACTCCATTTCTTTGGAGCAATAGCACCTACTTCATTATCAATTTGCATAGATGCAACATCTGCAATTACAGATACCCCATCTCCTGCATTTGCCCCTTCATGAATAATACCCGAACTCGTAAACTTTGATGAGAACCGAGACCAAATTAATGAGGTAAAAAGTTTTCGGCAGTGCTGCCTCACATCGGGTCTGGTACGACACCACTGAGATCTCTGCCGCACGCTTGATCCAAATTCCAAACATGTTGCGGCTTGGGTTTGGTACATGCAGCTTGTTCGATATCAACAAAAAAATTATGCATGTTTGCTTTACGAATAATGCCGACAACAGCTTGACACAAAAACATATGTCTCTCTCCTTCTATGTAGCATGTAAGCGTGGTTCAGATTATCATTGCGACAAATTAAATAGCTGAAAGAAACTGTGTCGTGTAAATTCAAAGACAAATCACGGTTGAAAATGTAGGTTACCCTTGTATGTTTTGTTCGAGCCAAATCAAGACCATCTCCCCTACGGGCACAATCAACGACATGTTGCATCTCAAGGAACACGTGCTGGCGGTGCGTAGACTCAACAGAGCACGGCCATAAAGCATAGCATGACGTAATGCTGATGTCGACAAGCTAAGCAGAGCGCACACGGTGCTCAGCCAGCTGCTTGCTCCGTGCTGCGCAGCAGTGCATGTCGCGCCTCGCGCACATGTGGGACGTCCACGCTCGGCTCGGCGCCTCGGCCACGCCCGGGACCTCGAGATCGCCCGAGCTGCCGGCAGCGGCGCGAATGGCGGCGCATGGCCAGACGGAGGAGAGGCTACGAACGTGATTGAGGTGTCGGAAAGGAGCGCGGAGGTACGTGTGTTCTCACCGTGGCTCACCTTGGTCAGCGAAGCAGCGGATGCCGTCGCTTATCGGGACATGCTCACCGTGGCTGCTGCAGGCATAGGTGGTATAGGCAGGCTTAGCCTGCGCGCAGGTTTGGGTTTGATCAAATGGATTCGAACGGTCTGAAACCAAAGTTTTTAATTGGTTTTGGATTGGTTTAGATTCAAATAGTATAGTGGACTGGGTTGGTGTGGTTGGAACAACCCAGTTGATGGGTTGGATGGGTTTTCCAGGTTGAGCTCATAACGAATGGATGGGGGTGGGTTCAGATTGGTCATCACACCATTATCAGGTGCCTTTGTGATTTGGACGACCAGTATAGAGTCAGGAGGTTGAGATGAAGAAAAAACTCATAATTGTCAGGCATTAACCACTCCGATTGAGTTGCTGTCCGGCGAGTGGTGGCATGCATGGGTGCAACTCGTCAGCAGGTCCTGTGATCACAGTAATGGACATGTGTGCAGATTCTCGTTTGACGGCAAGCCCTCAACAAAAAAACAAATCTCTTAGTGTTGGATAGAAAGGGGTGGCTGGATCTAGAGCCGCCCCTATAAATAGTATCATTTGTAGAGGCGTCTGAAAATACCTAGCCGCCCCTACAAGTCACGCTTAGAAAGAAAAGGAGGCATCTCTACAAGTGCCTTTTTAGTTATGTATCTCATCAAGCACTACAACTTTTATATAAATTTGCACCCCTTAACAATCTTAAGGAAAACTTTCATCAACTACAAAGTTTTAGATTTTCATCAACTACAAATTTTCATATAAATTTTTGTCTTTGTCCAACTTCATTTGGAAAACTTACAAATTTATTTGTGTTGCTGCTATTTTTTAGGCTATTGACATAGTCATCTACCCTTGAAAATCGATTTCTAAGGATGATTGAATAAGGTCAGTCTCAGTGGATAGCTTTATGGCGTTGTTTCCAAGACTGCCATGTCATATAGAATGAAATAAAACTTAGATGAAACACCCACTCTCAATGCAAAGTTTCATTCTATAGTTTCGTAGGCATTTAATTTCATAACTCGTAGAGAGTTGATAATGGTGCCAAGAGAAACTCATTTGTTCTCTCTCTCTCTTCTTAAGTATCACTGCTGTTTCAAGCCAAAAACCAGCGGTGATGACCAAATATCACAGTGGTTCAAGACAAAAAACAATAGTGATAGAAATTGACAGTGATGATCCAAAGATCAGTACCAGTTCAAGTCGCGAACCGGCAATGATGGTCCGAATGCCACTATCATTGCTGGATTGTAAGAAATCGGCAATGAAAGTTAGTTATGTAGTAGTGGTACTTGGATTTGCCATCCATTTGATTATTCCTATGTCCATCTTTATAAAATAATTGCATCCAAAAATAATTCATAACTTTTCATATAAACTTGGATGGAGACAAACTTCATATCAAACATGTAGCTCTCGACGTGATCTACAACTTTGTATCTGAGAATTTTTTTTTGATTTAAAACTGTTTAAAGTCCCAAAATATTGTTTTCAGTTATAGATTTTAAAATTTGAAAATTTCAAACATCCATGGATGTGGATATTGTATACACCGGTTGCAGTTCTCAAAGACAATGTACAACTTTGTAGTTAAAAAGTTTTTAATTTGAAGTCGTTTATGGTCGCAAATATGTATTTTAAGTTTAATTATTTTGAAATCAAAAATTTAGAATTTCTAAACGACTCCAATGTTTACATAGTTAATACTAAAGTTGTAGTGATCATCCTGATGTACACGTTTCCTGTTGGCGCTTTTTAGTGTTTCAAATATTTCTTTTAAATTCACATATTGTAAGATTTGAAATTTCCAAACAATCTCGGATGGAGACACGTTCTATACCAATGTTGTAGTGCTCAACAAGATTTAAAATTTTATAGTTGAAACTTTTTCATTTGAGTTCATTTAGTTGCCAAAATATTCAATACAAGATTCCTAAATATTTATAAAATGGATAGAATCCTATATATATACTGTCAAGGGCGTTGGTGCTCAAGGTAGCTAGCCTCGACTACTAAGCTCGTTGCTTGGGTTGATAATGGCGTGGGGTTTCTCCCCATCGCCCTATGGTGAAGGGATGAGATTAAGATGAAGGGATAAGATTAAGAGATCATTGGGAGATTAGAAATAGGTTTCTCCTTGCTTGATTCAACACAAGCCGTTATAGGATATAAATAGGAGGAAAGATCCTTGGTTCTAGCCCTATCATTACTCCTAGGACCCAACCATCATCTAAATGCCGCCTTGGCCTCCTCAAGCTCCTGCTTTGCATTTGGTTGCGCATGCACCTCATGGGTTTTAACCCCTAACTGGTAGCTTAATTGCCATTGATTATAGTCTAAGCTCACACCTCCTTGGGTGCGCCCACAGCAACATCTCGAGCCTCAGGCTGATCTTGGTCTTGGGCCCCACATGACATCTCTCCTCCCTTGAGGAGTAGCTCGTCCTCGAGTCAGAGTCTGGATAGCGGTCGTGGAAGTTGCCGACGTCTTCCCAGGTGACAGAGGCTGTAGGGTCCCCCATCTAGTGAACACGAACTGGGCAAACACCCTGGACGAGGTGTGTGCGGGCAGCACGTTTTGGTTTGGGCATCGTAGCATCATGGTGTGTAGGGGGAAGCACCCGTGGTGTAGCCGGAGGGTTGCCGACGAACTTCTTCAAGAGCCAGCAGACCAGATGGTCCTTGTGCCAAAAGGACATGGTGAAGGCCGTAAAGTCCCACTGGATTGGGCCGAGTATTGCAAGCCATTGGGTACCCAGCACCACGTCATACCTTGGCAAGGGGTGCACGAAGAAGTCGGTAGAGAATTGATCACCGACGATGGAGAACGGCGCCCACCTATACACGCCTATGCACGACACGTGCTCACCATTGGCCATTGTGATGGATGCAGGGCTGCAGCAGACCATGGAGAGACCGGTGCTACAGCTGGCAACTTCCTTGGCGATGAGGTTGTGGGTTGAGCCCGAGTCGATGAGGGCGTGGGCGTTCTTTGGTGTGGGCGCTAGTGATTGCGTGGAGCGATATCGGCACGGCTTCAGTGTGTCAAGGTCATCAGGGGCGGCGTCATTGCCATTATCCACCGCCGCTAGGTCCAACAAGAACATGCGCTGGCACAATGGGTTGTGACCACGCCCGAAATTTTCGTTGCAATTGAAGCCCGCGGCGTTGTTCCATCTCGAACATCGACATGCGCTTGATGGGGTGGCCTTCCACCGTGACGGTGGTGGCTATGGCAGTTACAGCATGTGGCAGAGCTGGTAAAACGAGCTGTGATGGAGGCACCACGAGGAGGCCCTGCTACTAGTCACGCGGTGGTGCAAAAGGCGGCGTGATAGCAGTAGTGCACTGTTCACGTAGCTCCAGCTTTCGGGCGATGCTCATGGCGACGACGAGCGACTTAGGGTTGTGGAGCTTGACATTGAGACTGAGAGGCGGCTACAGTCTAGCCGTGAAGGCTTTGACGTGCTACGCCTCTGAGAGCGTGCCCGCACATGAGAGCAGAGCTTCTAACCGGTCCTGGTATTCAACGACAGAGTCGGTCCACTTGCAGGCCATAAGCTCCCTGAGCGGGTTGGAGCGGATTGGCGGCCCAAACCTGAGGTTCAAGAGCTCAGAGAAGTAGCGCCATGAAGGTGTGCTCTTGTCCTACTAGACTTGGATGAACCACTTACGGCGCTGCTTCCAGTTATGTAGGAGGCCATCCACACTTGCTCTTCCATGGCGATGTGCTGTTGATGGAAGTAGGACTCGCAGCGGTTGAGGAAGGCCAGCGGATCCGATTTGCCATCGAACTTGGGAAAATCAAGCTTCTGGAAATGGGGAGGGCGATCACCATGTTGATCGCCGTGGCCCAATCCCCTAGAACCAGAGAAGGAGGCCGCTGCTGGGTGCTCCTGCTACAGAGCGGCAACCTGCCCTTGCAAGTCATTGATGGATGCCGAGTGGGTTTGGATGAGTTTGGCCAAATTGGTCGTGGTGGGTTCTGCCATGGGCGATGATATGGATGCGGCGGAGGGCGTTGGTGAGGCTGGGGTGGAAGGCATGGTGGCTGCTGGTTTTGGTGGTGGTGCAAAGGTGGAAAAGGAGCGCCTGGAAGCTGATACCAGGTTGTCAAGGGCATTGGTGCTCAAGGTAGCTAGCCCTCGGCTACGAAGCTCGTAGCTTGGGTTGATAATGGCATGGGGTTTTCTCCGTTGTACGCCCTATGGTGAAGGGGATGAGATTAAGATGAAGGGGATCAGATTAAGAGAGAACTGGGAGATTAGGAATAGGTTTCTTCTTGCTTGATTCAACATAAGCTGGTTAGAGGATATAAATAGGAGGAAAGCTCCTTGGTTCTAGCCCTGTCAATACTCGTAAGACCCAACCATCATCTAAATGCCAGTAATCACAGCCGCCTGGCCTCCACGAGCTCCTGCTTTGTAGCTGGCTGCGCATGCACCTCCTAGGGTTTTAACCCCTAACTGGTAGCTTAATTGCCATTGATTATAGTCTAAGCCTGCACCTCCTTGGGTGCGCCCCTGGCAGCATCTCGAGCGCTGGGTTGATGCTAGTATTGTTGGCCCCACATGACATATACTTACAAGTGATTGACCTATTGGTAGGGAGGTATTATGTGAGGAGTAGATTGCAGGTTCAAGTCCTACGAAGCACCTAATTAATTAACTTGCCTGCCTTTGAAGATAAAAAATGACCGCCTCCAAAATTTCATTCTTTAGTAGTGGTTGTTGGTGCATTGCACTTGCTTCGGTTTACTGAAGTTCTGTAGTAGTGGTTGTTCGTGCTTTGCACTCGCTTCATTTGCCTGGAGTGAGTAGTCAAGTTAGATCATTAATTAAAGATGTCCACCTCTGAAAATGCATTATGTAATAGTTGTTTTAATAAAGAAAGCGTTTATTAAAACTTCAAAAGCAATACATCAAGATTATGTAGTAGTGGTTGTTCACACTTTGCAGTTAGGGTAGGGGACTGGCTAGCGCCCGGACGTCCGAATGAACTCCAGCGGTGGCTGGCCTATATGCCTACTGCTTGCGCTGCTCGCCTTGCTCGGCGGCTGCTGCTCGCCCTGCTGCTGTGCTCATCCTGCTGCTCGCATCGCCTGCTGGTTGGCCCCTGCTACCCGCCCACCCACGCTACTTTGTGGATACCGCTGCGCCTCGCTTCCTGCACATCACGAAACACTTGCAACATGCAGGACTTGCCGCAACGCCTAAAATAGATGTAACACTTGGAACATAAGCTTGCAACATATGTGTGTAGCCACTACAATATTTGCAACATTCAGATAAAACACTTGTAGCATACATCTAAAATAGCTGAAACATTTGATACATACACAGGCAACATGCTTCTGAAAAATAGCTGAAACATTTAGAACATACACTTGTAACATACGTGTATAGCCATTGCAACATGTGCAACATCCCGATGAAACACGTGTAACATCGAGATGTGAAACACTTGAAACATATGCTTACAATATTCGCTATCAGCGCAAATGTCACCCTGCTGCTTCGAAGAATGGAGGCTGGTCGTTGCAGAGCTCGACGTCGGTGCGGAGGTCGGCGGCGGCGCATGGAGCTCACGGTGCCCCAGCGGAGTGGTGAGCACTGCGTGACCCTGGGCGAGCACCTGCTCGGTGGCCTAGGAGAGCACCGGCGCGAGGCCGCAGTAGCCCACCTGGCACGCACCGGCATCCGCGGCCTGGCCGAGCACTTGCTCAGCAAGCACCCCAACGAGCACCCCTGGTGAGCACCCACGAGCACCCCTGCTGGGCGACCTGCTAGGCGAGTACCCCTGGCGAGCACCCCTAGGAAGAGAGTTTTTTTTAGATTAGAAGGGGCGCGGATGGGAATGAGCTAACGGCGCGGCAGCTAGTGGGAATCTGTGTCTGTCCGTCCGTCTAAACGTCCTCAAGAGAGCTACGTCATTTTTTTGAGACTAAAGAAAAATTATATTATATAATAGCTAGGTACATCAACATGTTACAAGCAATCTAGAATACACTACATGTATCCAGAAACTAATTTTCATCTAAATTGTACCCACGCTGTGAATAGCTCCAAATCTCAAAACCAAACTAGCACGACGCTTCGTATGGATGACCGCACAGGTGCACAGGCAAAAGGCCTGAGAACAGATGTCCAATAAACGACGGCCAACATTCCTGCAGGCGAAGTCGAGAAAACCGAACTGAGCCGACACCGACCAACGAAAATCTCGGTTTTGTCGGTGGTAAGTTTTTCTTTTTTTAGTGGATTGTCAGTGGTCAGTTGTGGGTTAGGTTATTGTTTTTGTGCACTTCGGTGTTTCGGCTTGGTTTGGATTTGCAAGCCTCTTTGTAGAGCCCGCCGTATTGATGTTCACACCACACAGCATCAGTCCCCGCACCACCTGGTGAGTCCACAACGGGCCACCTCGCTGCCTTGGCCCAAATCACACACAACCAGCACAACCAGCACTTCTTCTATAAGGCCCTACTAGTGTTGGCCCAAATCAACACCAATGGGATGGTCGCTCGTCCAAGGTCTCTCTCCTCACATCCTATGGTGGCAACGCCACTACTACAAAAAAACGTTTGTAGCAACGGGATAATTTTTTCATAGGGGCGGCTGGTGATGGAGCCGCCCCTATAGTGGGTGTGCTGGGGACCCACGAGACCAGATGCCCCTACAAATGGAACAGTAGGAGTGGCTAGATACGAGCCGCCCCTATAAATGGGTCGATTTGTAGGGGCGGCTCACTCACCAGCCGCCCCCGGTGTTGTTATTTGTAGGGGCGGCTGGTGATTGAGCCGCCCCTACAAATGCCCCACGTATAAATATCTGCGATTTGTTGGGGCGGCTCAATCACCAGCCGCCCCTACAAATGACCCACGTATAAAAAACTACAGCCCTTTTTCCTCCTCGGGTCACTCACTCCAACCCGTGAAAAAAAGGTGGGGAGGCCTTGGACACCTCCCAAAAATTGCTCTACTAAGGGGCAAGGTTTTGGTCTCAAATCCTTTGGTGGAGAGGTTGTAGAAGGTAAGAAAATGCTATTCCACACTTTTTTTTTAAGTTTTAATGGTTGGTTAGTGAGTAATTAGAGTTTTGCTTTTCTCTCTCTTCTATGGTGCTTGAGCTACTTATGAAGCAAAATAGACCCAAGTTTTGAATGTACTTGGGTAAATTAGGTAGGGGAACAAGATCACACCCTTATTTGGTCCATGTTTCTTGATTTTAGTGAACAATTAGTTAGTTTTATGGATGTTTCATGTCCATGTAGATCTAGATCTAGGGTTTGGTTTTTTTATTAATTTCCTTTTTGTAAATTTATGTTTGATGAAATTGGACTAGGGTTTGCATAAAAGATATTGGGTAAAATATAATTGTTGCTAATTGTTGTCTTTGAAATTGTTTGTTGTAATCAACAAATATGTATTTTAATTATTTATGGATAAATGGGCCATTAATTAATTTTTCTCTACCATGGTGTGTTTGTATGCTTCATGTAATTATATTTGATTTATATTCATATATATCTGAAGTATATACAATTATTCTCAAGTAATTATTAATTTGATTCATTTATATATATATGAATAAGGAGTCCTTTAATGTTTGTTTTATTGTTGTTGTTGTAAAAGATGGAGTCAGGTGAACTCCTGGATGTATGGTTCGTTAAGGTTCAAGGCAGGTTTCCGTGAAGAGGTGGATAAATTTAATGAAGCCATGAGAGAAGCATGCAACGACGTTGACAGAGAATAAGGATACAATTATTTATCCTCAGAAAGATTGCAAGAACCGTATGGCATTGACAGATGTGACTATCATCAGATCACATTTGATTATGTGAGGATTTGTTGAGGACTACACAGTGTGGATTCATCATGGTGAAATGGTTATTGTTAACGACGAGGATGTGGAGGAATACGACGATGAAACCCTAGAATCCCTGTCCCAATATTTAGCAGAGCTTGATGCACGAATGGATCCCGAGTTTGGCAATGAACAAGGTGGTGATGCTGGTGGTTGGGATGGTAACGACGAAGGTGGTGCCAATAATGATGGTGGAGCACGTGTCGGGGATGAAGTTGATTTGGAGGACAAGATTCGAGCCCTTGGACCAGAGATTTTACTAAAGAGCCTGAAAGGTCTAGAAAAATTGGAAAGGGTGACAAAAGCATCGAAGGAGACTATGTCTGGTGTTGAAAAGGGTTGTCCAACACATTGGGCATTGCTATGTTTTGTGCTTGATCTACTCATCCTGAAGGCTAAGTACGGTTGGTCAGATTGTAGTTTTAATGATCTATTGTGTCTCCTGTCATGGGTGCTGCCACAACCAAACTCAGTTCCCACCAACACATACCAAGCGAAGAAGGTCATAAGTCCATTGACAATGGGGGTTGAAAAAATCCATGCATGCCCCAACCACTGTATCCTTTTTCATGGCGAAACGTTCAAGTCACTAGATAAATGTCCGCGATGTGGGGCCAGCCGGTACAAGAACAATGACCTTTACAGTAGGGACGAAGCCTCCACGGGGAAAAAGAGGAATAAGAAGGGTACAAAAAAGGTGGTATAAGAATCTCAGCCCCTAGAGGACACTCCATTAGGCAACGATGCAAAGCAGAGAAGAATTCCTGCCTTTGTAATGTGGTACCTGCCAGTGACCGACCTCTTGAGACGTATCTTCCTAAACCCTAAAGAAGCCACACTCATAACATGGTGGGATGATGAGCGCAAGGTGGATGATGATAAGATTGCACACCTGGCTGATTGTAGTCAGTGGCAAAGGATCGATTAGAAGCAGAAAGAATTCAGCGATGACCCAAGGAATGTACGGTTTGGCTTGAGCACCGATGGAATGAATCACTTCAATGAGAGGATGAGCGACCATAGCATTTGTCCAGTGATCTTGACCATGTACAACATCCCAACGTGGTTGTGTCAAAAGAGAAAGTACCTTATCCTCACTTTCTTATTTCTGGCCCTAAACAACAAGGCATTGATATAGACGTGTTCCTCAAGCCTTTGATGCAAGAAATGGAGAGGCTATGGAGGCATGGGGAGCCGATGTACGATGTGTTCCGAAGGAGGATTTCATATGTAGAGTGTGGGTCTCCGGTGGTTCGGTGGACTCAAGAACACAAGAACACTGATCAGACACATGGATTTATCCTGTTTCAGGCTATTAGGGCCCTACATCAAGCAGCAAATGATCATAGTATTCGAGAGCACCCAAATCGGGGGGTTACAACAAGAGTGTAAGAGATTTGAAAGGGGATTGCTCGATGCTACTCCATGGCTTGTCGGCGGTGAGGTCTCTTCCCCGTCGGAGGGGAAGAAGATAGAGGAGTGGAGGAGCTCTCGGTACTCCTCTCGGGGTGGCTCTGCTCTCGGTGCAGAGCTCGGTGTTGTCTCAAAGGCACAATTCAATTGGGGATCACCTCCGTTCGGGTGTAATGCGATCTCGGTTTGGGCCTCCCCCTCTCTAGGATTCAATCTCCCCTTATATATCGAGGTAGGTTGGGTACATGGTGGTTTGGGGGTTTCAGTCAATGGTCTACATGTGCCAGAGTCCAGGAGGTGCTGCTACGATGTGGATAGACCCTAGCGTTGTTGTGGAGCTAGAAAAGCCCTGGGCGTCGTCCGGCTGCTGTGCTCTAACCATCGGACTGTCAGATCTTGTCGGCTTGGACCGACCTCCACCAGTGCACCTTCCGGAGGCTTCTTGGTGGCAAAGCGTGCGGGGGCTCGTGAGGTCGACGGCGGGCCCCAAGCCTCAAGCCCCTGAAGCTATCTAAGGGTTTTGTCCCTTGTGTGTCATCTGGGGCGGTGTTGAGGAGCCCCGAGCATTGGTGGCTTGGGGTGATGTCTTCCTACTTGGCCTTGGGTTGTTGCATAGGCGTGGCCATGAGATCGAAGCTTAGGCGCCTTGATCGGGAGCATCGGGCCTGGCGAGCCCCCGAGGGCCGAGCAGAGGCTAAGGGCGTGCTCGGGTCTTGTCCGATCCTTTGGCCGGAAGGTTGTTTGTGGTCCTTAACGACCAAATTCGACTGCCAAATAACACACAAGAAGAGGAGAACTAGCATGACTTACGCACATATGTTATTTATATTAACGTAATTCCACATGTAATGGGAGATCAATGTAGGGGAGGACGGTGCGCGGGGGATCTCCGCAATATTCCCTAGAACCGACCTATATAGTAGTATAAATAGGGTAGGAGAGGCTCCATGTCAAGACACACCACATCTCAAGAGCTACTCTCTCCCATTTGTACTTTTATCTTTTTAGTAGTATTTGGAGCAAGGCAAGCTTCATTGGAGAGCTTGGACTTCTAGGGGCATTCTTGGTATGAATAATATGGAGAATTCTTCTAAGTTCTTGTTCTCACTTTATCAATATAGTTATGCTTATAAATTAGAGCAAAGTTCCTATGTTATGTATTTAGCATATATAACTTTATGCTTAATCGTTCATTTAACATATATGATTAGAATTAGAACTAAGTTTAGGTGGCGGTTCGTTGTTCCTTCCTGGTTTGCCCATGTCCTATGCTTGTTGATCCGTAGGGTCGAGTCCCGGGGATATGGGTAGTTTCTTTATACACCAGGCGTGGTGCTCGAGTATCTGAGGAACCTTCGGATGT
Source organism: Miscanthus lutarioriparius (assembly GCA_904845875.1). Lineage (NCBI taxonomy): Eukaryota > Viridiplantae > Streptophyta > Magnoliopsida > Poales > Poaceae > Miscanthus > Miscanthus lutarioriparius. Next base: position 34,639,184 of record CAJGYO010000010.1, read on the forward strand.
GACGGTGCTCATGGTTGAGGGTAGGCGGCGGTGGTGATAGCCCTATCCATCCCTTGTAATCCTCCACGTTCGGGTATTCATATAGGAGTTAAATAAATTGCCTCATGAGGTTGTTTGGCAGACTAGTACTCGGAGGTCTCCCGTCCATTTCATACATAGAGCTAAGTCTTAACCATGTCCGTGTATGTATACATGCTATTCTTTGCATAGCTATATTAGGATATACCTGCTCTTGTTAGGATTATTCTTTTATTCTTTATTCTTTCTTCTCTTCTACCCTAGAGAGATGGCTTGTGTGTGTGCACACTATCTCAATACTTATCATGTTTACCCCTGTCATGAACATCGGTCTATCATATAATCATGTTATCTTGTTCATACACCAAACTAGATACTTTTACACCATTGCCTTCCTTTGGGAAAATATAAATAACGATACCCTGAATACTTCTGGGTGAAATGCTACAACGGTATTTCCGTGCGCTTGAGGATTTGTTCTGTAAACGTAAAGAACTACCAAAGCGTTTCTGGTGTCATTGCCTGGGAATACAATTCCTAGTAAGTGATGCTAAGAAACGCCAACAAAGGTGTGCACGAGCGCACCTGAGGGGTGTAGCCCCTGAGCCCCCGAGCGATCCTGGGGGGATCGGTCGGGGGGGTCCTTCGGTCAGGAACCCTCTACCCCGGGACTTGACATATCCCTATGTTGTGATCTCGTCAGTCAGTAGTTTCAACTTCTACCAACATCTTTGGAGTACAACAATAGTTTTATTCAAAGCCAATAAAATAGGAGAATAAAAAAATTAGAACAAAGAAAAGATAGAGAAAAACAAAAGAAAGCTAATCAACCTATTATCGCTGCAACAACACTGGCTCTCATGATCTCCAAAACAAAAAAGGACAATGCCACCACTTACAACAGGAAGAAAAACTATAACCACAACCTCCCAGCATGGGCTAGGCATCTGGAGCCAATTTCAGCATAGCCAAAGTGAGTGTCGTGGGTCAGATTCTGCGGTAGTGATTAGTGATCTGGATGTGGGTCAATGCATGTGAGTTCTGTGGCTTAAGCATTCAAGTCACAAGGAGTGGTGTTCTTCATCTTAGAATGCTCAATTGAGTTCTTACAACAGAGAGACAGACAGGAGTAGGGGAGCGGTATGCTAATCATCTAGGGTTTGATCGCTCAGTTGCTCGGTGTATTGATCCCCTCTATAGGAGCCCATGCCCCTGCCTTATATAACGGCGGGCAGTGGAAGTATAAGAATAATGGTTCTAGGGGTTTTCTAGGGTTCTATATCCTAGAGTTGCAGACACGACCTCGTGAGGGTGAGGGAATAGTGCCCCAGCAAGGCCTGGCGCTCTGCTGCTCTGCCTGCATGTCAGGTTCTGGGTGCCTGATAGATTCTAGGGCGATATTCCTCGCATCGGTAGGTGCAGGAAGCTCTGCCAAGCTATGTGGAGGCGCTCGCAGCCACCCTTGGTCAGTCGGCACCTTCCAACATCGGGAACCATGAGGGTGATGCCAGGCCTCTAGGCACAGGTGGCATGGGCATGGATTTGCCCTCCTGGCCTATCTCCTGGGATCTTAGGCCTTTCTATGGGCCGCCTAAGGTCCATCAGGCTTCCCATAAATGGAACGGAGTCTGCACGCGAGCACACACGACAGGTGTAGCCACGAGCCCTTGGATGATTAGGAGAATCGGTCGGGGGTTAATCGCATTTTCATCGCATTAATCCTAGTGTTTATGTAACCCCTTGTTTTATACTCAACAGTGAACTATTCGATGGAGTCCTTACATAAATAAGCACCTTGGTCAGAGTGTTTGGCAGCTTGTTGGAAGGTCTTCAAGTGACTTCATTCCATATTTTGATTGTAAATAGATTGTCTTGCCATCAAACTGTCTCTCGTGGAATTAACCTATCTTTGTTGTACATGTTCCCTGCTCATCTACCCTTTTGATTCATGTTTTGGATGAAGATTGAATATTACCACTTGTGTTTGTATAGAAACAATTCCTGTGCCGGTGAGCTAAATTATCTGGCTCAGTCATGCACAACTTGCAAGACTATGTTGTTCTGCAATTTTTTCTACCGTAGATTGTTATTAGTTTTCTTGTTTAGAAGTTCACTGGGGCAGAGGGGTCCCCACCTGAATGTATGTATTGGTTGCTCAGTGCCCTAAGACAATAATGTTTATGGAATTACATCATTTTGAAGTTATGGGGCTCAGAACTGATAATTACATTGCACTTCTAAAGACACTAGACAATCTCAACTAGATCACTGTCCTTAGGTAAGCGTAGCTTCCATAGTTTCACATCGGCCAGGTATGCTGCTAGTACCTGTTGTTGGATTGCTCTCTCAGACCTGAAAATGACCCTGTTTATGCTCTTCCAAAGTTATCAACAACGTAGAGCGATGAAGGTGCCGAAATGCTTTTGGGGATATTAGCATGGCGTTGTATGTTGTGCAACTCACAAGTCACTCTGGCGCTGTGTAGTGGCAGATGAAATCCGTTTTCCCCCATAATTCCTTTGCAAACGGGCATCCCATGATGATTGTTATTAGTCAAATTCTTTTCCTTATTATCCACATCTTAGTGGAGCCCACGCCAATACCAGCACAATTCTATTCATTTATCTCTACAAGATTGCAATTCAAAACGCAATGCACACCCTGTAATATAGTACATGGATAATTTCAGTGGCCTCCAACATCTTCAGTTACAGCTGTAGTTCCAGCCGCGTGTTGTTGCAAGACCCAGATCATGGTGTCCTTCATCTCTTCTTTGCTTGTTTCTGTGTAGTTTATATATATTGTAGTATTACCTGATCGCCGCAAAAAATTGATAGGTGGCCGATAGTTCTATTTATACAGGCATAGTTGGACCTCTCCTGTCAATCTGTCTGCATGCAGATGCATTTGTCATGCATTACAGCAAAACAAGCATGACCATGCACTTGATACCGCATCACTAAAAAAGCATGCATCTGCTCCCACTCGAATTTTACAGCTTGCATTCGTTGGCCATTGCAACGACATCCACTCGAGAAAGAACTACCATGGTCGCAGGGCTTGACCTGCAGTACGAGACCTATATGGGCGGCTAGTACCACTCTGGAGCAGGAGCATTGCTGCTGGAGCGATGGAAAGCAGGCCGAACAGGCTGTGCGCCAGTACAGTTTTCTGCCTTGCATATTGCATAAAAACCAACAATATTTTGAAATGCATCCTAATTCACTTGGATGGCCAGTACAAATGATCACTCCAAAAGTTCACGCCTCTGAACGTCCTCCTCATGTAGCCCTATCTCTCATCAGTTCTGCACCCTCTGTCCTGCCTCCTCTGTTTTTGATGCCTCTGCTCCAGTAGCACCTAGAAGTCTGCTGGTGGTTGCGAGATTCGCCATGAGAAATGAAACAGAGGCAACCTGGAATGCGTTTTCTGATTTTTCAGTCTCAGTGCTCCCGTATGACAGTCCATCGGTTCGTCAGGAAGGCATTGAATTGTTTGTATGGGCAAAGGTTCCCTAATATAAATACCGTCCTCTATATTGTTCCTAAATATAACAAGTACTCCCTTCCATTCCAAATTATAAAACGTTGTGACTTTCTAGGTACGCAGATTTTTCTATACACTTAGTTATACATTATGTCTAGATAAATAATAAAAACAATGTATTTAGAAAAGATAAATAATGTTATAATTTGAAACTGAGGGAGTACCCTCATCCTTTCTAACATAGTGGTTATATAATAAATGGACCTTGGCGTATGGCGCACTAAATCGCTTTTGTCATCATTTTGAGCTGTTCAGGCGTGTGAGTTAATAGAGGCATTTCCTGCATAGTTGAGAGGAATTATATTGCTCAGACTTGCATAACTTGCTGGTTATGTTGTTCTGCAATCCTTTTTGGGCTATAGATTGTTTGTAGTCAATTTATTTTATTATCCACAAACACTACCACAAAAATGATTTTAGCAGACTGGTGACTGGATTAACAGAGGCCGGCAAAAAAGTAGGATGTTCTCCAAAAATAACTTGTGATTAAAAGAGGAGGTTATATCATTTTTGGAGACATCGCGCTCCAAAAATCATATTAATAGAGATAGGCCTTCTAAAAGCTTTGCCTATGAAAGTAGAGACCCAACATGACCTATTAAGGTCACGGCCCATTGCTCTCTATCGGGCCTCTGAAATATAAAGTACATGGCAGGCCTTACTTTTGTTGTCTTCAAAATGTTAGTTACCGCTGTTGCTCTACCAGATGTTGTTGGAAGAACCAGATCATGATGTCCCTAATCTCGTATCTGTAGGTTCCTATGGAGTTTATAGATATCGTACTATTGCTTCATTGTGATAACTGACAGGATGTCAATAGTTTCTTGGAGCTCTTCCATTTCCACGTTCCATTGTTGCTTTAGTGGATCAAAAAGCCAGTTAAGGTGGTGTCATCCTTAGATGGCCGCTCTCAAAACAATTGAAGGGCCGGAACAAGCGACCAGAGGATGGTTGAATGGGAGCCAATAAAAAATTACTAATGTGGCCTATATCCCAATACCAGCCAACACTCCTCTCTTCTAGCTTATGCTTACATCACATAGTAACAATGTATCTGTTGACCTTACACCTTAGGAACAAAGCTAGTAAGGTGCGGAAGTAAGACAAACATAGAATGGGGAGACACCAAAAACATATGAAAACTGGATCCCTTATTATGCAGAACAAATGACCCTGTTTTAAAAGTGTAAACGCATCCCCCAATATACAAACCAGAGGCCCCGGCATGCAATATCGGATGACCCGTTATGCAGATTTTAGCCCAAAAAAGTATTAGAGAAAAATGCATAGTTCATTCAAACAAACTCAACACATTGTGAAATGGAGGGATTATAGTTTGTAACGGAGGGATTATATGAAACTAACAAGCCAGGTGTCCATATGAGCCGCGATTTTGGGCAAGAGGACGTATTTTTGTAGTGTTCCCTCGATTTTTTAATTATAATTTATTTTGAGTTTTTCCTAGTCGAATTTATCTAGTCTTGACTAAATTACAGAAAAATGCATCAGTATTTATACTATAAGTTCTTTATTTGATTCTTCGTAATTTTTTTTATTGTGCAATAATTTGAATTTGTAAGTGTTTATGTACATTATATAAAACTATATTAAATAGAAACAAATTGACGTTGAACAAAAGCAACCGAATTATATTTTGAAGGGAATGGGGAGACGTTGATATTTCCCCACAAAATAACTGACTCGTCAGCTACTCTACCCCATACGAGGCCGAGCCAAGTCAGGACCAGCGTTTTGCTCGCCCGCGTCCAGACCAGGATTGTCCTCGTATCGTGCAGGGTCATGGCTAACTCTTCATGGGCCACACAAACTATGGCATTGAAGCGAACGGTGGTCAGTTTTTGTTGGCTGACTAAATTTCGGCCTGGTTTCCTAAGCCCACAATCTCACTTCAGGCGCCAACGGCGCGGCGGCCCTCTCCATTGCCTTGCCACCGCAGTCCCACAGCTTCCTTGTCGTCGCTTCCCACCGTGTCTCCTCTCCTTCACCACAGTGCCATCCGCATTTCCATCACCGCCCAAGAGCACCGCGAGGCGTGTCCTCGAACTGTTCGACGGAATGCCCAGCCCACCCAGGCCCAGGCCCAGGCCCAGGTCCACGCCCACACCAACCGTCTCTCACTCTCCCAGCCCACCCAGGCCTAGGCCCAGGCCCAGGTCCACGCCCACGCCAACCGTCTCTCACTCTCACGGCCGTCGGCTCTTGTCAAAAAAATATATGTATATTCCAACAAGAAAGGAAAAATGTCAAAAAAAATACATGTCTAATGACCTATGTACAACATTTTCCAATCATATGTTTATTATAACATTATTAGTTTAGGAACATTGGACATCAATTATTTTTACAAAATTAGTATATAATAATAATAATAATAATAATAATAATAATAATAATAATAATAATAATAATAATAATAATAATAATAAATGTGTAGATCGACTAAAATTTCTATAAATTGCTAGCCCTTGTAGGACCGGGTTGATTGGCTAGTTGTTCAAAAAAACATAGAGAAGTCCACAAATGTATGCCTTTAAACAAACAGTTGAGTTAAAACAGGAAAAAGACTTCAATCGACAACAATATAAATATTTCATATAACCTGCAATCCTGAAAGGAAACTATCTACCATCTTGGGCAGATATTGTCACACCATTAAGACTAGGCGGATCATAAACTGTGGACACTTCTTCGGTGGTCACCCTTGTGTGGAAAAATGCAGGGTGCTTTGGCTCAGGTAGTGTCATACTATCACTGCTTAGCATGGAAACCACGTGTGACATGGTCGGTCGATCAGCCGCATGCTCTTGCACACATAACAATGCAATGTTAATGCATCTAACAATTTCTAGTGCATGAACATCACTAACTAGTGATGTCTCCACGAGTTCAAGCCATAATCCTTCTTTCCACAACTACCATGCCTGCAAAGAGTTATCACGCAGTACAGAGTTATAGTGTGAGTTTTTCGCTAGTGCTCCGCGCCTATGCATTGGTAAGAATTTAAATGTAATGAGTCCTAACTGAATATTGATGGCACTCAGTGCTCCATTCAAAATCAACCCATTGATTTGCCAAGTGGCCAAGCTAAATTTTGATCAAATCTAGGCCCTGTTCCTCTAAATATAATCAAATCTAGGCCCTGTTTGGATACTCCTCAATTATTGATCCAAACAAGATTGATTACATGATGGATTATTATAATCAAAACTCTCGATTATCATAACCCTATAATCTAGCTGAGATCAGGTTATAGGGGATTATTGGTGTTGAAAGTCGAACCTGTCCCCCAACCGATTATCCAACTTGCCAAACTATAAAGAATCCAACCAACCATAATCAATCACCATAATCCACTGATCCAAACACTCTAATTATTATAATCAACAATCCTTATTATAATAATTATATGCATAATATAGATTATAATAATCCAACTGTGATCCTCCTACTGTTTTTTTTTTGTAATTTTTAGGGGGTGCATTACCACCCCCTAACCACAGCATAGCTTCGCCCCTGGATTTGCCTTAAACTTTGTTCTTTCCTGTCTTCTTGGGAGCTTATTAGAGGCACAAACATTTATATGTTAGCATTTGAAAATTGAAAGACTCACATGTCCTAGAATGTTGATGAAGTCCCCGTACCCATGGAAACTTGATGCTCTTTTCCCACTGATGATCTCAAGAATTAGCACACCAAAGCTGAATACATCAGATTTCACTGAGAAGAGGCCCTCTGATGCGTACTCAGGAGCCATATAACCACTGAAAGCATGCATGTAACAAATTTCAGGTCAAGTAACTGTATTTGGCAGGTAAATGTATTATACTATAGCTTGGATACTACTCTGTAGGAGAACCATACTATGTCCCAACGATTCTTCTTGTGTGTCCTTCAGTATCTTTTGTGCTAAATATCTTAGCGAGCCCAAAATCTGAAATTTTAGGGTTCATTTCAGAGTCCAAGAGAACATTGCTTGCTTTAAGATCTCTATGAATGACTCGTAACCGAGAGTGCTTATGCAAATAAACTAGTCCTTGCGCTATCCCTTCTATTATTGCTCGGCGTCTAGTCCAATCAAGCAAAGCCCTCCTTGTTTGATCTGCATATCAAATAACCATATGTTTATTATAAAAGACACCATCAGATCCTAGAACCTGTGGCTAGCAGATGTTGTAAGAAATGAATACCAAAAATGAAGAAGTCCAAGCTTTTATTTGGCAAATATTCATATACTAGTATTTTTTCCTCTCCCTGGGAGCAGCATCCCAAGAGCCTAACCAGGTTTGTGTGCTGGAGCTTGGCTATGAGCTGGATTTCATTTTTAAACTCCATGAAACCTTGCCCTGAATGTGAAGAAAGTCTCTTAACTGCTATCTCCATCCCATCTTGAAATCGGCCCTATATAGACATGTTAAAAAAACAATAATTTTATAATTCAATTGTTACCTGGACACTTCACTAGCTATTGTTTGGACCAGGACCATCACAGAGAAAACAAAACCACTGTCCTGATGTCTTTGAGTATGTTAGGAACTCAAATTTCACAGGATTTATTATGTAAGGAACACTTCAATCTTAAGAAGAATATGCAAAAGTTCCACAGTTTCAAACTATGAATATGACTATTTCTCAACATGTTTAAAATTTATCTGTGTACCCGTCTGGGGATGTCTTTTTATTTTCTTGGGAAAATTGGTTCTATAGCATCGAAAGGTCGCGACATTCGCAAAATACCATCGAAAGTTCATTGTTACGTAAAATACCATTGAAAGCAATAATCCGTTCCGGAATCTAGCATTATGTTAACTTATTGTTAACGGCGTCTCCCTCACACTCACTCCGTTTCACTCAAAGAGGACGCTCCACTCGTCATCCTCTTCCCACCCTCTCACCAATCCTGTTGGCATGTTGCAGTCGCTCATTTCAAGCGCCGGCCAAGCCCACACCACTCCTCGCTCGACTCCACTCAGATGGAGATGGCTGGTAGAGAGGTGGTGGCTGATCGAGGACTTGGCTATGGCGCATTGCTTCGTCTCACTGCACCCATACGTCGAGCTCATCGTGCTGGGACCATCCGTACAGCGAGCTGTGCCAAAGACCCACTAGGCGCTGCTCCTGCTCCCCGGCTGCGGAGGGAGGCATGCTCACCCACAGGCCGCAGCAGAGGGGACACGACAAGCCATGGGCATGGGTGCCACACGCGCTAGCTTCTACTCGGTGGCACCCAGCCTAGCCATTGTCCTCGCAATTCGCAAGAGGGCCATGGGCGCCGTGGATAGCAGCTACCTTCCACCATGGCCGGATGAGGAGCTGCAGTTGGGAATTCTAGGCAAGACAACAAGGATGTAAGTGCGGCAACTCGTCACCGTGTAGCTCCACCCCTTTTTCCATAAACGTGGTGACGGACAGGACCTGCAACTGCTGGTTCGATATGGTACCTATGCGTGTTGAACGACGGCAAGTACAAAACCGGCTGCAAGCTGCTGTCCAAAGCCCCAGGCCGAGCATTCCTTGGTTTCGCCGTTCAGCAGAAGCACGTCACCATTCACCAGGTCATAAATGATGACCTTCGGCTTGGTAGCCGGTGTCGCGGGAGGTTGAGCGAGAGGAGCATGGACATGGCAGACGTGGAGCCATGGAGGTCTCACGCGTCATGTGTGAGGTCGTGAGGAGGATGGAGATGGAGAATTGGACATGCTACTACCTACTATGCCGTGAAGCATGGACATGGCAGCAGGGGCGGATCCAGAATGGGGCTGCGCCCCGGGCTGAGCTGCTGATTCACGTTCAAAACAGTCTGATCTTGCTTCCTAGGTCTCCTTTTGTCTAATTAAGATCATAGTTTTTTAGGCTAAACACCACATATGTTACAGGGGCTACATGGACTCACCCCGGGCTGCAGCCCGGGCAGCCCGGGCCCTGGATCCGCCCTTGCATGGCAGCTGCATTTTTTTTCTTTCACAGGTGAGCGAAGCCATGGAGGTCTCAGGTGGGTGGAGGTGGATAGAAGTTCACAATGTTATCTCAAAATGTGATGGAGCGGTGTTTTCAGATAACAGTTTATTCTTTCGGTGCTATTTCACGGACGGGCAAACTTTAGATGGTATTTTCCGGATACCGTAATCTTTCGGTGCTATGGAACCAATTTTCTCTTTTTCCTCTTACCTTGTACACAGGACCAAAGCCACCCTGCCCAAGTTTATTTTCTTCCGAGAAGTAACCTGTAGCCTGTAGTACTTCGGTGAAGTCATAAACCATCAATTGTGAACTATTTCCTTCCATTCCCCAAACTAGGGCTTCATCGTCCGCCAGATTCATTTTAGCCTTGTCATGTGGAACTGAATCCGGATCTTGATTTAATATTTTGGTGTAAGAAACTTGTAGAGTTTCATTTACATGTAGATAACTTACCTTTTCTGTTTAGTCTGATAAATATGAAGCATAGGGTCAAACCAAAAATGGATCCAAGTAGTGGCACAACCAAGGCTATGACAAAAACTTTGCTCCTGCCCCCTGCCATCAAACAAGACAGACAATTTGTGAAAAAAGATAGAAAATTCTTATTAAAGAAAAGGTTTGTTGTATATGTTTATTATTACATAACATGCAAGCGTGGTTTCCATGCTTCAAACGCTCAACCTTCCAACTTGTGGGAATCCTCCTTTAGATCTCACTTTTGCTTACATTGTGGATAGCAATACATATTTTTACTCCTTTTATGCCATGTGTCGGTGTTTCGAACAGCCGACAAGTAAATTTGTATATTGCGCGTCTGGCCCGGATGGTGTGCTTCGAAGGTTCGATTACTCAATGTCTCTATTGCTCGATCTATCGATTGATCGATCTCTCCCCATTGAACGGTGTCCTGCCTCCCCTTTTATAGACCAAGGGGAGAGAGCAGGTTACCGGAGAAAGAGAGAAGAAAAGAGGAATAGAAGAAAGTGAAAAAAGGCTCCCGGGGTTGTGTCGTCCTCCTCTTCGCGTGGGTCCCGTTGACCCTGTAGATTGTGGCGGAAGTGGCGCCATGCCGGAGTCCTATTAGCCGCTGCAGCACACGTGCGTCGTGCGTCGTGCGGCCATACGGGGAGTTGGTGGTACAGTGCCGGTCGACTGACGTTGGACGGAGGTCAGGCGGGGAGTTGGCAACACAGTGCTCTCCTATTGAGGTCATGGGTGACGTGTGTCTTCTGGCTTGGCCATCGTGGCGATGAGTCGTATCGAGACATGCGCAGCCTTTCCATCCATAGTGGTTGGCGACAGCGCGTGCCCATGTTGGGTTGATGCTTACTTCCGAAGGCGAGCCCGCGCCCTTGGAGTCGGACGAGATGGAGCCCGTTCCCTTAGGATTGGGCGAGATAGAGCCCGCGCCCTCGGGGTCGGGCGAGACGGAGCCCGCACCCTTGGGGTTGGGTGAGGCGGAGACCGCACCCTCGGGGTCGGACGAGACGAAGTCTGCGGCCTCAGGATCAGGCGAGACAGAGACCCCTCTATGGGGTGGGAAAGACTATAGCTTTCGTCTTTAACCATTCAGGCGAGTTAGAGTTTATGTCTGCTAAACACCTTATGCTGGGTATCCCTAATATTGATACCCGACAATAGCCCCCGAGCCTGTGGAGGAGTGGGACACTCCTGCAAAGGCTTTTGAGGTGATCCGTCATTTGTCTACGATCGCGTGTTCGGTCTCTTTGCTATTCCAAGACCCCGAGCCCTCGCGTGTAGCAGGGGTCCGGTCGAGGGGTCGGTTCATCTTGTGATCGTCGTCCCTCATGCGTTCATTCGTTAGAATGGAGGGGCTGAGCCGTGCCGTGCTTTCCTCGCTGGACGAAGCACAGTGCTCGGTGAGTTGTTAACGGGCCTGTTCGAGTGGAACCCCGGCATCCCCTTCATGGGGGCCCGGTTCGAGGTTAGTTGGTGACTGACTCCAGATTCTTGGTGGCCGGTCTATATAGATCTCGGATCCGTTCGACCGGTCTGAGGGCTCGCTGCCTTTCTTCGAGAAAAAACCATGGACCTTGCATCATCCAAGACTCAAACGTGGGTCGGGACACCCATGGTGCTTCACGCGCCTCGGGTATTGGCCGCTAGCGGGCCTGTCCTTAACCTCCCATCACTCTAGGGTGCCCCGGAGCGGCTGTGAACCCACTGGCGGGCCAGCCTTCGAACTCCTAGGCCTTAATGGGCCTTGGGAGCATTTTTAGCTCCGTATCCCACTTACCTGCGGCGGCCCGTGGCTTTTGAATGCGAACCGTCGCCTGGCGGATCCTTCGCGGGGAATATTAGGCATGCGCTCGTCTCCCGACACGGTGAAGCGGTGATGCGGCGAGGAACAGTGAGGGCACGACTCCTGAAGAAGCAGAACTAGCGAGGTGTGTGGGCATGTTGATGGAGGCAGATGGCTCGCCTCTCGCACGCTCCACCCTTTGCCTTGTAAATGGAGCCGTTTCTCCCCGTCTTCTGCATGTGCAACTGCATCCTCGCCCCTCTAGCTTTTCTGCCATTAGCTCTCGAGCTCTGGCCTTTGCTTCTTTGTTTTTGCTTCACCACCGGCGAAGTTTTCGCTCTTCAACCCTTGCCTCTTCATGGGGTCATGGTACCGTTCTGACGTCACCTACAGGCGCATGGAGGGCCTCGTCAGGTGTGGCCTTCTTCCCACGAGGACTGAGGCGCTCGAGTGGCTCGTTCCCGGCGATGAGGAAGCACTAATGCCGCCCGACGGCTACGTCGTCTCCTTCACCTACTTCCACGAGTGTGGACTAGCGTTGCCTCCCCACAAGTTCCTCAGGGGGCTGCTGCACTATTACAACATAGAGCTGCAGCACCTGAACCCCAACGGGATCTAGCACATCTCGGCCTTTGTCGTGTTGTGTGAGGGTTATCTGGGGATTGAGCCCCACTTCGAGCTGTGGAGGTATTTTTTCTCCCTATCCCTCAACAAGGAGAAAGGAGGGGAGAGCAGTCGATGCCGATGGGGTGCGCCAGCATCCATCTCCACAGCCACCGGTCCGCTAAATACATGGAGCTGCGGTTGGCGAAGTCAAATAAAGGGTGGCACCAACTTTGGTTCTACCTGAAGAATGATGCCGTCGCCCCCCTATCAGACTTCACCGGGCGGACAATCGAAGCCACGCCAGACATGTGGGGGTGGGGGCGACAAGGACAAAAAGCGGATCCAGGACCACCTGGGTGCCATTGCCCATCTGAAGAGTTGCGGCCTTCATGGGACCTGGGTCATCGGGGCGTACCACACGAGGAGGGTGGCACCCATGAGGGAGCACGCTCTCTCGTTGTATCAGATGACCCCCGAGGATGATATCATTAGGACAGTGCTTGCGCTGGAGGCGCTGCGCAACTCTGAGATTGCGCAGCGCATTAAGGAGGCGACAGACGATGACATTGAGTTCCTGGTTCCCAAGCACCCTTCGATGCGGCCGGATGTAGGGTACATCGGTTTGGTGAGCTTCTCTCCATTTTCCCTCCTAACCTTCCCTCCTAGATCTATACTCCAACGCTGATAATCGTGGTCCTGTAGTCGCGCTTCCTCCTCCATGACACTATTGCACCGCTGCCGGAGCACATGGCTTTGAGGGCCGCAAATCGCATGGAGAACAAGAGGCAGCAGAAGGAGAAGGAGGAGGAGAAGAATAAGAAGGTGGCGATGAAGGCATGGGCCACGGAAGACCATGAGCGGTGGCAGCGAGGCTGGAACAAGGAGGATGACACTGAGGAGGAGGAAGAGGAGGAATGGGAGGCCAGCGATGAGTCCGAGCCCATCATCCAGTGGGACGCGCTTATGCTCGAGAATGAGGATTCATCCTCGCAGCAGGCCAAGGTGGGGCATGTCAATCTCACCCTGGTTCTGCAGCATGCCTTGGCGCGAATCGAAGAGGATGCACCTCCGAGATTGGTGGGGGAGAACGCGCCCTTGAGGTCGGCGGAGCAACTCCGCCCTGCTCTGACTGACTCCACCAGGGGCTCGAAGTGGCCAATCGTTGATGTGGCGGGGTAGGAGTTGAGCGATCGACCCCCAAAATGTTCTCTGATGATGGCATCGAGGTGAGTTAAAGACTTTTTTTGCCCTTTCATGTTCTCAGATTTCACCATGTGACGCTAGTGCTTTCCGCAGGACCGTCGGGAGCGGCGGCCGCCTGACGTTGGCGCCAAAGAAGGCCCTTGCGCATTGGTCAGTCTCCCAGGAGCCGGCCGGCGTGGTGCCAGGGGCACGCCTTGATGGCGCTAAGGCGAGCACAGCGTCGCCTAAGGAAGCAGAGGAGGCGAAGGCGATGATTTTGTTGACGGAGGAGGTGCTCGTGGAATCGGCGCCCGCGCCGGCCGACGCGCTCGAGGTGGGGCAAACAGGAAGGGGCGCGACCGAGGCATCCCCTGCAGAAGCAGCGATAGCTCGGACTTTGGATCCCGAGCTGCCAGCCTCCTCTGCCATCGGAGGGTCTACTCCTGAGGGAGTGCCGCCAAAGGAGGAGGTACTGTCGGCTCTCGTCGGGCCAATGCCGACGGTTGCGACAGCCGACCCCTCTACTAGGGCTGGGCCATCCTAGTCCCTTGTCCGGCTAGGCGGTGATCCACTCGCATGTGGAGGACATTGGCTCCATTGGGCCAACCAGCGGGACCCAGGTACCCCGCTTTTCACCCTTGATGACCTAGCGGAGCTAAAGGATTAGACGAGTGTGCGCTCGGGACTTGAGTCCACAGTCCGCTCCCTGACCGACATGTTGGTGGTGTTGAAGGATGACGTCACCCTGGCTGGCCAGGTTCGTCATGTCCACGTTTTCCACTTTCGATCCCTGTTTATAAAATTCTAACCTGATTCTTTTCCATAGTCCCTTATTATGTGCAGCCGGGAGAAGTCCCTATTCCTCCGTCGCGAGAAGGAGGTTTGGGGGCTTGCTGCTGAGGTGCCGCGGCTGCGGGAGGAGGTGGAGAGCCTCTAGACCAGGGAACGAGATGCCCGTCAACATGCCAATGAGGCCAAGGAGAAGCTCATGGCCATGGTCGCCAGGGCGCGGGAAGATGTCATGGAACTTGAATGACTCCGCACGGCACTTGACCTTGCTAGTCAAGAGAGGGCCGACACTCAGCGCGCGCTCGAAGATGAGCAAAAGTTGAAGGTGGATGCTGAGGGCCTGGCCGCTGCCTTGGCCGATGAAGTTGGTGTGCTCCAGGGGGAGAAGAAGACCCTCGAGGAGCAAGTCAGAGGTGAGGCTCTAGTTTTCCCTATCACTTTTTTGCTTGACGTTTGCAGTCGGTTTTCTGATGCTCTTTGATGTTTGGCTTGGGCAGGCCTTGATGAGCGGCTTGCCGTAGAGGCGGTGAAGGCCCGGGACCTATAGAGGCAACTCACCAAGGTGTAGGGTCAACTCCAGTCGGAGAGTGACGAGCACGATGCCTTGCGCGTTGCCATTGGGTTGGTCTTCGATGACCTCGGGGTTGCCCCAACTAAGGGGATGAGCTCGCTCGCCGTTTAGGTTACCTAGCTCCCGGGTCGAGCGTGCGCGCTCGCAAGGGAGGCCCTATGCACCGACATCTAATGCGCATTTGCGATCACCCGCTCCCTCTACATCGACATCGACCTACTAGTGATCAGTGAGGGCTTCGCGTCTAGCTACACTGATGCCAAGCTGGACGAGATCGAGAAGGAAGTGGCTCCCCCAGCGTAGGACCAGGCAGAGAAGATCGAAGAAGAAATCCTACCCCTGAGAGGTTAGTTAGATAGCTGAGTCCAGCGTTAGTCTTTTGTCAAGACTTTTGTTATGGCCAAGAACGTTGTTCGGCCTTTCTTCTTATATATAAAAAGTTTGTTGCGATCCGACCATTGACTTATGTTAAGGCATTAGAAATTTAAGTTGCGAGCGACTAAGTAATGATCACTCTGGTGAGCAAGCGATGTCGTAGCCGTTGGGGCGTAGGCTTCTTGCATTCCGACCTATTTTACTCATCGTTAGTTTTCGGCAACTCTTATTTCTAGATCTTGTCATAAAAAAAAGGTCAGATGGGAAAATGTTTCTGAGTACATGTACTCCTATCAGCCCCGAGTAAGACCCGACCCCAGGTAGTTGCCGGGGTTGGGTGTTACTGAAGACCGATTAAATTAGAAGAGAATCCGATACGAGGTAACATTTTTTGATTTTTCAGAAACATTACTTAGTTTTATAAGCATATTGACAACTTTGGAATGGAAAGACTAAGTGTAAAAGCGACGTAGCTTTTTGATGTTCCAGGCGTTCACGATGGCTTTGCCGTCAACAATCTTGAGCTTGTAAGTGCCGGGTCAGAGTACTTCCTCGACGATGTACGGTCCTTCCCGCCGCGTAGAAAGCTTGTGGCAATTTTTGTTGCTCTAGATGCGGCGAAGGACTAAATCGCCTACGTCGAAGGCCCGACTCCGCATGTGTTGGCTATGGTACTGATGTAGCGCCTGTTGATATTTGGCCAAATGGAGGAGGGCGACGTCATGTGCTTCATCAAGCAGGTCGATGGCGTCTTCCAAAAATGCTTCGTTTCCCTGCTCGTTGTAGGCCTTGACCCTCAGCGCTCCGTAGTCGAGGTTGGTCGGGAGGACAGATTTGGAGCCATAGACCATGAAGAACGGCGTGTAACCGGTTGCTCGGCTGCTGGACATCCTTAGGCTCCAGAGTACTGAGGGGAGCTCCGCGACCCACCGTCCACTGACTTTGTTGAGTTGGTTCAAGATCCTAGGCTTGAGGCCTTGTAGGACCATGTCGTTCGCACGCTCGACCTGCCCGTTCGTGTGGGGGTGCGCTACGGCAACCCAATCAATGTGGATGTGGTGGTCGTCGCAGAACCTGAGGATTTTCTTCCTTGTGAACTGCATGCCATTATCAGTAATGATGGAGTTCAGGACCCCGAATCGGTGGATGATGTCCGTGAAGAACAACACGGCCTGCTCGGATTTGATCATGGTGATCGGTTGTGTCTCTATCCACTTCGTGAACTTGTCCACGACGACAAGTAAGTGTGTATGGCCTCCGGGCACCCTCTTAAGGGGCCCTACCAGGTCAAGCCCCTATACCGCGAATGGCCATGTGATGGGGATTGTCTAGAGCGCTTGGGCCGGCAGGTGAGTTTGCCGAGCGTAGTACTGGCAGCCCTTACAGGTGCCTACGACTGACGTTGGACGGAGGTCAGGCGGGGAGTTGGCAGCACAATGCTCTCCTGTTGAGGTCGTGGGCGACGTGTGTCTTCCGGCGTGGCTGTCGTGGCGATGAGTCATATCGAGACGTGCTCAACCTTTCCCATCCGTAGTGGTTGGCGACAGCGCGTGCCCATGTTGGGCTGATGCTTCCTTCCGAAGGCGAGCCCGCGCCCTTGGGGTCGGGCAAGGTGGAGCCCGTTCCCTCTAGACTGGGCGAGACGGAGCCCGCGCCCTCGGGGTCGGGCGAGGCGGAGTCTGCGCCCTCGGGATCGGACGAGACGGAGCCCTCGGGGTCGGGCGAGGCGGAGTCTACGCCATCGGGATTGGGCGAGACGGAGACCCCTCTATGGGGTGGGAAAGACTATAGCTTTTGTCTTTAACCGTTCAGGCGATATAGGGTTTATGTCTGCTAAACTCCTTATGCCGGGTATCCCTAATATTGATACCCGACAGTGTGTCATGTAAAACCTTTTTTCATATAACTTCCAATTTAAGAAAAAATATTCAAATACAAAGTTGTAGATCTCTTCGGACCTACAAATTTTGTATAATGTTTGTCTCCATATGACTCTCTTAGAAGAAGTAATGATTTTTTAATACAAACTGATATATAAATAACAATGGTGGGAAATTGGCCTTGGATATTGCAATACAATTCACCATAGATAATGAGAACGGCAACAACAGCCGTATAGATAGTCATTGGTTCTACCAGATAATAACAATTGGATGGCTTACAATCGCTGATTTTTCTTGCGCACTGGCATGGATTTGCCGCACTGATTACTGTTTTGCTAGTGTTAGCCTAATTCAGTATTGCAAATTCTATGGAATTCGTTGTCAAAAACATATATTTAAATGAACATCTTTATAGCTAATGGAACTTCTATATTCACAACTATTTTTAACATTAAGTATGTACACCTTAAAAATTGTTCGTGGATCTTACATATTTCTCAATGAACACAAATATGAGGAGAGGGAATATGTGAAAAATTTATTGTCACATCAAAAGATTGTCATCTACACTGGAATAATACCATATACACTGTGTCTGTTTTCCCAACTGTGAAAGGAGAGATATAGCGATGTGAACTATGTATATGTGGGTCAGTGACTCGTGTTCAGTAATTGCTTTATGCATTTCGAATCACGTAATAGTGACAATATTAATTATTCCTTATTATTTTAAAACTAGATTCTTCAGAAGCGACTATTTTATTAGTGGAGTAGTGATGCTATATTAGCTAACACGCTTTGGGAAAATAAAACTAATCTAAATACTAACAGAGGTCAAGGGATTTGAGAGATTTTTCACCCAAGAAGAATGTAATGCAAGAAACATATAGTATTTGACTAGTTGTGATTAACGAATTTATCAACAAATTTTTATTTCTTATGTAATATAAATTTCTATGCCGTGCTGGAGCATAGGTGCTGATGGGCTAGTGTGTCATTATATATATGTGGGCTAGCAATTTGTTTTTAACAATCACTCTTTGGGTTCCTACTTAGGTAGGAGACGAATGGACACTATCACAATAATCAGAAATGTGTCACTTTTTAATTTGTATTAAAAATAGATGGCGGAAAGTTAGTTATATATTGTTCTAAATAGCTTCGTAGTGACAGTAAACTAAGGGCATGTTTGAATCCC
Organism: Miscanthus lutarioriparius; assembly: GCA_904845875.1. Classification (NCBI taxonomy): domain Eukaryota; kingdom Viridiplantae; phylum Streptophyta; class Magnoliopsida; order Poales; family Poaceae; genus Miscanthus; species Miscanthus lutarioriparius. The sequence goes on from CAJGYO010000010.1 coordinate 34,657,594, forward strand.
CCTTCTAAACTTTAGACCTCTAAATAAACTTTAGAGTTAAAGCTCCAAACAGGTGGTCTAAAGTTAGCTCTAAACTTTAGCCCACCTCACATTAGAGTATTAGACCTCAAAATAGAGCTAAAGTGCTATAAATTTTTTAGAGATCTAAAGTTTAGAGGAGAGGATCCAAACAGGCCCTACACTCTTTAAAAAAGGCAGATAATGTAGAAAGTGATGGGTGTTAATAAGAGAGAGAATGGAGTTTCTCAGCCCAAAAGCATAGAAGTCAAGAAACAGATACCATCATCCTGGATGGCTGCTGCTCCTGGTGGTGGCAGCTGAAACATGGTGGAACCGTTGAAGAAACGGAACACCTCATACCGCACGATGCACCGCAGCCCAGCAATCCTGGCGCCCTTGGTATTGGGGATGAACTGTTGTGGCATCTCAGCAATCGCCGTGTCAAGGCACCCGCGGCACTGCCCGGGCGTCAGGTCGGGGTTGCAGGACGTCAAGCCGTAGATAAACGGGTAGGGCGCGTCGACTGCAATGGATCCCGTGAGGAACTTGTTGGACGAGTTATCCATGGTAACAATGTAGGCGGCCATGCTGCTGAGAAGCTCGTAGGCGGTCGCGTTGAACTGGGCGACGTGGGAGCTGACATTCTGGCCGTTGTAGAGAGACACCTCCTGGTCGTCCGAGTTGGTCGTGGAGGCGAGGAAGTCCTGGTCGGAGAAGCCGAGGAGGCACGTGTCGTAGAAGATGGCCACGCGCTTGTTGTCGGGGCACATCTTCTGCGCCTGCTGGAAGCAGGCCGCGATGCAGTCGCGGCACGCGGTGGCGCTCTGGTCGCCGCCGCATTGCCCGAGGGCGTACACCGTGTTCGGTGCCGTCCCGGTTGTGGCGGTGGCGAAGAGAGTGGTCGATGAGGAGACGTTGCCGGGCAGGGCCGCAGCGACCAGCCGGAGGTTGCCACCATAGACGCTGTTAGCCGTGTAGTTCCGGTGCTGCTGTTGCAGGCTGGCCATGGTATAGCCGCCGCGAGCGGCAGCGTGAGGGCGATCACCAGGCTGGCAACCACATAGCCCGCGGCATGGCCGGGCATGCCCATAGATGGTATCAAGTGGATTGTTGGTTAGTGTGCGTGGCCTCAAGCCCTCAACTGACGAGAAAAGAGAGTACTGCAGCAGGAGTCCACCTGAATAAACCTGCTATGATGGAAGCCGGCCGGTGTGAGAAGGTGGACGAGAGGATGAGGCTGTGGACTTTGGGTGGTGAGGAAGATCACCCAGAGTCACACATATGCACATCTACGATCCTTACAGTAGGCCCCATGAAATGAAAGGACTAAAGTCTTGAGCGGCCCAGTCAATATAATGATACCTTTCTATGGTGTGCATACAGTCGCACGTCATGGACTGATGGACAACAACGTACAGTGTACCTACAGGCTACAACTGGTCAAGTCGTACGAGATATTTTGTACCAAACTTTTGTAAACAAACATTTAAATGTTTGATCGTGATGGCTGAACCAAACACTAGAAGCCCTTCCAGACTGGACTGGACAAGCGGTTAGCAGGGTGACCGGTTGTGCAGTAGGAGAACATCCATATATGATAGGGTGCCCGCTCACTTCCAATGACTGTCTCTAGAAGTAAACTTTTTAAAGACGGCCATATTAAAACTGTCTTCTTTATTTGAAAATGGCGTTATTTTGCTGCAGGTGTTCTTGTTAAGCGTCGATGATGATGAATTTCAAATTACAAAGACTACCATGTAAGGTGACCGCCTCTAGAAGCCCATTTTCAAAAGGACCCTTAAGGTGACCAGCATAAATAAGAAAATCATTTTCAGAGATGGTCATTTAATTATTTTAAACAACCGCCTCTGTAACTTTCAGATGTCAACTTAAGTGATAATGTTTATAAATCCAGGTTTACGTGCATTTGTCTTATATTAATCGACCACCTCTCGAAAATGGCAAACTTTTTTACATTTATATAAAATTTGATGAAGACAGACTTTATGATGGAATTGTGGACGTAAAGAAAAACTAAAATTTTGTAGTTGAAAGCATTTTGTTGAGAACATTTAGTGCCCTAATAAACATTCACAAGTTCCTAGATTTTGTTTTAAAAAAATAGGTTTTAATTTTTCAAAAAGCTAGCCTGGATATAGACAACCTTTGCATTTACAACGGTTTACTTTCACTACTAGAGAACAGACTTTAGAACGATGTCCCAATTTAGCATTAGCCTCGGCATTTTTTGCCGGGACTAAAGGTCCCTGCCCAACGGTCGTCCGCGGGGCAGGGATCTTTAGTCCCGGCTGGTATTACCAACCGGGACTAAATGTTTACCTTTAGTCCCGGTTGAGTAACTCACCCGAGACTAAAGCTTTTAGTCCCGGTTTGGGTTATGCCCGGGAATAAAGATTAATCTTTATTCCCGGTTTGAACTCCCCAACCGGGACTAATTATCCCGCCTATAATTCTGCTCAATTCTTCCTCCCGAGCCCGAGTCATTCCATTATTCAAACTCACCGCCTCTGTTCTTCACTTTGCTGTTGTTCTTGCACTCTCCCTCCATTGGTGTTGCTCTTCGATTTTGGAGGTAACAAACTTAATCCTCTTATGTTTTATCAAGTAGCTTATCTCATTTTGCGATGTAGATGCATGTGTAACTTTATTTGTTGGACTTTATTATGATTTTATATGTCATTTTTAGCTCAAAATCACATGATGATTTGCATATATGTTTGGATAAACAAAAGTTAAATTAGTTCATCAAAATCACGCCTCGCTCGTCCTCGCTAGAGCACGCGCCATTCTCGTCCCCGGTGGCTTACGTGATCTTAGAATTAATTTTTCCATGAAATGAAAAACTTAGAAAATTGTTAGAAAATTATAGAAAATCCATACTAGTTGAACTTGCGGACCGTGTTCAGCTCGGCAAGCATGTTCTCTGCCGAGCGGTAACGGACGTCAAGGAGGATCTTTGATTCTACGAGGGAGAGCGGCAACGGTCGTGGAAGACCGTGTTCCCTTTCTCGTAGAATCGGAGCTCTTCCTTGGCCAAGTACGGTGCCGTCCGGTGGAGAAATGCTCGCCGAGATGATCACGTAAGCAAGGTCAACTAGTACGGATGGTTATTTATTGAAACATGTTTTTGAGCTATAATTTGATGGATATTTGAAAATATGAAATTTACACTAGTTTGCAAAAATAAGTATAGAAAGTAGATGACAATCATTCTTTGGATCCTCGGCCTCTCGTTCGGTTCTTGAACGATCGAGGCCGAACTCCCTCTCATTATCTGCGGCAAGTGTAAGCGTAAGATTGTGATGGAGTACCGAGTCAAGAGACAGGACCCAACAAGGGTCGTGTTTTCTACAAGTGCCCGGATCGCGATGTGAGTTTCTTACGCATTTTATAATTATGGCTAATTGACCTGCTTTTCTTGAATATCTTTGACTAAATATTTTTGGCTTTAATTTCAAGTGGGAGGGCAATGGATGCGATGGTTGGTACTTGGGAGGAAGATTATGCTACATACGTGCGAGAATTTGGGTGCGCTTGAGGAGGCGGTGCTGCCGATGAGGCAAGAGCCAAAGAGGAGAAGCTTATTGATATTCAACGGAAGAATGATTTGTCTGTTTTTAGTTGCGTCTATCACAAAATAATTATGTTACTGAAGTGCATTGTAGTTTTAGTTTGTTTAGTGATAGTTAGGATTGCTTACATTGTAGCCAGGCTTAGTTAATTAATCAACCGTGTGTGTGTCATTTATGTTGTGTAATAAAATACTTAATTATGTTCAAGGTTGTCATAATTTGTCGTGTAATACAGATTATGTCACGCCATTGGATGTACAATGCCGATCGCCGCTCCCAAGACTTTATAGAGGGCTTGCACTATTTCTTAGGTGTGGCCGAGGCAAATAAGCGGGATGGTTTCATATCTTTGTCCATGTGCCCTATGTAAGAATTTAAAGGAATATTCAAGCTCAATGAGTCTTCATTCACATTTGCTTAAGTCAGGTTTCATGTCAAACTATATATGTTGGACTAAGCATGGAGAAAGCGGGGTCATGATGGAAGAAGGTGAAGGAGAAGATTTAGACATTGATGACATTATTGCTCAGTATGGTGCCTTTGATGATACTACAATAGGGGAAGATGAAGAAGAGGTAGCGGTAGAAGATGATCTCGGTGATGCTCTTGGCAATGCCATTCGTGATGCACAACAAGAATGGGAAAGTGAAAAAGAGAAAGTTAAGTTGGAGCACATGCTTGAGGATCATAGGAAGTTGCTATACCCGACGGCCGAAGAGGGGCAAAAAAAGCTGGGTACAACACTGGAATTGCTACAGTGGAAGGCAAAGAATGGTGTATCCGATAAGGCATTTGGGAATTTATTAAACCTTATAAAGAAGATGCTTCCGAAGCCAAATGAATTGCCCACCACTACGTCATGAAAGCAAAAAAGGTTATCGCCTTTTGGGATTAAAAATCCGGAAGATACATGCATGTCCTAATGATCATATCCTCTACCATGGCAATGAATACGAGAATTTGGATGAATGCCCGGTATGTAAAGCATCGCGGTATAAGATCGGTAGCGCGATGATCCGGTGACGTCGAGGGTGAACAACGTCCTAGAAAGAAAATCCTGCCAAGGTTATGTGGTATGCTCCTATAATACCACGCTTAAAACGTTGTTCAGAAATAAAGATCACGCAAAGTTGTTGCGGTGGTATAAAGAAGACCGTAAGGTAGACAATATCTTTGAGACACCCAAATGATGGGTCCCAAAGGAGAGCGATAGACAGAGAATTTTCGAGTTTGCAAATGAGGCTAGAAACTTAAGGTTAAGCCTTAAATACAGATGGTATGAATCCTTTTGGACAGCAGAGCACTAGTCATAGCACTTGGCGGTTACTCTATGTATCTACAACCTTCCTCCATGGTTATGCATGAAGCGGAAGTTCATTATGATGCCGATCCTCATCCAAGGTCCGAGGCAACCCGGCAACGATATTGATGTATATCTGAAGCCATTAGTTGAAGAACTTCTAGTTTTATGGAACAAAACAAGTGTGCGTGGTTCTGGATGAGTACAAACAAGAACACTTTGACCTCACGAGCAATGTTGTTCGTAACCATCAATGATTGGCCTGCTTTAAGTAATCTTTCAGTCGTCGACAAACAAAGGATATAATGCATGCACACATTGTTTTGATGACCTTGACAAGATATATTTGAAAAGATGTCGAAAGGTCGTGTACCTTGGCCATCGTCGATTCCTTCCTTTGAATCACCAAGTAAGAAAAAAGGAAGCATTTTAAAGGTAAGCGGACCACCGGAAGAAGCCTCATAACCGAACCGGGAAGATGTACTCATAATGGTCAAGGATGTGAAAGTAGTATTTGGAAAGGGACAAGGCGGTGAATCATGCTCCCAAAGATGCTAATGGACATGCACCCATGTGGAAGAAGAAGTCCATCTTTTGGGAGCTACCCTATTGGCAAGTCCTAGAGGTCCATAGCGCTTAATCGACGTGATGCACCTGACAAAGAATCTTTGTGTGAACCTGTTAGGATTCATGGGTGTGTACGGGAAGCCAAAGGATTCACTTGAAGCACGCCAGGACTTGCAGTGCATGAAAGAACGAGACAACCTTCATCCAGAGAAGACAGGTGATGGACGTCATTACTTAAGTCCTGCTAGCTACACGCTTAGCAAAGAAGAGAGGGACAGCATGTTCGAATGTCTAAGCAGCATCAAGGTCCCATCGGGATTCTCCTCCAATATAAAGGGTATAATAAATGTGCCAGATAAAAAATTCCTAAACTTAAAGTCCCACGACTGCCACGTGCTTATGACGCAATTGCTTCCAGTTGCTTTAAGAGGAATTCTACCTCCACATGTACGTGTAGCCACCGTGAAGCTATGTGCATTTCTCAATGCAATTTCTTAGAAGGCAATCAATCTAGTGGAACTAGCTACTCTACAGAATGATGTGGTTCAATGTCTTGTCAGCTTTGAGTTGGTGTTCCCTCCATCCTTCTTTAATATCATGACACACATCCTAGTTCATTTGGTGAAGGAGATTAGTATTCTTGGACCTGTGTTCTTACATAACATGTTCCCCTTCGAGAGGTTTATGGGAGTCTTGAAGAAATATGTGAAAGTCCGTTCTAAGCCTGAAGGAAGCATCGCCCAGGGCTATGGAACAGAGGAGGTCATTGAGTTCTGTGTTGACTTTATTCCTGACATTGCCCCGATTGGCGTTCCCGAATCACGACATGAGGGGAGACTCAGTGGTAAAGGAACTTTAGGGAAGAAAACATATATCGGCATGGAAGACGATTATTTCAATAAAGCACACTACGCTTCTTGAAACTCGTCATTGGTGCATCCATACATCGAGATACATAAGGAGTTCTTACGATCCAAGTTTCCAGGGAAGACTGAAGCTTGGATTAGGCGTCAGCACATGGAAAGTTTCAGTGGTTGGTTGCGAAAAGAATGTCAAGGCGATGACAATATTGATGAGCAACTGTATTTGTTGGCTAGGCAGCCATCGTGGCATATCCTCACGTACCAAGGGTACGAGATAAATGGGAATACATTTTACACAGTTGCCCAAGATAAAAGGAGCACCAATCAAAATAGTGGTGTTCGCATAGATGGCACAGATCCAAATGGGAATATACAAACATATTATGGCCGCATAGAAGAGATATGGGAACTAGACTACGCACCTAATTTTAAAGTCCCTTTGTTCCGGTGTCAATGGGTGAAGCTGACCGGAGGAGGGGTAACAGTCGACAAAGAGTATGGAATGACAATAGTGGACCTCAACAATATTGGATACAAAGAGGAACCATTCGTCCTTGCTGCCGATGTGAGTCAGGTGTTCTATGTGAAAGACATGTCTACAAAATCAAAGAGAGGAAAAAATGAAGACATCAACTCAATGATCAATGAGCCAAAGCGCCACATAATTCTTTCTGGGAAAATAAATATAGTAGGAATTGAAGACAAGTCAGACATGTCAGAAGATTACGAAAGAAATGTCCGAATTCCACCCTTCATAGTGAAGAAAGATCCAAGCATCATGTTAAATGATGAAGACACTCCATGGTTACGACAAGATCATAACCAAGGGTCATACGTCAAGAAGAAATTTACTGTTGTGCCTGCATGATACAACGATGCATGTTTAATATATTATGTTTTAGAGATGGATATTATGTAATATGTTATGACTTCACAATCCTTATATAGGCCATTTTTTCATTTGAGATCTACAATTGTTGTTTTGGTCAACTTTCCATTTGATAAAGTTTGGACGGTTCAAATTTGTGATTTTTAAATTTCGACGCTTACAAACTAGTTTTCGGAACCCTAGATTGTCTAAAATTGAAAAGTTTTGAATACCAAGTTTGTTCATATCATCAATATCTACAATCCTTATATAGGCCATTTTTTCATTTGAGAAAGCTTGAACAAAATGTAGTTCAATTTTCACAAGTGTGTGACATAGTTTTAGATAGTCTATATGAGATTCAAGAAGTTGTGACTAGTGTTTGATAAAAATTTCTCAAATGGGAAAATGAGCTATGTAACAATTGTAGATCTTGCTGAGATGATTAAACTTGGTATTCAGAGTTTTTTCATCTGAGGTCATCTAGTGTCTCATTTGAGCAAGTTTGACCAAGTCAAATTTGGTCAAATGAAAAAACAACACTTTGACTCTAGTATTATGGACTCTAAATGACTTCGAATTGAAAAGTTTTGAATACCAAGTTTGTTAAACTCAAAAAGATCTACAATTGTTGTTTTGGTCAACTTTCCATTTGATAAAGTTTGGACGGTTCAAATTTGTGATTTTTAAATTTCGACGCCTACAAACTAGTTTTCGGAACCCTAGATTGTCTAAAATTGAAAAGTTTTGAATACCAAGTTTGTTCATATCATCAATATATACAATCCTTATATAGGCCATTTTTCATTTGAGAAAGCTTGAACAAAATGTAGTTCAATTTTCACAAGTGTGTGACATAGTTTTAGATAGTCTATATGAGATTCAAGAAGTTGTGACTAGTGTTTGATAAAAATTTCTCAAATGGGAAAATGAGCTATGTAACAATTGTAGATCAGAGTTTTTTCATCTGAGGTCATTTAGTGTCTCATTTGAGCAAGTTTGACCAAGGCAAATTTGGTCAAATGAAAAAACAACACTTTGACTCTAGTATTATGGACTCTAAATGACTTCGAATTGAAAAGTTTTGAATACCAAGTTTGTTAAACTCAAAAAGCTCTACAATTGTTGTTTTGGTCAACTTTCCATTTGAGAAAGTTTGGATGGTTCAAATTTGTGATTTTTAAATTTCGACGCCTACAAACTAGTTTTCGGAACCCTAGATTGTCTAAAATTGAAAAGTTTTGAATACCAAGTTTGTTCATATCATCAATATCTACAATCCTTATATAGGCCATTTTTTCATTTGAGAAAGCTTGAACAAAATGTAGTTCAATTTTCACAAGTGTGTGACATAGTTTTAGATAGTCTATATGAGATTCGAGAAGTTGTGACTAGTGTTTGATAAAAATTTCTCAAATGGGAAAATGAGCTATGTAACAATTGTAGATCTTGCTGAGATGATCAAACTTGGTATTCAGAGTTTTTTCATCTGAGGTCATTTAGTGTCTCATTTGAGCAAGTTTGACCAAGTCAAATTTGGTCAAATGAAAAAACAACACTTTGACTCTAGTATTATGGACTCTAAATGACTTCGAATTTAAAAGTTTTGAATACCAAGTTTGTTAAACTCAAAAAGATCTACAATTGTTGTTTTGGTCAACTTTCCATTTGAGAAAGTTTGGATGGTTCAAATTTGTGATTTTTAAATTTCGACGCCTACAAACTAGTTTTCGGAACCCTAGATTGTCTAAAATTGAAAAGTTTTGAATACCAAGTTTGTTCATATCATCAATATCTACAATCCTTATACAGGCCATTTTTTCATTTGAGAAAGCTTGAACAAAATGTAGTTCAATTTTCACAAGTGTGTGACATAGTTTTAGACAATCTATACGAGATTCAAGAAGTTGTGACTAGTGTTTGATAAAAATTTCTCAAATGGGAAAATGAGCTATGTAGCAATTGTAGATCTTGCTGAGATGATCAAACTTGGTATTCAGAGTTTTTTCATCTGAGGTTATTTAGTGTCTCATTTGAGCAAGTTTGACCAAGTCAAAATTGGTCAAATGAAAAAACAACACTTTGACTCTAGTATTATGGACTCTAAATGACTTCGAATTGAAAAGTTTTGAATACCAAGTTTGTTAAACTCAAAAAGATCTACAATTGTTGTTTTGGTCAACTTTCCATTTGAGAAAGTTTGGATGGTTTAAATTTGTGATTTTTAAATTTCGACGCCTACAAACTAGTTTTCGGAACCCTAGATTGTCTAAAATTGAAAAGTTTTGAATACCAAGTTTGTTCATATCATCAATATATACAATCCTTATATAGGCCATTTTTTCATTTGAGAAAGCTTGAATAAAATGTAGTTCAATTTTCACAAGTGTGTGACATAGTTTTAGATAGTCTATATGAGATTCAAGAAGTTGTGACTAGTGTTTGATAAAAATTTCTCAAATGGGAAAATGAGCTATGTAACAATTGTAGATCAGAGTTTTTTCATCTGAGGTCATTTAGTGTCTCATTTGAGCAAGTTTGACCAAGTCAAATTTGGTCAAATGAAAAAACAACACTTTGACTCTAGTATTATGGACTCTAAATGACTTCGAATTGAAAAGTTTTGAATACCAAGTTTGTTAAACTCAAAAAGATCTACAATTGTTGTTTTGGTCAACTTTCCATTTGAGAAAGTTTGGACGGTTCAAATTTGTGATTTTTAAATTTCGACGCCTACAAACTAGTTTTCGGAACCCTAGATTGTCTAAAATTGAAAAGTTTTGAATACCAAGTTTGTTCATATCATCAATATATACAATCCTTATATAGGCCATTTTTCATTTGAGAAAGCTTGAACAAAATGTAGTTCAATTTTCACAAGTGTGTGACATAGTTTTAGATAGTCTATATGAGATTCAAGAAGTTGTGACTAGTGTTTGATAAAAATTTCTCAAATGGGAAAATGAGCTATGTAACAATTGTAGATCTTGCTGAGATGATCAAACTTGGTATTCAGAGTTTTTTCATCTGAGGTCATTATTTGTCTCATTTGAGCAAGTTTGACCAAGTCAAATTTGGTCAAATGAAAAAACAACACTTTGACTCTAGTATTATGGACTCTAAATGACTTCGAATTGAAAAGTTTTGAATACCAAGTTTGTTAAACTCAAAAAGATCTACAATTGTTGTTTTGGTCAACTTTCTATTTGAGAAAGTTTGGATGGTTCAAATTTGTGATTTTTAAATTTCGACGCCTACAAACTAGTTTTCGGAACCCTAGATTGTCTAAAATTGAAAAGTTTTGAATACCAAGTTTGTTCATATCATCAATATCTACAATCCTTATATAGGCCATTTTTTCATTTGAGAAAGCTTGAACAAAATGTAGTTCAATTTTCACAAGTGTGTGACATAGTTTTAGACAGTCTATATGAGATTCAAGAAGTTGTGACTAGTGTTTGATAAAAATTTCTCAAATGGGAAAATGAGCTATGTAACAATTGTAGATATTGCTGAGATGATCAAACTTGGTATTCAGAGTTTTTTCATCTGAGGTTATTTAGTGTCTCAGTTGAGCAAGTTTGACCAAGTTAAATTTGGTCAAATGAAAAAACAACACTTTGACTCTAGTATTATGGACTCTAAATGACTTCAAATTGAAAAGTTTTGAATACCAAGTTTGTTAAACTCAAAAATATCTACAATTGTTGTTTTGGTCAACTTTCCATTTGAGAAAGTTTGGACGGTTCAAATTTGTGATTTTTAAATTTCGACGCCTACAAACTAGTTTTCGGAACCCTAGATTGTCTAAAATTGAAAAGTTTTGAGTACCAAGTTTGTTCATATCATCAATATATACAATCCTTATATAGGCTATTTTTTCATTTGAGAAAGCTTGAACAAAATGTAGTTCAATTTTCACAAGTGTGTGACATAGTTTTAGATAGTCTATATGAGATTCAAGAAGTTGTGACTAGTGTTTGATAAAAATTTCTCAAATAGGAAAATGAGCTATGTAACAATTGTAGATCTTGCTAAGATGATCAAACTTGGTATTTAGAGTTTTTTCATCTGAGGTCATTTAGTGTCTCATTTGAGCAAGTTTGACCGAGTCAAATTTGGTCAAATGAAAAAACAACACTTTGACTCTAGTATTATGGACTCTAAATGACTTCGAATTGACCAAGTTTGTTCATATCATCAATATCTACAATCCTTATATAGACCATTTTTTCATTTGAAAAAGTTGTAGAACAAAAAATACTACATTTTCTTTATTTTTATAGGTTCAACAAAAATTTCCTGTCAATTTTGGTCAAAAACCGAGAAAAAATTGAAACATTGACGTTACAATAATGTGATAATAAATTTCCTATCGAATAATATTAGTTTTATTAATTTTAAGTTACAAATATATTTTTGCATTAACAAAATACTTAGTATTAGTCACATTTATATTCTATATTCATAAAAGAAATTAAAAACTTTAGGTTACAAAATTTTCCTATTTACAATAAATAATTAGTTAATCAATAGAATTTTTTAAAATAAATATTGCAAAGTATTGAAGTTGCTATGGAATTAATTGATTAACCTAGTATTAAACAAAATCAAAATCCTGTGTCTTTCCAAATGCTGTTGGCGGGTTGGCAAAATTTTGAGCCTTCGATCCGGCCCGGACCAAGAACCGGGACTAAAGGGTGGGCGGCAATTCGGTGCCACGCCCAAAATACTTTTTTAGTCCCGGCTAGTAACACCAACCGGGACTAAAACCCTTTAGTCCCGGCTTGTAAGGCGGCCGGGACTAAAGGGTTGAGCCTTTAGTCCCGGTTGAGATTACCAGTAGGTACTAAATAATGACCTTTAGTCCCATTTGGTGTTACCACCGGGACTAAAATACCGCCTATATATATCGACTTGTTCTGTTCATCTTCGATCTCGCCGTCGTCTCTCGATCCCGTCTCCGCCGCCGCACCTGAAGCTCGTCCTCGTGGACGTCGCCGAGCCCCGCCTCGTCGTCGATCCACCTCGTCTGCCGTCGTCGAGCCCCTTGCGTGACCGTCGAGCTTCGCCTCAAGACGCCTCGACCTCGTCTGTGGTCATCGAGCCCCCCCGCCTCGCCTCCGTCGAGCTCTCGCCCGCCTTGCCCTCGACCTCGTGATCTCATTTGCCGTCTTGAGCCCTTGCCTGACCTCAAATGCTGCGCTGTCGTCGAGCCCCTTGCCACGCCTGCCCTCGTCGTCGAACTTCGCCCTTGCTTGAAGCTAGCTTCATTGTTGAGTCGTCGATTATAATGTTGGATTTTAATTGTTTTTAGATAATACTAATAAATAATATTTAGTAGTTTAGTTAGTTTTTAGATAGTTTTTGATATATGTTAGTTAGATTTTTAGTTAGTTAGATTTATTAGATAATTGATATATGTTACTTAGATTTTTTAGTTAGTTAGATTTATTAGATAATTGATATATGTTAGTTAGATTGTTAGTTGATATATGTTAGTTTTTAGATAATTTTTTAGTTAGTTAGAATTTTTAAAATGTATTATCTATTACTAGTTTATCTAATTTCATGTTAGATTTATTTAATTGGATTTAGTAATTATATATTTTATCTCTCTCTATATATATATATCTAGAGAGAGATTCTATATGTATACATATGTACTTAATTATTTCTATATGTATATATACATGTACTTATTTTCATAAGTTGAGAGAGAGAAAATTGCATCTAGAGAGACATTCTATGTGTTATCACATGCATATCTAGAGATATAGACATATGCACTTATTTCTATGTGTTGAGAGAGAGAGAAAATATATTGTATCATTCTATGTGTATATATATACATGTACTTATTTCCATGTTTTGGATCGAAAGTGTTTTTGATTCGATTCCAAAGCCTATACCTTATGTAATTCTTATGTTTATCCTTATGAAATATTATGTGTTATTATATTTAATTGGATTTAGTAATTCTATATGTGTTATCCATGTACTTATGTTATGTACCATAATAATTCTATCTATGTGTTATCTTGAAGATACAAATGGCTGCTCCGGGATGATAACTTGAGTGATGACATAATGGCGGATATTATCAACGCCTGGCACCAATGTGGATGTAGATGACACGAGTCGATTACTTTTGCTGATTATGAGGATATCCTAAATATGCTTGGTGGTTGAAGATCAACAAATTGTTGCGCAAGAAAATACTTTGGCGAGGTATATTCGATTATCTATCATCTCTTATAGATGCATGCGTCGTATATTTGTTGTTAATCGTTGTGTTTCTACTCATGTAGCCGGTCTCTCGGATCTACATCAACCCACCGACAAAAGTAGGAAAGTCCGAGGGCCAAAAAAGCCATTAGAGGGCCGTTTCATAATATCGAAATTCGACACCGACACCGGCAAACCATTGGGACCACATGCTCGGACATATGTCAATCAATGTGGGTTCATTGTGAGGATAGGATCCCGATTAGTGCTCGTGAATGGAAGCGAAGATATCCGCTCCCTAATGTTAGTTTTGTATCCGATCGTGATAAGAACCTAGCTTGGAGAGATATCACTCAAAGATTTCACATTACAAGCGGATGATGCTTTGAAGGAGCTAGTGAGGATTGGACAATGAAGAAGATGGCAACATTGTTCCAGAGTTGGAAGAAGACATTGTATAAAAAGTTTATCTTGAAGAATGCTACGCCAATTTCAATGCTAAGGCGTTTGTCAAGTTGAGTCCCATTGGGATGCCTTCGTAGAATACAAGACATCTCAAGACAAAGGAGGAACGTGTGATGAGGAATCGGCGAGAATGCCCGACGGAAGCAATACCATCATCGCATGGGATCGGTGGTTATAGGAGTGCTATTCCCAAGTGGCGTAACCTAGAAGCGAGATTACTTGCCAAGGGAATCATACCAAAACAATAGAAAAGAACTGGCCTCAACAGCGAAGAATTGGTTCTCGCTCATGGGGAAGCCTAGACCCGATTAATCGGCAAGCTAATTTTCGGCCAAAAAATTGAGAGAGCAACACGAGACTAGCTCGTGCTAGGGAAGAAGGCGATAGTGGTGTTTTCAAGCCCAACAGAGAGAAGGATGAATTGACATATGCCCTAGAGAATCCCAAACACGGTGGTCGAACAAGAGGCTATGGGGGCGGTTCCGTGGCTACATGCATTCCCAAAGCAGACAAGGATACCTCTGAAGCCGCCAGAGAGAAAGAAGGATGAGGAGGCGAATCGAATTCATGCATTGGAGCAATTTGTTGATGAGTCACGACAAGCATTGCTTGAATCACGTGAACGAGAAAAATCTCTTGAGGCAAGAATGCGGAGAGGAGATCAAGAGGCAAGTGCAGCTGCAATGAGTCAAATGCAATCGCCAATCAACGCCGGAGTCACCATTAGCCCGTTGGTCCGATGAAAAGCCGTTGTGCTTCTACGGAGCTGCTAGTTATTCAAGACGACGCTGGGTTGCGCTTCCCTGTTGATGACATTACCGAGCCTCTAACAAAATGTGAGCTGCACATTCCGGATGGTAATGCATCAATCATGGTGGTTGTCGGGTTGTATCTCCAATAGACCGAACGAAGACACCAAGAATCCATGGGTCGCTTATTCAACTTTGGATATGCTAGCGTCTCGGTCGATAGAGTGCTCAAAGGTTACAAGAAATGTTCCTCTTGACATTGAAGGCGGTGATGGGGAGAAGACACTAGGAGAAACAGAGAAGACATTTATTCAATGGCGCAAACGCTTCATCATCATTCTGAGGCGCCACCGCTTCCCCTACCTCACCCTAGGTACGAATGAAAGTGAATGAAATATTATTTTCCATTAATTTTCTATTGGCTTCAAAAATAATTGACACACAAATTGTTTTTATAGCGAGGTCTCTCCCCACCTAGCCTAATCATTCATTCCCCATCTCATCACAAATAATCATGGGCGAGACAACTTCATCCCCACGGCGATCGCCAACTCCTACACCGCCCCATCGCCTCCTAGCGATCTCTAACTCCTACACCGCCCCACCGCCTCCACAACGATCTCCAACATCTCCACGCCGGTCTCCACCAACACCGGCCTCATCACCTCCACGCCGATCTCCAACACCGCCCCCCACCCCTCCACAAATGACGCACTACAAAGACGTCTAAGGTCCCATGTGACAAAGAAGACTCAGAGAAAAAGAGTTATTTCTCAAGAAATACTTTCAAAAAAGACTGATGAGCAAATAGCAAATGAAGAAGACAAAAAGTAAAAGATTTTTTATAGATATCAAAAACAAGAGTCAAGCAAAGCTTAAGGAGAAGCCGTACTTTTACATACCACGAGATGTCTTTGAGGCGTAAGGTCGATGCTCACAAGAAAAGATGATTGAACTTCGTAAGCCTTCGCCACTATCGATTATGATCGCTCCTCGTAAAGTCACATGATGCGAGATAAGAAAAGGAAAAGAGCATCGGGAAGGATGTCCCACAACTCGGACAATGAAGCAACCAATGCAAAATCTTGTTGTTGCTAATGAATATGGTTCCAACATAGAAGTCTATCGACCGCACAACTCGGAGAAGTGTCGGTTCAAGCCCTTAATGCTTTTTTTAAAGATACTTGGTTTAACCTTGGATCAATTGAC
Source organism: Miscanthus lutarioriparius (assembly GCA_904845875.1). NCBI lineage: Eukaryota > Viridiplantae > Streptophyta > Magnoliopsida > Poales > Poaceae > Miscanthus > Miscanthus lutarioriparius. The sequence goes on from CAJGYO010000010.1 coordinate 34,673,436, forward strand.
GGGCAAAGCTCAATCCGAACCTAGAAGTTGATACCGGAAGACTTATAAATATGGCAAAGTCTGTACAACCCCGCGACTCGAATGAATTGGGTACGCAAATTTACTTGCTCAACAAGTGGTACATGCAGGCGTGTGGCAGGGGTGAGCAGTGGATCTTTGTCAGATTTAGAGACCATCATTACTTCCGTGGCGATGACATCTTACATATTAGTTTTGAAGAATTGCATCAACTATTCCACTTGGACGCTCTGGACAAATCAATCATTAGCTCCTTTTGTTTGTAAGTGATTCTTACTTTTATTTAATAAACTCACTTCCATGCGTACGTGTATATAATTATCCTCACATGTAACTTATATTTATATACAGATTCCAGATGTCAGAGCTCCAAAGAATATAAGACACCAGTGTTGGCTTCATTGATCCTTATATCGTATTCAAAACCGTATTATTATCAAGGAGCGATGGGTATCTAGAGCATGAGAGAATATCATGATGTTCTTCATGAAGCAAAGACGACAAGACAACAATACTTTTCCCGCATAACTTTGAGTAAGTGTTAATAATAATGTAGTCTACACATTTTATGTAATATCAATACAACTTATATGCATGTACGTGTGTGTATAAACCAATGCAGTTTTCACTGGATACTCATTGTCATTGAGTTAAACTCAAGTCGGTTACTAATCTTTGACTCGTTGAGAAAAGAACGGGCACTATACCAAGATATGATAGACATTATCCAGGGGTAATTTCGATCTCTCGCGCACAACTATTATTGAATAGACTTTGCTATAATTTATTAACGATCGTACATTATTGGTCGCATTGTGGTTTGGAAAGAGTTTATTCGCAAACATCGCAAGGATTGCAAGGCACCACTTAATGTAGTTGAAATACCATGAAGTTGTACTATATACACTTCCCCACGTGTTTAATTACTATATCGTACTTCAATTTACGTGTGAGATGATGAGAATAATCTTCTTCTCGCATGCAGTGGTGTTTAAGGCGGCAGAACTAGGTAATAACTTGTGTGGATACTACGTTTGTGAATTTATCACTCGCACACATAAGAAGAACTCCCCAAGATGTCCTCGAAGTACGTATATATCAATTTTATTTATTTTTAAATGAATATATATACATATATGTGTATTAATACTTTTCCTTTTATTTCAAATGCAAGACTGAATGGTTGAAACGAAGGGTCATGCAAAAGACCATCCTCGAAAGCGCTTCAAGAGTCAATAGCGTGGATATCTTCTAGAAAAGTGCTAAATCCCAACGACGAGTTCTACTTTGATCTTAAGGAATAAATGATGTAAATTAAATGTTTATTGATATCGTTATTTTCGAGAACAAGATTATGAAAGTGTTGTATATATACATATATATATATATATATATAATATATATAGTTTCATACTTTATTCGAATATAATAATGCTCAAGATGAGAATTAGATGTAATTATATGCATGTGTGTATTTATATTAGCAACGTAGAATACGTACATAAAAACATATTATATATTAAACAAATACGTGTAACTGAACTGAAAACAAATTAAACAAAAAAAAAAGAAAAAGAAAAGGAACCTTTAGTCCCGGTTGGGGTTACCAACCGGGACTAAAAAGGAACTCATTAGTCCCGGTTGGTAACCCCAACCGGGACTAAAGGGTGCGCCAGGTTTGCTCGGTTGGAGGGCCTTTAGTCCCGGTTGGTGTTACCAACCGGGACTAAAGGTCCCTCTTTAATCCCGGCTCGATGACCCGAGACTAAAGGTTCCACCTTTAGTCCCGGGATCGTTGTCCCGGCGCGGTAACCGGGACTAAAGGCTGTTACCGCCCGGGACAACATGTCCATTCTGTAGTAGTGTTTTCTAAGCATGCAAGAGATATTTCTGTGAGTATCCAGGTCATGTTTTCAATGGCTTTTGCAAGATATCTATCACTAAAGTTGTTGGGTCAAATCTATTGATTCTCTAACCTTACTGTCAGCACCGGTGGCCATGGCAGCGTTGGTACCACGAGCGTGGTGGTGGCTGAGACTTTGGCGCGTGGCCTAGGACAGATATTTTGGGGTGTGCGGCATTAATGCGGACTTTGAACAAAGTATCGTTCGGCAGGATGGGCTCAGGATGAAGAAGTCAAGAAAATATGCCTTGCTTGTAACGGGAGAGATGGACAGACTTGAAACAATGACGACAAACGATAGATTTTCTACCGCAGAATTAATCTATCTCAGCCTCTCATACGAATGGATAGTTTGATATCACTGCTACAGAAGTTAACTATAGGGACGGCTCTAGAGCCTCTGTAGGGGCTGGCTGCCGCCCTTCCCAGGGTGTTCCTACAGAGGGTGCCTCTGTACGGGAGGCTGGTGTTTTCAGCCGCCCCTATAGTGCCCTCTGTAAGGGTGGCTGGTAATATCAGTCGCCCCTGTAGTGGACTTCTGTAAGGGCGGCTGTATCACCAGCCGCCCCTGCTGTGTGTATTTGTAAGGGCGGTTCAATCAAGAACCGCCCCTACAGTGGATTTTCCAGCAAAAAAAAAAATTCAAATTCAAATCTGACTATATATATATATATATATAATTCAAATTCGAATCTGACCGCCACAAATATACATATATACATCCACAAACACAAGACCATTATTTAGAACATCATCACAAGTCATAATTCACAAAAGTCCATTATTACAACATAGTCCATTATGAATTCCATCATTATAACATAGTCCATTAAGAAATCCACAAGTCCACATGCAAAACAAAGTCCAAACCGTTCCAAAGTCTGATCCAAACCATACCACAAGTCCACATTGTCATCAACGGCCTGGGGCTAGCCTATCAGTCTCCCGAAGGTGTTGGTATAGAGGATTACTACCTAAGTCGGAAAGAAGATGATGGTAAGTGCCTTTATGGTACACAATCTGGTCTATTATGAAGTTGCAAAGGTCTCCGACCATCTCTAAGAGCTCGTCATCCTTGTATGGGTTCCTTCTCGTGTCTTTATCTTTCTCCAACTACAAGAGAATAAGTTTAGGTTTACTATATCACAACATATGCGAACTTTTCATACTACGAGCGAAGAGGTTCAAACTTATCAGATTGGGGTTTCTGTTGTAGCCACCGATGGTTCTCATCATAATACATGTGTAGTATCCACAATGTAGACTCCCAGGCTTCTGCTTGGGGCACTGTGTGTTTTGCATATGGAGATGTTAAGTAATGCTATTGACAGACACGTAATATATGGAGTACCAAAGTAAATAACACTTACCGCACATAGAGTTTTGACATACAACTTTTCCTTCATATTTGGATGATGCCTCCGCTTATGTTCCTAGATATAGTGCCTGAATGCTCTGTTCCAATGGTTTTAGCAAATGCAACTTGTTAGTATCCCACATTGAACCTTACAAGTATGTATACAAACATAGTAGCTAAAATGAGGATTGTCAATATGTATACATCTTGACAATCGCTATGAAGTCTTTGTATGTCTCGACTGGGAAATCCGTTGCATCAAAGACCAATGCCATGCTATGTGAGAGCCAGACACCTATGCAAATCTAGTGATTGCTGCATGAATTTAGTCATAGAAGGAACACATAAGCTCTTTTGCATCGAACAAAGTATATTGAACAAAGCTAAGTATACTGTCGAACTTACTTGAAGTGGTATGGTATCCATATATTATCGTGTTGTTGGAGATTTTTAAAACATAGGGCAATGTATGCCGCAACCTTGAGGGACTCTTCCAATATTTTCTTGTTCCTGATGTCCTCTTTCTCCTTAAGTGTCTTTCCAGCTCCTAGTTCTTTGCAATCTAGTTTCCACTCTTTAGGGTAATTAAAATTTGTTGATGCTATAGGTGAAGGGTCTATATACTCGTGTTTCAGAGCTGGCCTCTTTTTCACAAAGTCCGCTTGCATTCTACAAATCATGGCGCGGGTTAGTTACAACAAAATTAAAAGATTACATTCATATCATATCGAGAGGGCAAGGACTTACAGGCACCATATGCGAATTAGATTCATTTCCATTCGTTCGAGGTGGAAGCATGCCTGGATATCCTTAAACTCAACGGCAATTTGCCCACCTGGGGCTCCAAATGTGCCGGCAGGGATCCATGCTTGTAAGATTTCTAGTTCTGTTATCTGAGCACGCAAGTATCAATCGTGGAACTTTCTCATTCCACGTGGCAAGCACTGTATGACTCAGTTTGGTAGGAAGTTCTTGCCTTTTTCATATTTATCCGGACAATCATTTGACCATTTGAGGTTATCAACAGCTGGATACTTGTTAAACCCTTTGTGCAGTTTGCTAGTGGTGCCCTCCTCAGAAGCTGGTGCTCTGAATTCTTTTACTTGGTTCTTAGGCTTGAACTGGCCATGGGCCATCCACTTGTGCACCGACGAGACGTCATTAATACCCACATACGATGGCCTTATCTTGATTGGGATTTTGTTTCGAGCTTCCCATTCGGGCACGTCCTTGTCAACTTGTGCATCACCTGCTCCAGGGGCCACTTGTTCTTCATGTATCGGCTATTCATGAGGCAATTGCTGTTCATGAGACACTTGTTGTTCATGTATCGGCTGCGCTTGTTGAGAAGGATGTTGCATCTCATCATGCCTTTGCTCGGTACGAGCTGGAGAAGGACGTGGCATGTGATCATGCCCATGCTCGATACGAGGTGGAGAAGGATGTGGCATGTCGTCATGCCCTTGCTCAGTACGAGGTGGAGAAGTCTCTAGCGTGTGGTGGTCATGGTCATGGGCCGGTGAGTATACCTCCCCGTCCTCGATGGGTCGCTCCAGAGGATGAACTTCAGTCGGAGTTGGTGAAGACTCGGTCAATACAATGTCCCGTCTGTGCTAGAGGATGAACTGGTTCATGACGTCTCCGAGTAACACGAGCCCCTCGGGAGTAGGGTGTTCTATCTTCCAAGTCATGAACTTGGGCTTCACGGTATGCACCTCGACCCGAGTGTAGTCCTACGGGATGTCCCTATTGTGCCACGTGCCGCCCGGAGGATGTGCCACGCCCGTTGCCACCTCAATGATCATGTTTTGCCACCACCGATTTGCAACTGGTTGGCGCCCGTATGCGATCGACGGGGGTTCCGGTTGCATTGGAACCTTGACTGCTGGGAACATCCGGAGGGCTGCCAACTACCGCCAGTTCTCCGGATGGCCCCATTGGTGTCTGTGGCTCCATCGTAGACAGTCCTTTCTCCACCAACATCTTTTCAACTAGAGCCTTCACTTGGCGCTCAAGATTAGACTCTCGGTCTCTGCCATGTTTCTTGTACATGTGCCTCTCCTCTACGAATCCGTGCTTCTAGGACAACCTCTTCCCTAGCCCCCTGGTGCGTCCTGTGTGCTCGGGGTTTCCCAAGGCAACGGTAAGCTCGTCCCTCTCTCTGGAAAGGTTGAATACGCCCTTCTCCTTGTCTTCAGCAAGTTTCAGTATCTTTGATACTACCTCTCCGGTCTCCGGCTTAGCAAACTTGAGGCTACTACCGGATGAATTGACACTCCTCGCGTATATCCACTGTTTGAGGTGTGGCTTCAACTTTGGCACTTCCGTATTCCCGGTAGCTTCGGCCTCTGCGTCCATCTTCCTAAAGACCTCTTGCTTGCCAGCATAGCCACCGGGGCCTAGACGAGGGTAGTGTTGGTTCTTCTTCGTCTGCTCGCTGTTACGGGCACTGAGGGCCAATGATGCCTCTAAAGTCTTCTTAGCCACAAGCTCCTCCCATTGACTAGGAGTTATGTTGCCATACTCGTAGAAAGGAGTTAACTTCTGTTGGATAAAGTTCTTGTTCAGATCAGACCGCCAACGTCAGAAGCTCTGCCCCATTATCTTAAAAGCATTTTCTTGTACCAACTCGTGCGTTCCCTCTAGAAACCTGAAGTTCTGCTTTAGCTTCTCCCATAGGTCTACCTTTTGGCTCATAGGTACAAGATTCCAGCCACGGATAGCTAGGTTCAACTTATCTCTAACTACAAACCTAATGTGATTACGGAATTTCGCCCTGTATGTATATGGCTCAAGGATCTGCCCGTCTGGCCCGACCTCCGTTATCACATAGCATGCCTTGTCGTGATATTGGTTTGGCTTTCTAATCCCCCTCGTTTCCTCTTTGGCTAGGCAGTCTCAGTCGTGGTTGTGTCCTGAGGTTGTGGAGCGGAGGCCTCATTGTGAGTATCTGTGGCTCCTTCCTCTGATCTCCTTTGCCCCGCTACGTATTGTCCGGCAAGACGAGCCAGAGGCCGGCGTCGTCTTTTCAGAGGTTGAGTAGGGATGACCTGTGTATCCGGTAGGTCAAAAGTTTTAGCAGAGGTAACATAAAGCCATAGCATTAGCCAAATTTACAAGCTACTAAGGCTTTATCTGTACCTCGTCGTTCGGATCAAAATCCTTATCCAACTCGTCCTCCGTTGGCCTCCGTCTGGGTTCTCGTGGGAAAGGATCCTCGGGACTTACATATCCCCCTGATGAGGTGTCGTCATCATCATTCCCTTCTTCGCCTTGGGCATCCTCTCCGCCTTCTCTTCCATGGGCTCCCCCCACTGGATCCTCATCATCGACAAGGTCCTCCTGAGTAAGCATCACTTCTAGACTCTTTTCTAACTCGTTATCGAACTGCTCCTGAGTAAGCTGGTCATCTAGTTCTTGCTCTCCATGGGATGGCTGCTCATCATTCACGGGGCATCGGGATGCACTCTTTGATGTTCGCGACATTTCGTGCCTTGTTCTAAGAGATGCAAGAAAAAAAGTAGTATAAGTAGTAGAAGTAGTAGTACTAGTGGTAGAAGTAGTAGTACTAGTAGTACAAGTAGCAGTACTAGTAGTAGTAGTAGTACTTGTAGTAGTAGTACTTGTAGTAGTACTAGTAGTAGTAGTACTTGTAGTAGTAGTAGTCAAACAAAGAGAAAGCAGGACTAGCCCACTGCATATGCTGTATGACTCAAACAAGATGGACAGAAGAAAAGATAAGCAAAAAATTCACAGTTAGGCCAACCACTGCATATGCTGTATCACTCAAACAAGATGGACTACAAGGATGGACATAGACAAATATATGCTTACTACAAGATGGTACAGTTCATCATTTCTGCTAGAGATGAAAATGTAGAACATGACACCCACAACCCTTTAAATTCCACTTATCCATAATAGAAGATACATCATAACTAATTTTGTACTTTTGCATCAGACAGCATCATTAATAAAATCTAATGTCCTCTTCCTCATCCCTCATAGGAATAGAATGACGTCTTGAGCCCCTAACAACATCCTCATCAGAAAGGTCGGCCCCAGCACCATTAATAAAATCTAAAATGAAAGGCAAAGGATCAGATATCACTATATCAGAGTGCATTAGAAGAGTGGGATTACAGCCGAGCAAGCTGAATGGAATTCTTGTACTAATTAATCATTTCATGCTAAGTAAAGCAGAGTGGGATTACAGTATATTCTAGTGTACTAGCTAGTTGATTCGTCAAAAAAAGTGTACTAGCTAGTTTGTTGGGGAGCAAGGAATGCACGAGAACATGTCACTATGTCAGATTGTTCCGGCTGGTGTATGAATGAATATATAATATAATATAAAGGCACTGCAGGTCTTTGCGAATGTTTTTTTTCTGAATGCAGAGACATTTGACAGGAACGAGTCCGCAGCCTCAAAAGACCAGCACTGCCTGCACATATCTTATTAGTCATCATCAGTCTGTAAGTCAGGATTAAGTGATGAGCTCACTGACACTCAGAGGGAGAAGAAGAAAGTAGCACCGTTGAATATATGGCCCCCAGACCAGACTCTGGCTAACTGCGAGTCTTGAATTCCTATATATAGCACACTGCAGTTGGTTGGCGTGCAGAGTAGAGACGAACGAACGGAGCACTCACAATACCATTCCAAAAAGCCATCGATAGAATTGAAATTGTAACTGCTGCTACATCTATAGAGAAGCAAAGCAAGCTAGCATTTCTTCCATCTCTCTGTCCATCTACTAGTAGCTAGCAATAGCAGTGGGTGAGGAGGAGGCAGTTGCTCCGTTGCTGGTGCGGGGCAACGATGGTGACCAGATATCCTTATATTTGGGAAGGAGGGGTCACTGTTTCTAGCAATGCTAGTAGTCATAGCCAGCACAATGTGTCACCAGGTTAATGTCTAGTTTGCTCTACTAAGAAGCATTAACTAGTATATTCTACAGGCCCAAGATTAATTTCTTTTCATAACTTAGTATTAAGTAGCATTGGAGCAAAACAGCTGACTTCAACATTCATAATTCATGTATCAGAAGTGCAATAATATGAATGATATTCAAACAATTATGTGGGATAACATCTAGAGTGCAATAATATACATATATCAGAAGTGAGCAGAGTATTTTAAGAGAATAAAATTGCATAGTTCAATGATTTCTGGTAAACCATACTTCAATTACAATTGTTCTTTAGAATAGCACAACAAACTGCTAGATATCAGTCTCCTATAATATATCAATACAGGAGGAACTTATTATGATAAAAAAGAAAACAAATTACAAGAGTAAACAAATACAGAATGAGTTGGCAGGACGCAGGCATATCCATTTGCAAGATTTCATCATACTATACACAAGAAATGTCTTACTGCAGTTCCAGGCTCCAGCAGGCTTACAGATAAAACCCATTATGTACTCTGCATCTTAAATAGTACATACAGCATATTTAGTATTATCTTACGGTCAATTGACAGTCATCCTATATAGCATCTGTTATGTTCGGCAAAGTCTATAGACGCCGTAGTGGCTAGACTCAACCATGTGCCGAGCTGGGGGATCACCAGGGGGCGCACAGGGTTGGGTTAGTTGGGATTCATAGTCATTAGGGTTGGTTAGTTGAGATTAGGGAGTCCTAAAAGATAGGGATAGTTGATTAAGTTGAGTCCTATATGTATCAAACTCTATGGATCAATAAAGGTCAGCCTAGGGTTGAGTTTATCTCACCTTGGCCCCTGGGCGTTACTGTTCACGATCCATCTCTTGCCGTAAGTCTTCAGCCAGGCGCCGAGCACGGCGCCGCCAGTTCATCACCGAGGCTTCAAGCCCAGGCCCCGCACCTTCCACTCCTACAGCCTCTGGTCCCTAAGCCACAACAACCTGGTATCAGCCATGTCTGCTCCTGCGGCTTCCGCGTCCATACCGCCCCCCTCCTCCGCCGCCACCCCATCAGTCACCACGCCCGTCAACTCCGCCGCCATAGTTACCACGACAACGCCCATTGTCTCGGCGACGGTGCCCGGGCTACAGCCGGCTTTCTCCCTGGCAGACCTTGCCCAGGCGTTCAACGGGATGACTGCTGCCATGGGCGCGTTGCAGCGCCAAGTCACGGAGTTGTCGCTGCGCGTGTCCGCGATTGAAAGCCCGCCCTCCTCGACGTTCCAGTACGGGCTGCTAGGCTATGGTGGTCTCCCTCCACCGCCAATGTCGAGACCGGTGCGGGAGCTGCCGTTCTCTTCACCGGCTCCCCAGATCACACTAACAACACAGATGGCGACCAGTGCCAGCCCGGGGCGGTTGGCGGCGGCACCAACGTCACAAGGCGTGCCGATCACGGAGATCTCCTTTCCGTCGTCCCCCTTGCCAGTACCTTCCCTGTCACAGATCATGCAAGGTTCTGGATCACATGCATCGATGCAGTCGCCAACATCAGTGCATCACTGACCTTCAGACCCTGAACAGTCAGCGGTGTCGCGCTACCACAAGCTGACGTTCCCGTGCTATGATGGAGCGGACGATCCGTTGGGATGGTCGCTGAAGTGCGAGCAGTTCTTTAGAGGACAACAGACCCGGGCCGTCGATTGGGAGTGGCTCGTGTCCTTCCACATGACCGGCAAGGCCCAGATGTGGTATACCGTTCTCGAGCGGGACGCCGGGCGGGCGACATGGGATGATTTCAGTCGGCTTTGTCAGCAGCGGTTCGGGCCTCCCCTCAGCACCAAACATCTCGCTGATTTGGCACGACTGCCGTTCTCGTCGAATGTTGAAGCGTATCTGGACGCTTTCCAGGCCAGATTGGCGCATTCAGGCCGCCTCTCGCCGTACCAGCAAGCACAGCTATTCACCGGTGGACTGCCAGATCATATCCGTGTGGATGTCGAGCTCCACGATCCACAAGACCTGCAGCAGGCGATGCGCTTAGCACGCGCATATGAACGCCGGAACGGATCTCAATAGCTGGCTCTATCGGCGCCACCGACGCGCCCTGGCCGCCGTGTCTTCATCGCCGCCACGGCGTCGTCCTTAGTATCAGCCGTGGTACCGACCACCTCAGGGCCATCTACGCGGGCGTTCAAGAAGTTATCACCGGAGGAGATGGCGGAGCGCTGCAAGCAAGGCCTCTGTTACAATTGTGATGAGCAGTATGTCCATGGTCACAAGTGTGCCCGCCTATTCTATTTGGAGGCCTCGGATTACATTGTGGAGGAGCCGGAGGACAGCGATGAGTCAGTCCAATCCACAACAACGACAGCAGAACCGTCCGCAATCAACATCGAGGCCCCGCGGATCTCGCTTAATACCATCACCGGCATTCGAATAGCAACAACGATGCAGCTCTACATCTAGGTCGGGAATACATAGCTTGTCGCTCTCCTGAATTCCAGGTCTACGCATAACTTCGTGCGCACGGACATCACTCGCCGCATTGGCCTCCACTTCCAGCCATGCCCGGGTGCAAGCGTCCTCGTCGTGAACCGAGACTGCGTCGCATGCCACAGACGTCTCCATCAGGATTGCAGATGAAGCGTTCACGATGGACTGCTATTCTATTCCACTAGATGGATACGACATGGTCCTCGGCATCAAGTTCCTTCGTACATTGGGGCCAATCTTGTGGGATTTCGACGACCTATGCCTGGCTTTCACAAGGGCAGGTCAACATGTCTTCTGGAGAGGGATCGGCTCCACACGATATGACGTTCAGTCGACGCGCCTCCATGCTATACAACCGGATGGGCCGGCCCTATTACAGACCCTACTGTAGGAGTTCGACGACCTCTTTGTGGAGCCGAAAGGACTGCCGCCGGCTCGACGATGTGATCACCATATCCACTTGTTGCCAAACACAGCACCCGTAGCAGTCCAGCCGTACAGATACCCGCAACTTCAGAAGGACGAACTGGAGGCCCAGTGTGCTGCCATGCTAGAGCAGGGGATTATCAGGCCGTCAACTTCGGCGTTCTCGGATCCGGTGTTGTTGGTCAAGAAGCCGGATGCATCCTGGCGCTTCTGTGTTGACTACCGGGCTCTGAATGCACGCACGGTTAAGGACAAGTTCCCCATCCTAGTTGTGGTGGAGCTGCTCGATGAACTTGGCGGCTCACGGTTCTTTACGAAGCTGGATCTTCATTCTGGTTACCACCAGGTCCGGATGCATCAAGAGGATATCGAGAAGACGGCGTTCAGAACACACCATGGACACTTTGAGTTTCTGGTCATGCCATTAGGCCTCACCAATGCGCCGATAACATTTCAGAGCCTAATGAATGCCGTCCTATAGCCGTTTCTGTGTAAGTTTGTCTTGGTTTTCTTCGCTGACATCTTGATCTACAGCCCGTCGTGGACAGCACATCTCTAGCAGGTAAAGGCGGTCCTGTTAGCGCTTTGTGCGCACCAACTGCGGCTCAAGCACAGCAAGTGCTCATTCGCCGAGCCCTCGGTGGCGTATCTCGGGCATGTGATCTCAGCTGAAGGTGTGGCCATGGACATCACCAAGGTGGACGCCGTAGTGACATGGCCGCAACCACGCTCGGCGCGCGACCTACGCGGATTCCTCGGTTTGGCCGGCTACTACCGCGGGTTTATCAAGGATTACGGCGCCATCGCGGCACCCCTGACCCGGCTTCTTCGGCGCGACGCGTTCACCTGGTCGGATGAGGCTATTGTGGCGTTTGATTCCCTCAAACGAGCACTGTCTACAGCGCCGGTGCTGCAACTGCTGGCGTTTGACCGGCCCTTTTATGGTGGACTGTGATGCGTCGGGGACGGGATTCGGCGTTGTTCTTCATCAGGGCATCAGTGCAATTGCATTCTTCAGCAGGCCCTTTGGGTAGCGCCATATGAAATTGGCGGCTTATGAGTGTGAACTGATCGGTCTCGTGCAGGCCGTGCGACACTGGAGACCATATTTGTGGGGGCGCAGTTTTGTGGTACGTACCGACCACTACGCACTAAAGTTTTTACTGGACCAGCGCTTGTCGACGCCGTCGCAACATCATTGGGTAACCAAGCTCTTCGGATATGATTTCACAGTGGAGTTTTGGCCAGGTACATCAACACCGTGGCAGATGCTCTTTCCTACCGTCACGATGACGACGCTGCTGCTCATGCTATCTCTGGTCCATCATTTGAGTTGTTTGCTGAGCTACGAAGGGAGGTGCAGCAGAACCCAGATTTGCGCGCCCTCCGAGACACGGGCGTCGCCCAGCGCGGTGCGCCATGGCGCGTGGTGGATGGACTGATACTTTATGGCAACAGGGTGTTCATTCTAGATCGGTCGCCGCTTGTGCCCATGGTACTAGACCTTGCTCATTCAGCAGGCCATGAGGGGTTCCAAAAGACTTTGCAGCGTCTTCGCTCTGATTTCTTCATCGACCATGATAGCGGGCTGGTCCGTGACTTTGTCTGCTCTTGCGCCGTGTGTCAGCAGAACAAGGTGGACTCCCTCCAACCAGCCGGTCTCTTGCAACCCCTTGGAGGTACCTTCGCAGGTGTGGGCAGACATAGCTCTTGACTTCATTGAGGGGCTTCTGTGGGTCCATGGAAAGAGTGTCATATTTATGTGGCCAGTTGGGATGGAGATGAGAGGGCGAGGGTCACGACGGCGGCTGGCGCGCTATAGTACCCGTGGCGCTATGGTACCACGGGTACTGTTCACAGCGGCGGTGGCTAGGGCTACAAGGGCGCTGGGGGAGGCTGGCCGCGGGGCTTCGCCCACGGCCGGCAAGAGAGAAGGGGTTTCCTTCTAATCTCTTGCTTGATTAGATTGATACATCTCCTCTCCTTATATAGAGGGGTTTACTTGACTCCTAAGCAAGCGACTAATTAACCCTAACGGGCTAAGGCCCAATAGGCCCTTGACTCCTCTAACACTACTCCCCACCCGGACATGCAGCTCGTCCTCGAGCTGCGACCTAACAATGATGCTAACTATGGCTTCACTAGACACAAACTGAACACCTAAGAATAAGCCTTTTACATCTCGGCTTATTTCAAATAAACTCGACTCTTTATTCTTGAATCCTGAAGATGCGGCGGACACCCTCCGTGTGTTGGACAGGCTCATGTAGCCGCTTGGATCCCATGGAGACCATCGAAACGAGAGGGTTGCACGGGTACGACTGTCTGGAATCAATCGCAACAGCGACCATCGGAGACGACCTCGTTGCGGCCGACAGCGAAACGCGGCAGCGCTAGGCAGTGCGTCTCCGCCGGTGACAAAGAGGAGTGCGCTTCTTCTATCATCACTCCCATAGAACTAGAGTGCGCCGCCTACGGAAACAGCACCATGCTCGCGCCTAGAGACAGCAACGGGTCGGCGCGGTTGTTGTTGGCCGTTCGACGGGGCGAGGTCGTGCCCCCCCCCTTGCCGAGGTCGATTGCCGTCAAGGCTGCCTCATGCATCTACCGGCGCATCTCTTGCAGTCGGTGCCGCGCTAGGAGGCCGCGTGCTGCAGCCTATAATCGCACCGTCGCAGACTAACAATCACTCTTCTACGCAAGCGCCACTTGCACGGTTGCTGCCGCAGTGGCGATCTGATCGCCCGGCTGTGCACCTGTGAATGGAGGCACCGGCATGCCGAGGACGAGGCCCGCCGACTGCGCGCTCGCGGATGAGGGCACCGACGCCGGCTGTGCGCCAATGTTATGGACGAGGGTCGCGAGGACGTCCATCTAGCGCTGCAGGTGGTCGAAGGTCGCCATCCACACACCGAAGGCGCCTGTGGAAGGTGCAGGCTGCTACGCAGGCAAGGGCGCCACAGTGGCTGTGGCGGTGGTGAACACGGGTGGAGCTGCGGTGGACAGGGCCAGCGTAGCCCAAGGATGTGTGCCGAGCGGCGTGGAGATGGGCATGGCGGCGTAGGATCCGGCCGGTGGCGCTACGGAGAACAGGGCCGGCGCAGCCCAGGGATGTGCGCCGAGCGGTGTGGAGAAGGGCACGGTGGCATAGGATCTGTCCGGTGGCGCTGCGGAGAACAGGGCCGGCGCAGCCCAGGGATGTGCGCCGAGCGGTGTGGAGAAGGGCACAACGGCGTAGGATCCAGCCATGGTCTCTGATACTAGATGTTATGTGGCCAGTTGGGACGGATATGAGAGGGCGAGGGTCGCGACGGCGGCTGACGCGCTACAGTACCCACGGCCGGCAAGAGAGAAGGGGTTTCCTTCTAATCTCTTACTTGATTAGATTGATACATCTCTTCTCCTTATATAGAAAGGTTTACTTGACTCCTAAGCAAACGACTAATTAACCCTAACGGGCTAAGGCCCAATAGGCCCTTGACTCCTCTAACACTCCTCTAACAGCATCAACCGCCAGTGCCAACTAACTATGAACACCTGGGCATATAAACAGATTAAAAAAAAGAAACATGCCCCCAAACCTCTACCCTGAGTTATGTAACCAACAAATCCCATAAAATCAAATCAAATCAAATGGATAAATTCTAAAATAACATAGCGCAAACTAAAACTAACTGTACATCGAATGGCATCTGCAGACAACAAGGACATGCTCCAAACCATATATTCCAGAACTGGATTGACCTAACCCAAGTACCACATAAATCAAGAACACAAGAGCAACCCAAATCTGTTCCAGCAAGCGGATAGCTCTCTACGGAATTACGGATTGTGGAAATTTTAGGCAGGGCGTAGGCCGGAAGAAATCAAGCCATATTAAGGTGGGGTTACCTTACCTGGCTTAGGTCGCTGAGATGGATGCAGCCGGTGGAGCGGTCGAGATCGCCTCCGAGGGTGGTGCCCGTGTGCTGAAACTCCGTCCACTCGTTGGCCGTGCTGATCTGGTGATGAGGGCGGACTGACCTCTAACTATCGGAGCGCCGGGGATCGACGGCTGCGAGATCAGCGGCGGCGAGACGGCGAGGGGCGTCGAGGTCAGAGAGGATGGGGCGGGGGCAGCCACACGACGAACCCTAGCTGCGCGCTGTGGGAGCAGACGGACGGGCCGCGCCGAGGAGCACTCCCAAACCCTAGCCGCCGTCGCGGCCTAGGGAACGGCGGTGGATGGGGCGGGGGCGGCGGTTGGGGTCAGGGAGGCGGTGGACGAGGCGGTGGAGGGGTCATGGAGGGGCGGGCGATGGCAGTGTAGGTGCGGCGGTGTAGGCGGCGCCGGCGGCGAAATTGGGCAGCCTAACGGTCCAAGCGTATGATTTCGCCCAAAGCGATTTCGCCCAAAAACGACGGTCACATGTAAATACCTCAGAGCCGTTGTAGGGGCGGCTGAGGTTATAAGCCGCCCCTATAGAGCCGCTGTAGGGGCGGCTGAGGTTATAAGCCGCCCCTACAAAGCCGTTGTAGGGGCGGCTGAGGTTATAAGCCTCCCCTACAGTTGATTTTTTTTTCAAAATACCTCAGAGCCGCTGTAGGGGCCGCTGAGGTTATAAGCCGCCCCTACAGTTGAATTTTTTTCTTCAAAATTCTAAATCAAAATTAATTATTCACATGTAAATAATAAATAATATAGTACAAAATTTTATAATTATTTTTTTATAGATATATTTACATATACAATAACTAAAACAACTACAACAGTTTAAAATTGCAAAATTGAACCTTTAAAAATGGGAAAAAATTAAATTTTAAAAAATTAAAATCAAAACTACTAAAATAATTTTGAGACACCAAATGATCTCAAATGAAAATTTGATAAACATCAAAGTTGTAGAGGTCATGAAGATCTACAACTTTTATTTTGGTCATCTTGTCATTTGACAAAATTTGAACCTTTCAAATTTGGAATTTTAAAAAATGACAAGTTCGAACCAAAATTTGACACCCAAAATGATTTCAACATAAAAAGTGATGAATACCAAAGTTGTTAAAATCATTAATATCTACAACCTTTATTTTAGTCATCTTGTCATTTGACAAAATTTGAACCTTTCAAATTTGAAATTTTGAAAAACAACAAGTTCGAACCAAAATTTGAGACCCAAATTGATTTCAACATAAAAAGTGATGAATACCAAAGTTGTTCAACTCATGAATATCTACAACTTTTATTTTGGTCATTTCTTCATTTGACAAATTCTTAGCATACATTGTTCACTAATCTTACACATGTTTTATATAGTTTATAAAACCTTATGAGAGATGTGTCACATTTGTGAACAATGTCATTACCAGTTTGTCATATGAAGAAATGACCAATACAAAAGTTGTAGGTCTTGATGAGTTATTCAACTTTGGTATTTATCAGTTTTTCAGCTGAAATCATTTGGGGTACCAAAATCTTGTCTGAAGTTGCATTTTTTTGAAATTCAAAATTTAAATTGCTCAAACTTTTCATATGTATATATTGACAAAACCAACAAATAAATTGATAGAGAATGATTTTAGAAAATTTTAGGAAAAAATCATCAGATTTGGAGTTAGTATGAGGAAGAAAAACTAGTTACAAAGTTGACTCACAGATTAAAAAAAGAAATCACACTGTTCACTATGATCATGTAAGCATCATCTAGAACAGTGTGGTTTCTCTTTTTAATCTATGGATAAACTTTGTAACTAGTTGTTCTCCCTCATACTAACTCCAAATGTGATGCTTTTTTTCCTAAAATTTTTTAAAATCATGCTTCAGCATTTAAGTTTGATCAAACTTGGATGTGACAATGTTTTACACATTTTAAAATTTAAAATTTGAAATTTGACAAGTTCAAACCAAATTTTCAAACCCTAAATGATTTCAGATGTAAAAGTGATGAATACAAAAGTTGTTCAACTCATCAAGATCTACAACTTTTATTTTGGTTATCTTGTCATTTGACTAAATTTGAACCTTTTAAATTTTGAAATTTGAAAAAAGACAAGTTGAAACCATAATTTGGACCCCCAAATCATTTCAACTGAAAAAGTAATGAATACCAAAGTTGAATAACTCATGGAGATCTACAACTTTTATTTTGGTAATTTCATAATTTGATAAATTCTTAGTATACATTGTTCACACAAACATACGTGAATGTAGTCTCAAACACACACATAAATATAGTTTCACACACACATACTTGAATGTAGTCTCACACACACATACATGAATGTAGTCTCACACACACATACATAAATGTAGTCTCACACACACATACATGAATGTAGTCTTACGAACACTGACACACTTACATAAACTAGCTAGCCCACCATGACAACTTTCTCCTTGACACATTTTCGTTCCCATGGCAATACATCTTTGGGTAGGTTCTTTTCCACAGCCTCGATCTTCTTACAAAAGTCTGTGAATAGCGGCATCTCATCGCACTTATTGTAAGCTTCAACATCGTTCATGCCATCAACTTCGATGATATGTTGTTTCCCGGAGGCCAACACGTGCTTTGTTTTCTTCTTTAGGGGAGGTTACTTTGCGGGTCGGGCATATAGAAGACTTGCGCGACACGTTCAGCGAGCACCCAAGGGTCATCCTGGTAGCCTACATTCTAGAGGTCGACGACTCTCTGTCCGATCTCATTGAATGGATGTTGCTTGATCCAGCGGCATTGAAACAGGGCCACCTTTATATCCCTTCCATAGTCAAGTTCCCATATATCTTCAATTATGTCAAAGTACAGGACCTTTCACCCCACTCCGTCGAGAGCCTCTATTCGGACGCCGCTGTTCTGATTCACAGATTTCCTGTCCTTTGTGTCGGTATAGTATGTGTACCCATTGATGTCATAAGCATTCCAAGACGTCACCTGTTTCGATGGCCCGGCGGCCAACCGACTGATGGTAATAGAATCTATGGTTTCTCCAGGCTGTATGTTCTAGTCCTTCAACCATGATGTCAGGCGTTGCTTATGCTGTTTCATGACCCAATCATCTGAACGGCCATTCCTCTCGGCCATAATGATAGCCATGTGTTCATCAATGTACGGTTGCATCACTGCCATACTCTGCAAGACACTATAATACGCCCGACTCACCTCTCTGTAATCATTGTCGAGGAACACTTTCCTACCACTTGTGCCCTTTCCAGCTAGCCTTCCCTTGTGATGAGAATCGGGATTACCAATCCCTCTCTGTACTTTTAGCCACTTTTGCCAGCACTCGATGACTTCTTTGGAATTGTAACCCTCTATCATGGAGCCCTCTGGGTGTGTTCGTTTATGCACGTATCGGCTTAGAACTGACATAAACCGCTCGTAGGACCACATTTCATGCAAGAAGCTAGGGCCCAGTGCCTCGATCTGATGAACCAGGTGAATCATGAGATGTACCATTATATCAAAAAAAGCGGGAGGTAAACACATCTCTAGCTGGTTCTGGGTCTCCACCATGAATTCATGTAGGTCAATCAGCTCTTGCCTGCGAATCGTCTTCTGTGAGATCTTCGAAAAGAAGTATCACATGCGGGTGATGGTCATCTTTAGGAACTCTGGCTTTATAGCCCTGATTGCAATTGGTAGGAACACTGTCAGCATCACATGACAATCGTGAGCCTTACAGTATGTTAATGATAGGTCCTTCATCGATACTAGCTTCTTTGGGTTCGCCGAAAACCCAGTCGGCACTCTGACCCCCTAAGGAAATTGCATATAGCTCTCCTCTCCTCTAGGGTTAGGTTGAAGCTAGCCGTGGGAAGACTGTACTTGCCATTATCCTGCTGTACCAGCCAAAGCTCCCGCATCACGTTTAGTTGCACCATGTCTTTCCATGATCTGAGACCATCCTTTGACTTGCCCGTGTCCATCAAGGTAGCCATGAGACTCTCAAAGACATTCTTCTGCACGTGCATCGCATCAATGGCATGGGGGACCTCCAAGTCTGGCCAATAAGGCAGGTACTGAAAGAAGATCGATTGCTTCTTGAATGGTACGCCTTCGATGGGAGGTGTGCTTCTATCTCTGATCGTTCCATCTGGATTTTTCTTTCTATAGATGACGTGTATGTTTTGGACCATTCTGAACACATGTTCTCCATTACGACGTCTCTCTGGAGGGGGTTCATCCTCCGAGATGTTGCCATAGTATCTTAGGTACAATTTGCCGCGGTACTTGTGACCTGTCTTTAAGAAGCGCCGGTTCCTTATGTAAACTATCTTCCTAGATCCATCTAGGAACACCCATTTAGTACCATCCAAACAGACTAAGCATCCAATCTTGCCTTTGAACTGTCCAGATAGGGCAAACAGCGCGGGGTAATCATTGGTAGTAACAAATATTATTGCTTTGCATATGAAGTCCTCCCGCCAGAACGCATCATACATCGGCTCCCCATACCTCCATAGCCTCTCCATTTCTTGCATCAGAGGCTCCAAGAACACGTCTATATCAATGCCTAGTTGTTTGGGGCTGGAGATAAGAATGGTGAGGAGAAGGTACTTCCTCTTCTGACACAAATATGTTGGGAGGTTGTACATGGTCAAGATGACTGGCCATGTGCTGTGGTCGGTCATCCTCTCATTGAAGGGATTCATTCCATCGGTGCTCAAGCCGAACCGTACATTCCATGGGTCATCACTAAATTCTGCTTTGTACTTGGCATCGAATGCTTGCCACTAGCTACAATCGGCCGGGTGTGCGATCGTATCATTATCCACCTTGTGCTCATCATCCCACCATGTCATCGGTGCGGCTTCCTTAGGGTTTAGGAACATACGCCTCAAGCGGTCGGTCACTAGCAAGTACCACATAACCAGGGCAAGAATTCTTCTCTTATTTGCATCGTTGCCTAATGGAGTTTCCTCTAGGGGCTGAGATTCTTGCACCACCTTCTTCCCACCCTTCTTCCTCTTTCCTATGGAGGCTTCCACCCCACTTTGAAGGTCATTGTTCTTGTATCGACTAGCCCCACACCTAGGGCATGTATCTAAAGTCTCGAACGATGTGCCACGCCGAAAAAGGATACAGTAGTTGGGGGCATGCATGGATTTTTTCAACCCCCAATGTGAGTGGACTTATAATCTTCTTCGCTTGGTATGTGTTGGTGGGAACTGTGTTGGGCCGTGGGAGCAACCATGACATGAGGCACAATAGATCATCGAAACTGCAGTCCGACCAGTCGTACTTAGCCTTCAGGATGAGTAGCTCAAGCACAAAACGTAGTAGTGTGAAGTATGTCGGACAGCCCTTCTTAGCATCATACACAGTCTTCTTCGATGCTTTTGTTACCCTCTCAAGATTTTCTAGACCTCTCTTGCTCTTTTCTAATATTTCTGGTCCAAAGGCCCCAAGCATTTCATCCAAGTTATCACCGTCATCTGCATCCCCCTCACATGCTTCGCCATCATTGCTAGCACCACCAGCATCATCACCACCTTGTTGATTGCCAAAGCCACGACCTTGTTGATTGCCAAAGCCACCACCTTGTTGATTGCCATAGTCACGATCCATTTGTTGCTCAAGATCGTTTGTGAATCGGGACAAGTATACTTGGGTTTCAGCTTCATCAGCTAGATCATCATCGCTATCATCAACAACCACTGTTTCACCATGATGAATCCACACTATGTAGTCTGGAACAAATCCTCTCCTAATCAGATGTTCTTTGATGGTACTCACATCTCGAAATGCAATAAGGTTCTTGCAATCTTTGCAGGAACAAATAATCGTGTCACTATTCTCTTTCAACGTTGCTGCATGTTTCTCTGTGGCTTTGATGAATTTGTCCACCTCATCACGGAAAAGAGCGTCGTGTCTTAACGAACCATACATCCAAGAGTTCCTGTAGTCCATCTTATAGAAACAAAACAACCAAAGAAAGAATATTACTCGAGAATAATTGTATATACCTGAGACACGCACCATGGTAGTAGAGGATAGTTAATTAATTGACTATTAATGCATAAATATTTTAAAATATAAATTAATTGGTTCAAATAAACAATTTCAAAGAAAACAATTAGCAACATTTAATATTTCATCCACTACCTTTCATGCAAACTCCATTCCAATTTCATGGTAGAGGATAATTAATTAATGGCCTATTTATCTATAACTAATTAAAAACACACATTATAGAAAGGAATCAAAATAAATATTAAATGATAATTAGTAGCCATGGTAGAGGATATTTTACACATTAGCAACAATTAAAATCTTACACATTCACCTACATGCAAACCCTAGTCACATAAAGAAAAAATTGAAAAAAACAAAATCCTAGATCTAGCTCTAGATATAGGGTTTCATGACACATGCATCAAACTTCACTAATATTACACTAAAATCAACAAAGATGTACTAAGGGTGCAATCTTACTTTCCTACCTAATTTACCCTAATATAGTGAAAATTAGGGTCCAATTTCACTCATAACTAGCTCAAGCTCCATGAAAGAGAGAGAAAACCAAAAATCAAATTACTCACTAACCAACGAATTAAACTTCAAATAAAGAGTTGGAGAAGCATTTCCTTACCTTTTAGAGCCTCTCCACCAAAGGATTTGAGATCAAAACCTCCCCCTCAGTAGAGCAATTTTTAGGAGGAGCCAAAGGCCTCCCAACCTTTTTTTAGAAGAGTGTGTCCCGAGGTGGAAGAAGGGGTGGCTGCTATTTATTCGTGCGCCGTCAGTAGGGCGGCTGGTGATTTAGCCGCCCCTACAGTCGAACAGCAGGGGCGGCTGGTGGCAGCCACCCCAATAAATAGGCACTACAGGGGCGGCTGGTGATTGAGCCGCCCCTACAGATCAGCCCCAACTGTAGGGGCGGCTCAGGTTACCAGCCGCCCTTACAGTGCCATCTGTAGGGGCGGCTGGGCTGCTGGGGCCCGAGGACGCCCACTGTAGGGGCGCCCCCAACCCCAGCCGCCCCTACAGTAAAAATGCCCCTGTTGCTACTATGTGAATCTAGCGTGAGCCTACAATACAGGGCTCTGTAAGTATTTATTTGTACGCATTGCAGATTTTTTTTACGATTACACAATATAGCTTAGACACAGCGCACGCAAACTCACCCCTATGAGTGCACGCACGCAAACCTTATCCCTATGAGCATCTTCGAAGACTAGACCATGGCATTGGGGATTGACCTAGAAACCTGACTCGATCAATGATCCCCTTTGTCCGGTGGGCCATGATATGGGGGTGTTTGGGAATTCACCCTTCGTGTTAAGGATGAATTCATGTGGCATCTGCGCAATTGCCACAGAAAGGCACCCACGGCACTCCCAAGGCTCCAGGTCAGCACTACACGACACCATTCCATAGATATTGGAGTATGCCGCGTCAAAACCAATGGCTCCAGACACGGACTTGTTCTGTAAGTCTGCGGTAGCAACGTAATCGGCCATGGCATTGAGGAGCTTGAAGGCGGATGTGCTGAACTGGTCGACTTCGTTGGAGGTGATGTTCTGACCGTTGTAGAGCAACACCTCCTGGTCCTGCAAGTTGGTGGTGGAGACGAGAAAATCTTGTTAGGAGAAGCCGAGGAGGCACGTGTCGTAGAAGATGGCCACACGCCTGTTGTATGGACACATCTTCTGCGCCTGCTCAAAGCTGGTCGCGATGCAGTCATGGCAGGTAGTGGCGCTCTGCCCGCCAATGAATTGCTTGATGGCGTAAACTGTATCGGGCGCCGTCCCGGTTGTGGCGATGGCGAAGAGGGTAGGCGACGTGGAGACGTTTGGTAGGGCTGCAGCGACCAGGCGAAGGTTGCTGCCATAGGTGCTGTTAGCGGTGTATGTCCCCACTACTACAGCGGAGGGATATAGTAACACCAACTTGTGTTACTGTATATTGGAAAAAGTGTTACTAGCTCACTTAGTAACATATTTTCTTTTGTGTTCCAATTGGCTATGTTACAATAGACTGGTTTATTGTAATACAACTACTTGTCTACAGGAACACTTGTCTAGTGTTACAATGATTTTTGTTGTAACACTTTTTTTTGCTCTAGTAACACTTAACAATATGGTAGAATGCATAGTGTGGAACACATTTATTTATCTATCGTAACATTTGCAGTGTTACAAGAATGTCTATTGTAACACTTTTTTTAGTTCTAGTAACACTTCCACATTATGGTAGAGCACAGTATATGAAACAAAGCAACACATGGTTTGTAACACTTTTTTATATCTATTGCAACATATTCGGATTATGAAACACATATTTATTTTTCCAATACATATGGCACAAGGATTATTATATAATCGCACAAATATGACACACTGTAAAATCACATAAACCACAAATTTCCATAATCATAGCATGATCCACATATTGTGGAATGATCTCAAACATAGTGCTTGTTTAGAACAAATCGTAGTATATGTACATAATGATATGGCTCAAGAGAGCAAACACACGTAGTCCATACTAGAAAGAAAAATTCAAGAACTAGCTATGATTCCTAAAGTCCACTGCTTCTTCCTGTGCGCATTGATGTAGGAATTCAACCATTAATCATTTGAACCTACAAAGAAAATTTAAGTTGTAACATTACAAATTAAGGCACATATATACATTGATGTAAAGTTAGGAAGGCTAGTTTTGAACATACAAACATCGAAGGCCAAGCAATTTGGACTCCTTTGGCATGAGCATCACCAATATTGTCGCACCCAAGCATAGGCCTCACTAATGGCTCATCTTTTGTTATAGGATGATTGATACGCACTTTGTAGAATTGACTTCCTATCTTAACTCCACCAACAAGGGCTTCTGGATTAGTGCTCAAGAGAGTTGCATATGCTACATTAGCCTTCTTAGGATATTTCGAAGTCATTAGTAGCACTGTGGACCCAACCTACATTAATTTGACATAATCTCTTAGTGACCAGCAACCCTTTAGTTGTACATCGTGATCATGCATTTAGAACAAGTGATATGTTCAACTACCTTCATTAGAGAAAGTCGTTTAGGTGTTTGGCGCCTGTAGCTTGTAGCCTTGTCATGAGCCACCTCCTGTGATGTCCCTTACACATGTCAAATGAAAGTACAAAATAATAAGACACAAAATCTACTATAATTATAGCAAAGTGTGGTTCATAGATACCTTTTGTTTCTTTGGTATTATTCTACTTGTGGCGGAACTCCTTTGACAAGAATCAAACTGAACGGAAGAGAAAGGCAATTGTATTTATACACTGTTATAGACATCTTAAATAACTAGCATTACAAGTCTAATATATTTTATTCAATGGTATATTGAAATAGTGTACCTCTGTTGGTGCAAAATCATTATGGAGGTGTCGTTCAAATATTGCCTGTGCTTCTGCTTCTTCTACTTCCTTGTCATTATTATCACTTTGGCACTGATTCCAATTCAAAATCGTTCAAATGATAATTAGTAGGTAAAATATTAACATGTACTAAACTAAGAGTATATTGTTGTTCTTAAATACAAGAAACCAGTTGATAACCTTTTCTCTAGATAAAAGTACATTGTCATCATCACTAAATTCAAACTCACATGTTTCTTTATTCTAGTAAATAGAAAAGACGGTAGCATTAGCTGTTATAAAAATCCTTTATGGATGCATAAGCATTAAATTCACAAGCAAGGGTGACTTTACCAATTCATCCCTATGTTTGAGGAATCCCTCATTCTGGTTGGGTGCACCACACTGGACTCTCTAAAATTTTGAAAGGATATTAAAGCCAAAATACTAGTTTAGGTGAAAACATGGAAAATAGTGCAAATACCTTTCTTTTAGAATTCAGTACTTGATTCTGAGAATTGTTGTGATCACTCCTAGCACAATTTCCCTAGAAAAGATATAAAGTTTGAATAACGCATTTCAATACAGAGTTACAAAATTAAGCTGTACATTCTTACCATTGTTGCTTCTTGGTTCTCATTGTGCCTCTGATTGTTTTTTAGTTCTTCGATAACTTTGTCTTGCATTCTAGAATGCTCTTTGAGTTGCCTTATTTCCTCCAACATGTGAACCTCTACATCAGATGATGAGCCATCTAGTGAAACTATATTAATGTCCTTAAAATGGTGTGTTTTTCGACCATAAACTTGTTTAGGAACCGGAAGCAATCCCATGCCGTGCACTTGTCCAGCTTTTTCTTCTCCCAACACCTGATGTAATGCATCACCTTCCCATGCAACTCCGCCCTCACTATTTTGTGCTAACTCTGGTTGTGTGTCTAGGAGATTTTCCAATTGAACCTACAACAATGAAATCCAGACATCAGAAAATAGAAATAATTATATATTACAAAAAAGTTCCCATGTGCATGTAGCATACCACTGGCTCATTTATCCCTTTTCCCCTTTTCCTGTGAGTGGCTAGATAAGCCTTTGCTCTATGTGGCTATTTTTTTTCAGGATCAGCTTGCCTCTGCAAAAATAGTAGTAAAGGAAAAGCAAGAAGAATCATATATAATTTTTTTTACGAGAAGATGTACTCACCATGTCCTCAGACCAACGAGCATAACTCTTTGTACCTGTTGTATGAGTTGTCTTCCTCATTTCACGACTTATTTTGTTCTTTTCACTAAGGGTCTACAAGAATAGTAAATTATTAAATAATGAACCATTATACATGTAGAAATCAACAATAGTAGACGATGATAGTAAAAAATACCAAACAGTGTAAATAGTGGTGCCTTACTTTTCCTTCTTCGGACTTCCAGTATCCTACTAGGGCCTTCCATTCAGCTTTAACAATATCATCTGGACAACGCTTGTTCAAAACAGACCTTTTCTTCTTTGGATTAAATAGTGTCTTTTTTAATGTTGCCTTGTATTTTCTCCAATCTCTTCCAATTGATTTGAATATCCATTTCTCACATGAATGAGGATACAAGAACTTTGTCTAAAATAAGAAAGTCACTAAAGAATGAATTTGACTTCATGACATGATAACAATCATATCTTTTAAACAATGAAATCTGCACCAAACACTCTTGCCTATCATCTGGCCACGTGGGCTCACAATATTATATGAGCTAAACGCTACTGCACTCAACACTTAAGATGTAATTCACTTCACAAATTCAATTACACTTGAATAAAAAGACCAAATCATCATCCCAAATAACCTCTCATCTATTCAAGATATATCAGGTTTATTTTCGAACTGAAACAAAAACAAAGATGGCTAGAGACAAACTGATGTAGGTGCTAAGAGCGAAGAAAGAGCTAACCTGTACAAATTGAATGATGGTTTTGTCCATAGTCTTTCTTAATGTTTCTCCAATCTTTGGCACCAACCGGACAGTAACCACCATTTCTTGCTATGGTGCCCAAAAATTGGCCTAAAAGGCCACCTTCTTTTCCAATGGGCTGTCCAAGCTTATTACATCTTACTACTATCCTATCTCCGTCAAGTAGATCCCAAACATGTGTTAAAACAGTCCCCTTTCGCTTTTTAGGTTCTTTGTCGCCATCAGCTATTAAAAATAGAATGACAGTGATAGTAACTAGTTAAGATACAGTCCATATGAATGAGATTGATCTAACTACATTTGTACCTGATGTGTTCTGGTTCTCATCATCGCGCTGCTCAACCTCGTTAGCATATAGTGCTTCAGTATGCATTAAATTTAATGCTTTCTTTTTCTTTGTACCTCCTCTTCCTGCTAAACAAATTTTGAATAGGCTAATCTTGGATGAAAATAAATCATTGATAACTACCATGATATGGAATAGTTAAGTTGTACTTGAATAATCAGATATACATACAGAAGAGTAAAATTATATGTTCATTCTAATACCTTTAGTTTTTTTTGGTTTAGATTTGGATGGTTCTTTGTTGGACTTGGTAGGCGCTAAAGTGGCCAGTCTGTCCTTTGTCACAAACAAGCTAACCATCTTTTTGCTCTCACACTCGTTAAGCATTTTCATCACTTCAGGATCTTGTTCTAGTACAACCAAGCTATCTTTTCGCTTGTAGTATAGATAGTCAACTGATGAGTATCCATGATCCTTGATCAAATCAATCAGGTTCCAGTAGCATATCACATCTCTGTCCATTTCCGTTTTCACATGTCTCTCTCCTTCAGGTGCCCCATCACATTCAAGATTTATGGTCCAATTATCCACCGCCATGGTTGCACAATCTAAATAAAATATAGTACCAATAGAAAATTAAGAATAAAGATAACAGAAGAGTAACAATTAGATTAAAGTGCATATATGTAATGTTATTTGAACTTGGAGCTTGAGAACAAGTGAAGTGCTATGGTTCAGATAGAATGGTCAAAAGGATGGCATATTAGCTTTATATATAATACTTGTGTTTTTGCTCAGGTATGTAAAGATTTGATGCCACTAGGCAATAGAATTTTGAAACCTTATATCAGCACATAGCAATATCAGATTGCTAAATTTCCAACCATTGCAAAATATGACAATTAATCTTTGCAGGCACCAACAACTAATTTTACATGCAGGAAAACAGAACTAGCCAAAATTTTTAATCTTTGCAGGCACCAACAAAATATTTTTACATGAAGAGAAATAAATTAGACCCTGCACACATATCAAGATGTAAGAAAGAACAATCTTTTTATTCATCTACAGGTCTAGACCAGACATGCAAGATTTTTTTTGAGTTGTAAAATAGACATCCTCAGTCAAAATAAATTGTCATAATGATCAATCAGTTCACAACCTATATGAGGCAAATACCACTTGTGAGGTTGAGGAAAACAGAGCAGAACTACATACAACTGCAGACTTTTGTCACCCAGCGTATCTGGCATATTCAAGTCATTGCCTTCAGTACTACTACCCCAACTTGACTCTAGTAGTTAAAATCTTGTGAAAAGTGATTCTGAAATATCTTTTGTGTGAAAAGCGGTGCATTTAAGTATTCTGAAGGTGGAGGCACAACTTTAGTTTCTAGTTTTACAGAACCAAAATGATTGATCTGTGCAGACTAAATTTACAAGGGCAGGGACAGAGCGGCTGCGACGAACTTTGCCGGCGGGTTCAAGGTGGCCGGGAACTGCTTGGGCTCGGACACGCAAGCAGCTGCGTGGAAGCATGCGCGAGCGCGGCACCGGAGGGCGGTGGCTGACGGTGAAGCTGCTGCGTGGCAGCTGCTTGCTGCTGCTACTGTTCTCAACTGAAACAGCCCTCTTCCTCTCTCTCTTTCTCCTGATTTCGCAAAACAGCAAGATGATCGGCCTTAAGAAAAGTTGGTCATCTACAAGAGCTCACCATCTTTGCTTAAGGGACCATCATCAAAAGATCACTGGTTTTAAAGATTTTGAATTCAGAAGATGGGCACTGTGAAACTGTAACTGAAACCACATTCAGAGTTGTGGAAAACTGATTTTACTTATCAAACCTTGCCAATTAACTAATGGATAACCATTTGTCAAACATCGCAACCAACTAGAATTATCATATCTGAAGCAATCTACCAAACAATGGAACAAAAATTTGGACAAATTTTATTCCTATACTTCTAGTGTATACTACCTATAGGATGAGGCCCAAGGGATTTGTATGCCAAGGGCAATGATCATGGAGCGATAAAGGCAGTAGGAGACTAGGACATCGGCATCGGGTACCTCGGCGCACAGGTTTCCGTTCATTGACCGCCCTCTTGTGAAGAGGGCCGATGATTTGGGAATTGTGGGAGCGGACGAGGAGTTGAAGAGAAGCATACCTGGCGATCTGGGCTGGACGGGCGAACTGATCCGGCCGCCACGAGCATGGATCAGCTGCCGGCGGTCGGTCCTCTGCTTGACCGAGATTCTCTTTCTGATGGGGTCGGGGAACTCGACGACGCGCTCGCTCGGCCGGCAATTGGCCGCTTTCCTCCGTCCGAGCCCGTTCGCCACCGCCGACCCTTGGAGCTGCGGTCAGATTACTCTCAGTTCAGGAAATGAGGAGGGAGTTGGAGTTTTTCAGCTAGATTCAATTATTCGATCTGGTGAGTCACCGAGAGGGGCATCTGTTTGGCGGCAGATGTATTGTTCGGAGGGAAAATTTTGTGGGAAATACTTTGTCTATTTTTTTTGGAGGGAAACTAATGTTCCATGTCTCTTGATTCTAGATTGGTTTTGTGATAATATTAATAATGACACGTATATTAGTTTTGTGATAATATTAATAATATGTACCAAATTAGTGTATTTTAAACTAATGTCTAATAATAATTTTAATTTTTACATTAACACATAAATGAATTTTTATATAACTAACGGCACCAAATTAATGTGACCAATTATATTACTATTATTAATATGATAAATATTAATGAAAAATAGTTTCTTGAAACGAGTATTATTAACTACCACTACACTTTCACTTATGGCTATAGAGCATATGGTTTCATCCAGGATAATGCCGACGCGTGCAGGTGAAAGTTGCTCGGTCTGCACACCTTTCCCCCTCGTCATCTCCTCCTCACGTCTTCCCCCACCACTGGCGCCATGTCGTTCCCCTTCCACCTTCTCGCCCCGTTCGGCTCCATACATTCTGCACACCTTCTGTCTCGTCTTCTCCTCCTCGCGTCTTCCCCGCCACTGGCGCCACATCGTTCTCCGTCCACCTCCTCACCTCGTCCGACTCCATATTTTTTTTGAGATCTCAACTCTTCATGTGCAAGTTGTAGTATCCGGGACTCACGCACCAACTCACACCACAACAAACGCACACACACACACTCACAAACACACCTAGTGCGCAAATTAGATCTACACCTATACGAAGAGACTGGACGTGGCTAAGAGGTATATGAAGTTGTCACCTTGTCTTCGAACGTGACGAGCACGTCACCCTGACGACGAATGTGGCATATCCACGTCTAAGGTAGCTAAGCTAGGACCAACCACGGGCTCTTGCCATCCAAGCTATGCTCGGTTCTCTCCAGCTCTATATCTAGTGCCCCTAAGCTCACCCTCGTCTCCACCACCTCCGACCGCTGGTGACGACCACCTTCTTCCCCTTCCCCCTCTCTTGATGCGGCCATGGCAAACTAAGGCGACCTCCTCAACAAAATCCTATGCGGTGACAATGCTTCTTCTCCGTGGCAATGCAGTGCTTCTTCTTCTCCTGGGCGGCGGTGTTTCTTGTCCGGTGGCACCAAATAATCGGCGGCCAAGGAAAGCAGCAATGAGCATCGCGCGATGGATCGGGGTGGCATTGCAGCTGGCGAATTTGTACGCGCTTGGACGCTAGCATTTCCCAAAATCTTGAGTTCCATATTTGACATCCGAAAGTTCTCAAATAATGGGATCAGATGAAAACAAAGTTTGGAATAAAAAGCTATAAATTTTAAAATTTGAGGGATTTAAAATAAAATTTCAATATGTATTTTTCAGAAATAATTATGCACTTAAAACATTTTTCCTGATAAATCGAGATAACCGGTTGTTTTGGGCTTTCAAAACAACCGGATTCTCGGCCATCGGATCTGTACTAGCTGCCATCTGAGGCGTAGTTTGCTTCCCATTCCCTCGGGCTTTGTCGCAGAACGGCCGCCGCCGCCGCCCAAGTCCAGGCCGGTTTGCTCCGCTCGTCGTCGCATAGGTCCCAGGCCGCCACCGCCCAGGCGCAGGCTTCTCCCCACTCCCTCCTTCGTCGTAGCTCCCAGGACGCCGCCGCCCAGGCCTAGGTGCGGGTGCGGCCATCCACGGTCGTCGTCCCCGGCGCGGACGCCGTCGTTCCCTGCCGGCGTCCCGGTGCAGGTGGGGGCGCGGCTGTCCCTGGCCGCGTCCACGGCGCGGTGGCCGTCCACGGTGCGGAAGTTACCGTCCCCCGACGGTGTCCCCGGCGGTCGTTCCTGGCGCGGACGCAGGTCGGGCCCCTCCTGTCCACCATTTTTTTTGTTTGAAAATTGTCAAGAATATGAAGAATCTGTGGAATATAATAGCCTACTTAAAAGCGAATGCAAGAGGTAGTAAAGATACAGTTACTGTAGCCTATCGTGTCTGCTCACTATTAGGTAGATATGGTGGAAGAGCTTCTTTCTGAATGCAAA
Organism: Miscanthus lutarioriparius; assembly: GCA_904845875.1. Lineage (NCBI taxonomy): Eukaryota > Viridiplantae > Streptophyta > Magnoliopsida > Poales > Poaceae > Miscanthus > Miscanthus lutarioriparius. Next base: position 34,704,569 of record CAJGYO010000010.1, read on the forward strand.
TCATGTATTTTCAGTGTACAAAGATTTAAAAAGTGGTCAATGCACATCTCTCGGCAGATGAACTTCTTACTGACAGGTGTGTTAGTAGTTGCTAGAATTAGCATGCTAAAATATTAATTGGACTGAAACAGGCCATAGAGATCAGAAACAAAAAACAACATTAGAGAAAAAGAATCACATATATCTTGGTCTTCATAGCTCCAAAGAAAACACATAAAAGAACTAATTTGGCCAAACACTAAGCCACTCAAGTCTCAAACTTTAGATACAAACTCAGATTATCCAGCTGACCAGAAATAGCAAGCAATCAAAATAGGATGAATTCCATGTTCAAAAGTGAATAATGGCTCACTGAATTATTGGGGTGGTCTAGCAGAGCTTTCAACAGGCAGTAGGTACCCAGAGCTCTGTTTTATTGGAGATCAGCAGCCAAAGCTAGCAGCTGCACAATTGTAGCTACTCACTGTTTGTTCAGTGATCTGTACAGGCTGCCATATATCCAACATCCTTTGTTTTTTGTGGAATTATCCAATTTTCTTATTGCCCTAGGCATACATCATGAGGCAATAATTAGCAGGCTGTACACTTCCTCATTTATCATCAAAGGAAAAAGAAGCAAAAGTTCATGGATTTTTTTACAATTAATTTCAGCATTGTCCATCAGCACACAGCACCTTGACTACAGCTCCTTCAGGCAACACTATACTACTTCATATAGGATTCATTATAGTATCATGGAAAACATAGGTGAATTGTTTTAAAAGAAATCATAGCTGAATGCATATAGTGATGCATCCTGCAACTCTGAGCCATATATTTTCATACTGACAACTAGAGCACATTTTATTTCAGTGAACCAAATCCAGAGGTCCAAGTCCAGAGAACCAAATTTGTAGAAACTATTACGAACATTTTGCAAGAGCATTGCCAAGTGAGTGAAATCTGAAGTCTTTCCTGTACATGCTATATTGGCAAAGTATTCTGATTCATTGTAATTCTACTCCCAAACTTTTTTCTTTTAGCAGTCCTCTGAAGAAATAGTCAAATTGTTTCATCATCACAGTGGTTATATTTCGAGGAGGCTATTAGAATCATAGCAAACAGTCCCATCGGAAGGCTATTGTGGTTCCTGTGAAGTTAAAACAAGGTGGACGATCCAAATCTACTTTCTTTATTGCTACTATTATAGATTTTTCATCGCTCGTAACAAGGATAAATAAACTAATGCAGTGATAGTATTTCTTGTTTTCAGTGAATTAATGGACTTAAATGCTATTAAGAGGTTGTTGCAATCTGAAAGACCAAGTGATGAGTACATAGCTGGAGTAAAAGGTTTTATTAAGTTTGCCTACAGTGGAAAAAGGTCCGATGCAAAGATTCAGTGCCCATGTGTCAAATGTGTCAACAGACGGTTACAAACGCAAGAAACAGTGTATGAGCACTTACTGTGTAATGGAATGCTGCGTGGATACACTATATGGGGTTGTCATGGGGAAACAGCATCTTATATCTCTGCTAACAAAGATTTAGAGCCATGTTCAAAGAAAAACAAAGATTCAGAGCCAGCACGTCCAAGTTTCAACACTAATATGCGGCAAGTAGTTCAAGAAACCTTTGGATATATAGATACTGAACATCACACAAATGGACCTCATGCATCTGGTTCCCCTGAAGATGGACCAGATGCGGAAACAGAAGCTTTCTTTGATTTGCTTAGGGCTGCTGATGAACCTTTATGGGAAGGATGTGAGCTGTCAAAACTTTCTTTCCTTGTCTTATTGTTTCATGTGAAATCAACCAACAAGTGGAGCAATAAATCAATTAATGATCTACTTCAAATCTTACAGCTAGCTCTCCCAAAAGGTTCAAATATTCCTGCAACATTCGTGGAGGCTCAAAAGATCGTTGCAAAGCTTGGCCTTAAATATGAGAAGATTCATGTATGCCCAAATAATTGTCAGCTCTATTGGAAAGACAAGAAAGATGATGACTTATGTTCAAAATGCAAAGCTTCAAGATGGAAAAATAAGCCAGATGAAACATCATTGACAAAAAAGGAAAGAAGAAAGGCAACCCCAAACAAGGTATTGCGTTACTTTCCAATCAAACCTAGACTTAAAAGGCTTTTTATGAACAAGGAAACAGCCAAGTTAACTAGATGGCATGATGAGGAGCGTACAAAGGATGGTGCTTTGCGCCATCCTGCTGATTCAGAGGTTTGGAAAATGACTAATTCCCTCCACCCTCACATCGCATCAGATTCTCAAACATGAGGTTTGGACTAGCAACAGATGGTTTTAACCCATTTGGGAAGTGCAATTCTACCCATAGTTGTTGGCCAGTTGTATTAGTACCATGCAACCTTCCACCATGGTTATGCATGAAAGCTTCTTCTCTTATGCTCACTCTAATAATTCCTGGTTACTCTGGAAAGAACTTCCATATATTTATGCAGCCAGTTTATGATGAGCTAAATGAGTTGTTCGACACTGGTATGTCTACATATGATGCATCTCGACATGAGAGATTTCAACTTTTATGCTACAATATTGCATACTGTGAGTGATTACCTTGGGACAGGGATACTGGCACAGTACAGTGTTCTGGAACAGCTGGGTTGTGTGTCCTGTGATGATGAAACAAGTTCAAGGCGCTTGAAACATGGTGTCAAGCAATGTTTCATGGCACACCGACGATTTTTACCCGCTGACCATGAGTTCCATTATGATGCTAGTTCATTTGATGGAACCGAAGAGCATCGGTCCAGACCTATTTCTTATTCTGGAGAATCTCTTTTGGAAAAGATAAAATCAATTAGTGACTTTGAGAAGTCTAAAACCTGGAAGGGTGTTAGTGGCCTATTTTCTTTGTCTTACTGGAAGTATAATTTGCTACGGCACAATCTTGACTTTATGCACATAGAGAAGAATGTGTGTGAAAATATATTTGGGACACTTTTAGAAATGGATGCCAAATCAAAGGACAACCTATAGGCAAGGAAAGATTTGCAAGAAATGAACATCAGGCCAGATCTACATCCACAAAAAAGGCTAATGGTAAGTATTACTTGCCTCCTGCTTTGTACAGCATGTCTAAAGAGGAGAAGCAACAATTCTGTAAAGTCCTTCGTGACATAAAAGTTCCAGATGGTTATTCTAGTAACATCTCTAGATGTGTAAATGTTGATCAACCAAAAGTTTCAGGCCTAAAAAGTCATGACTGCCACATACTAATGCAACAACTTATGCCACTTGCTTTGAGAGGTCTTCTTCCAGATGAAGTTACATCCGTCTTATTTGATCTGTGTGGATATTTTAGAGAACTGAATGCAAAAGTTCTCCACATCAATGAACTTGAGAAGTTAGAAGAACGAATCATAATGACATTATGTCGGATGGAGATGATATTCCCGCCTGGGTTTTTCACTATCAATGTGCATCTTGTTCTTCACTTAGCAACAAAGGCAAAAATAGGTGGTCCTGTATGTTATCGATCAATGTATTTTGTGGAAAGGTATGTTCTCCTTATAAAAATCTAAGAGCCATGTTTGGTACCTTCTCTTTGCATGCTAAATTATCGTTTTTATTAATTTATACTAGTTTGTGCAGGTACCTTGGTGTTTTGAAGTCAACCGTGAGAAATAAAGCTCGTCTAGAGGGCAGCATTGCAGAATCAGTTCTGGCAAAAGAGGCTATGCACTTTTGTTCAACATTTCTTGATGGTTTTCAGACCCTGTCTAATCGGCTTTCACGGAATGACGAGAATGATGAGTCACTTGGATGTTCTACTAGACATGCATCAACTCTTTTTCCTCATCCTGGGAAACCACTTGGAAAGCCAAGTAGTATTGTCCTGAGAGGTTTGGCTAAAGTACAAGCACATAGATATGCGCTATTCAATTGTTCTGATGTCGATCCATACCTTAGGTAATATCTCAAAATTGTAAACATAATTTTTTTTTGCCTCCCATAAATTTTCCTACATGTAAATTATAGAGCTCATGCTGAAGAGATCATCGGAAAAGGAACTGGACATAGAGCCAGCCATAGAAATGTTGAGAACATCCAAAATCAGAGGTTCCATCAATGGTTTAGAAGTCATGTAAGTACCTTAACTCAAAATGCTTTACTTGTAGCACTAACATGCAGAACTAAACTTGTGTATAATTGTACAGATAATGCAGTTAGAGAGTGAAAATAACATTCATGATGTTAAAGATGACATTAGGTGGCTAGCTCGTGGCCCAGTTGAAGCTGCAAAAAGGTACCATGCTTTCAACAGTCGTGGTTTCCGTTTTAGGCCTAAACGGTTGGATAAGGTGACACAAAACAGTGGTGTAGTGCTAACTGCAAAAACATCAAGTTATGCCAGTGCAAGTGATGGCAGGCCAGTTTTAGGTGATGTGACTTACTATGGGAGGATAATTGATATTATTGAGCTTAACTACTCTAAGAAATTTTTTGTGGTACTTTTCAAATGTGAATGGGTTGATGTTATTTCCAAAAGAGGAATAAAGAAGGACAAGTATGGCTACACACTTGTTAATTTCTCACTCCTGATACATACAGGAGAAAAGATTGATCATGAACCGTACATTTTTCCTAACCAAGCTGACCAGGTGTTTTATTTTGACAACAAAGAAAACCCTGGGTGGTCTGTAGTCACAAAGATGAAACCGAGAGATATATATGACACATGTTGTGAACAATGGGAAGATGATGTAGAAAATGAGCCATTCCATGTCACACACCTTGAAGATATGTTCAATAATGCAACTGTAAGACATCAATGGGCAAGAAGAGACATTGAGGGAACCACGGTGGATGCTAGTGATGTTGCAGATGCTGGTGGCAATGGATTGAATGACCAATCATAGTTCATGAGGTGCAGTACGTGACTCTTATTGTGGATGCTCATTTGTTGAATTTATTGAATTCTTACTATAATGACAATTTGTTCAATGGATAAGACACTGAGACTATACCTGTGAACTTAGAGCAAAACATCATTTCTTAATTTTTATGTAGGTGTACAATTATAAGACACTGCATGACAATATTGTTACCATACAATAATATTTTATAATATTTATCATACATCTAATTGTCGTACCATACTTATGTGCAGCCGGCTTGTGTTCATACTAGAAGAGGGTATTCTTCACAAGCTGACACCAGTAGTCCTGCGGGGATGTCGTCTGCACCAAAGATGATGACACTAAAGGGAAGGCTACATATTGGATAAATGATTTTATCTGTGATGAGATGTATCTAGAATTTTATTTAATATGTGATGGAACTCGTTTAGAACAAAATTATGGTTCTGTGAGATGAACTTGTTTATGCGAACTTCAGGGATTTGTGAGATCAACTCATGACTATTGTGTTTATTATTGTGTCATATGCCTAGAATTTTTATTGTATTTAATATTTTGGATTTTTTATTTGCTCATTATTCCATAAAAAAAAATTTATGCTCGGCGGCTGTGGCGACGATTAGCTTACGAGCCTACAGCGGCTAGCCGGCCTTAGCCTGCCTGCTTACCTGCTTGCCATATATAGGACACGGTGCTACGCATCAGTACATAACATGCAAAAGAACAGATAGAAATATATGGAGAAATACTACAAAAGGGAGAAAATATGCATAATAGCAAAAAAAGTAAGTGTCCAATGTTAGGCCTAGTTTTTGCAAAGTCTACGAATGGAGTCTGAGGTCTACAGACGATTGCAATCCCAAATATGCTATTTTCTCGCGAAGAGGCAAAGCTTGCAAACAGGTGCGTGGTTTGTGTATGTCTGGGTCCGTCACGTGGGGACGCGCATGCACAAGCGCGAGGAAGCGAGCGAAGCGCCTAAGGGACGATTGCTCTCCATTCTTTGTAACACTTGGACTGTAACACTATTTTATGTTACTACAGGGCATGTATTTGTAACACATTTTATATATGTTCTATTCATGTGTTACAACGTAGCACACTTTTGTAACATTTTGCTTGTAACATTAATTTTGTGTTACTATAATTATTGTCAGTAACACATTTTTATAAAAAATGTGTTTTGTGTTACAATCGAAGCCTGTAACACACTATTTTGTGTTACAATAAACTTTTACTGTAACACATTGACTAATATGTTATAAAAAAGTGATACAATATCCCTGTTGTGTAGTAGTGCCCGGAGCTGCTGCTGCAGGCTGGCCATGGTATACCAGCCGCCAGCGGTGGAGTGAGGGCGATCAGCAGGCCAGCAACCGCGTAGCTAGCCCACGGCATGGCCGCGCATGCCGTTTGTTTCAATGGATTGTTGGCGAGCATGTCCGGCCGCAGCTGATGATGAGCGAGGAGAGAGTGCAGCAGCAGTGCACCTCAGCTAAACCTGATAAGACCGAAGATGGTGGGAGAAGGTGGACGAGAGGATGAGGTTGCGGACCTTGGGGTGGGCAGGAAGCCAAGTTGGGAGCTCGAAATGCGTGGGGCCTACAACGACTTGACTTCGCTACCCCAACCACAAGTCTTCCATGCTACCGGTTCTAGGGAGACTGCTGGGCTAGTCTTTCCTTCCTGCCGTTTAGTGTGAAACAGGCAGCGGCGGATCTAGAAAATACATTTAGGAGGGGCCGGAACAAAGAGAGCTATTTCTCAATGGGCTGGAAACTAGCTTCTCTACACTCTACTATAGGCCACTGAAACACATACGCGGGCCTAGAAAGGAAGCCCAACTCGAAACTCATCTTCAACCTTCGTCGGGAGCACTCCAGCACCTTCTTCCCTGTTGTTAATGGCTGAAAAATTCATAGGAGGGCTAAGGGGGCGCTCCAATGGCGCGGCCAGGGTAGGGGGGCTTGAGCCCCGGCAGCCCCCTAGTAGATCGCCCCTGGAAACAGGCACAGTTAAAATAATGCCGTGCAGGATAGGGGATCGCCCAGCATCACATATAGGTACCGTTCAAATGGGATACTAGAATCCCAAATTCTACAATCCCTGCTATCTAGGTTTCATGAGATTACAGATTTTAAGAATCCGTGAATTAAAATACTAGAAAATATCTAGCCTGTTTGGATGGCATTATGAGATTATGACATCTTTTCTATGAGCTTCAAAGAATCTAGCTGGATTAAAACGGGTCCATAATTTGGATATCTAAGATGATTTTTACAGTAGTGGGCCCCATGATATGAAAGGACTAAGCGGTCCAGTCAATAATGAACCCTTTCTGTGGTGTGCCTACACACTACTACAAAAAGCATTTCTAGGGGTGGCTGGTAACTCTTTGTAGGGGCGGTTTGCCCAGCCGCCCCTACGCAAGGGTCTATACAAATCATGCATTTGTATGGGCGGTTCCCAGGCCGCCCCTATAAATAAATTTGTAGGGGCGGCTGGTTTCAGCCGCCCTGACAAATCGATTTGTAGGGGCGGCTGTAGTACCAGCCGCCCCTACAAATAGGTATTTATAGGGGCGGTTCAATCTAGAACCGCCCCTATAGTACGTTTTTCCACAAAAAAAATCAAATTTACAATTCAAAATCGCGTTGCCGAACATCCCACGACCAACGTTCCGAACCGCGTTCGCGTTGCCGAACGCCCCGCGACCAACATTCCGAACCGCGTTCGCGTTGCCGAACGCCCCGCGACCAAAGTTCCGAACCGCGTTCGCGTTGCCGAACGCCCCACGACCAGCGTTCGCGTTGCCAAACACCCCGCGACCGCGATTACAAGCATAAGAGTATTCTATAAACTACAATTACAAGTCCAATTCACAAGAATATATACAATCCATCATTAAATATATAAATTCTATACACATTGTTATCAACGTCCTAGAGCTAGCCTTTCAGTCTCACGAAGGTGTTGGTACTGAGGATTTGTACCTAACTCAGACTCTCGGTCATGGTAGGTGCCTCTGACGTGTACAATCTGGTCCGATATGAGGTTGCAAAGGTCGCCGACGAGCTCTAAGAGTTGGTCATCCTTGTATTGGTCTCTTTTCATTCCTTTCTCTTCTCTCCACTACAAGAAAACAAGTTTCGATTTAGTATTTCATACCATTTACGAAGTTTTTATACTACGGGTGAAGAGGTTCAAACTTACCCTTAAGGGGTGTCTCCTATAGGCACCGGTGTTACCCATTATAGAACATATATAGTATCCATAATGTACACTCCCAGGCTTCTGCTTGGGGCACTGTGTGTTTTGCATTTGAAAATGTTAAGTAATGCTTTTGACAGCCATGTAACGGAGTACTGAAGAAGTAAGTTACACTTACCGCACATAGTATTTTTATAGCTAGCTTTTCCTTCCTTGCTGGATCATGCCTTCCATGATGATTAGTGACATAGAACCTAAATGCCCTGTTCGAATTATTTTAGCAAATACAACTTGTTAATATCCAAAAGTGAACGTTACAAGTATGTATACAAACATATAAGCTAATGAGGATTGTCGATATGTATACGTCTTGAGAATCGATATGAAGTCTTTGTATGTCACCGTGTCCTTATCTAATGAATCAAAGACCCATGCCTTGCTCCTCCCGACATCGACGGCTATACAAATCCCGTGGTTGCTGCATGGATTTAATCATAGAACTAGATAAGCCCTTTTACATCGAATAAAATATATCGAACAAAGCTTTAAGTATAGAGTTGAGCTTACTTGAAGTTGTATGGTAGCCATATAGTAGAGTGGTGTTGGAGATTTTTGAAAGCCAAGGCAATGTATGCCGCAACCTTAAGGGACTCTTCCCATAGCTTCGCACTACGGATGCGCTCTTTCTCCCGAAGAGTCTTTACAGCTGCTAGTTCTTTGGCATCCAGTGTCCACCGTTTAGGGTAATTAAAATTTGTTTGGGCTATAGCTTGAGGGTCTACATACCCGGCTTTCACACTTGGCATTTGTTTGACAATGTGCACTTGCATTCTACAAATCACGGCGTGGGTTAGTTACAACAAAATTCAAAGATTACATTCATATCATATCGGGAGGACAAGGACTTACAGGCACCACATGTGAATTAGATTCATCTCCATTTCTCCCAGGTGAAAGCATGTGTGCATGTCATTGAAGTCAAAGACAATTTTCCCGGCTGGGCTTCCAAATGTGCCGGTGGGAAAGCATGCTTGTATGATATCTATGCTCGTTGGGAGAACACGCAAGTACCAATCATGGAACCTTCTTATTCCAAGTGGTAGGCGCTGTATGTCCCGGTTTGGTAGGAAGGGCTTGCCTCTTTCATATGTTTTCGGGCAATCCTTTGACCATTTGATGGCATCAACATTTGGATACTGCTTTGCAATTTGGTGGAGTTTGCTAGTGACGGCCTCCTCAGAACCCCGTGACGAGACTTTTTTAAGTTGGTTCTCAGGCTTGAACTGGTCATGGGAATACCACTTGGACACCGACGAGACGTCTTTGATCAGAATATAAACTGGCCTTATGTTGATTGGAATCTTCTTTTGAAGTTCCCATTCAGGCACATCCTCATCTTCTTGTGCATCACCTTCTTCAGCAGGCACTCGTTGTTCATGTATCGGTTGTGCTTGTTGAGAAGACTGTGGCATCTCATGATGCACTTGCTCGGTACTAGCTGGAGAAGGTTGTGGCATCTCATCAGGCACATGCTCGATAGGAGGCGGGGAAGAATGTGGCATCTCAGGAATGTGGGGGTCATGAGACGGTGAAAATATCTCCCCAACCTCAACAACTCGCTCCAAATTTGGGAGAGGGGGAGGCGGCGAAGAAGCAGTCAATATAATGTCCCGTTTGTGCCAGAGGATGAACTGCCCCATAATGTCTTCGAGTAACACCAGCCCCTCGGGAGTTGCATAGTCTATCCTCCACTGCATGAACTTGGGCTTCATTGTATGCACCTCGACCCTAGTGTAGTCCGACGGTATCTTATTATTGTGGTGTAAGCCATCGGGAGGATGTGCCACACCCGTTGCCACCTCCATCACAGTGTTCTACCGACCGCTGAGAAACACCAAGGTGCAACTAGTTGGTTCCTGTATGCGATCGACTGGGGTTGTGGCTGTAGTGGAACCTTGGCTGCTAGGAACTTTCAGAGGGCTGCCAACTAATGCTAGTTCTCCCGGCGGCGTCACTAATATCCGTGGCTCCATAGACAGTCCTTGCTCCTCCAGCGCCTTCGCAACTAGAGCCTTCACTTGGAGCTCAAGACTAGTCTCCCGGTCTCGGCCATGTTTCTTGTACATGTGCCTGTCCTCTTCGAATCCTTGCTTCCAGGTCATCCTTTTCCCTAGCCCCCTGGTGTGGCCTGTGTGCTCCTTGTTTCCCAAGCCAAGGCTAAGCTCGTCCCTCTCTCTAGAAGGATTGAATGAGCCCGTCTCTTTGTCTTCAGCATATTTCAGTATCCTTGATACCGCCTCTTGGGTCTCCGGCTTATCAAACTTAAGATTACTGCCGGATGGTTCTATACTCCTCGCATATATCTAGTTCCTTGAGCGTACCTTCAAGTTTATCACATCGATATTCCCAGCAGCTGCGGCCTCTTCATCCATCTTCCTAAACTGCTCTTCCTTGGCATAGTAGCCACCGGGGATTAGATGATGGTGTTGTTTGTTCCTCTTCGCCAGCTCGGTGTTATGGGCACTGAGCTCCAATGCCTCCGGTGAAGTCTTCTGAGCCATGAGCTCCTCCCATTGACTAGGAGTTATTTTGCCGAACTCTTTGAAGGGAGTTAACCCCTTTTGGATATACTTCGTGTTGAGCTCCGACCTCCAACGTCGGAATGACTCTCCCATCATCCTGATAGCATTTTTTTTACCAATTCGTGCTTACCCTCTGGAAATCTAAAATAGACCTTCAGCTGCCTATCCCATAGTGCATTCTTTATGTTCTCTGGTACCTCTTTCCAGTTTGAGATTGCTGGGTTCAATTTATCTCTTACTAGGGCCCCGATTGCATTACGGAATCGTCCTCTTAATTCCTTTGGCTCAAGGATCTCCCCTGCTGGCCCGACCTCCATTATCACATAGCAAGCCTTATCTGGATATAGATTTCCTTTTCTATCCCCTCGTTTCCTCTTAGGCTTGGTAGTCGTGGTTGTGTCTTGAGTTTGTGGAGCAGAGGCATCGTGATCCGTCTCTGTGGCTGTTGCCTCTGCTCTCCTTTCCTCTACTCCGTCTTGTCCAGCGAGATGTCGCAGACATCGATGTTGTCTTTTCTGAGTTTTAGGAGGGACCTGATGAGGACATCAACACCAACGATACATCCACGCCGACACGAGTACCAGTTTCTGGTCCTATTACTCGCACCCGTGCTCGTCACATTAATCATCAAGTAAGTTCACTCTTGAGTTCCTGTCCATCATATTTAGACCATGGAGACACGTGCACTCTTGTTTTGGTTAGGAACCAGGGAGAGGACCGAAAGGGACAAGGATTCGCGGAGGCTGAATTCGGACTCCAGGACAGCTACAACTTGTGATGGTCACCACGGTCGCATACGGACTCGGATTGGGGCGTTCAAGTACTTCATGGAATCCTTATGAAGTCTATTTTCATATGGATCTAGAATCAAGTCCATATCTATTTTGAGGCGGCCGCAATGACTGAATTACGACTGAGAGCTTGTCTGTCTAAAGGTGCTGCGTCACCTTAGTTTGGTCCAATGGGCCATGTATCAAGTTGGGTCAATTAGGGACGCGTCCTAGGGTTGGAGAACGACCCCAACACCCCCTGGTCGTCCTTCCACCTTCTTATACTCCTTAGCCGCCATCAAGAATAGTCGGGTTTTATTTAGATCAAGTTTAGCTCTCGCTACTTGCTTGTAAGCGCGCGTGCTGGATCAGCCGCTCGTCTTCTTGTCTTCGGAACCCCACCTTAATTGAGACTGAGTTTGAAACTTTCATCTACATCTAGTAATTCAGTACTTGCTATTCTTGTTCTTGCTAGTTCTTCGATTGCTTGCAGGACGAGTGCCCTAGTGGCCGGGTGACGCGCTCCACAAGATCGCGGCAGCCATTGGAGGTGGTGTATCGGTTGCTAAGGCGCATCTTGGAAGGCTATAGTTGGGCCGTGAACGTCGTCTCCACCCATCAATTGAGTTATCCCACACCTCTCATCGAAAGATCAGGAACAAACCCTAGCGGGATCTCATCCGTTGGTAATCAGAGCAAGGTTTATCGGTGAGAGTCTTCCAATCCTTCGTTGTTCTAATTTTTCCTATAGTCCAGAAAAGCCAAAAAAATATAGTAGATTAGTTTTACCCACGATCCTATAAACCCTTTGAGCCTTTGCTAGCACTGCTTAGTTAGGGCTTGTTGAGTCATCGGCTACATCGGTTGTGTCGAGTTGCTGGTCTTAGTTTTTGTCCTTTAGAGTTTCGAGTTCTTGTCACGTTCTAGTCACAGCCGTGTGCTAACATATAAACCTTCTGTTGGCTGAATCCGAATACATCCTTGTGTTCAAGACCGAGTAGGAATCTGAGTTTGAGACCGAATCCCACGTGGTGTTGAGTTTGAGTTGGAATCGGTTTTTAGTCCGAATTGACAGCTGCCTAGTTGCTATTGTGAGACCGAATCTGAGTACATCTTTGTGCAGCAGTAGTCCTACTTATACTCAAACTCTCCATGACCTGCTTATACTTTTTTTACCGGAATACCCCTGTCCTTCGGAAAAAGTTTGTGTGGTGTGTGACTCCTGTGTAGTCTTTTTGTTTATATAATCAGTTTTGAGGATCCCCAGAAAAAAGAAAAAAAAAGAAAAAAAAGAAAAAAATAGGAAAAAAAAAGAAAAAAAGGGGGGCTGTTCGTTGTGCTACTCCATTGTTTCCGGTGGTGTGTTGTGACCTCCTTTGTGCCTAGGCTCGCGTCTCTAGCATGGTCTAGGCTAGGACCAGCACAGTACCACCGTTGAACGATTATTCAGCTTGCTTTTGTGACTAACGTGGTGCTAGTACTTCCTTGCTTCAGCCCACCTATAGCTCCACATATTTCGACTACAGCTTAACAGGTGTTGTTGTTGCGGCACCGATACACTTCATTCCATGGTTGCAGACTTGTTGGTTGCCGTTCCCTCCTGTTGAGCAAGGTAAGAATTGGTAAGCGCTTTTGTAACAGGTTGAGAGTGAGCGCCTTGCAGTAGCTACATCCTAATAGCTGTAGGGCTTTTATTTCTTCACCTGTTTTCTTGTTTCCCTTGTCTTTTAAACCATGTTAGGATCAGAGGATCTTAACAAGAGGCCACAATCTCCTCGCACCAATGGCATCATTCAACATTTTACAAGGCAAGTGTAGCTGCATACAGAAGGACTTGATCAAGATTTACAGGTGACCAATGACAAGATTGGGCAATTGGAGGCCACCCAACTTGCCTCCACCACTAAGCTTACAGGATTGGAGGCATCTGTTGCCCGTATGGACAGAAGCCTTGCTGCTCTTCTGAAGCGTTTTGATGACTTCCACACGAAAGACAAAGAGCAGCATAATGAAGACAACAAGGACGAAGAGCGACTCAAAGATAATTATGATGATGATTATACTGCTGATACTAAACATGATGCTCATGACACTCGTGATCGGCATCGCCTACACCATAATCGTAGAGGTATGGGTGGTCACCGCCGACGTGAGATACCCAATAATAATGATGCTTTCAGTAAGATAAAATTTAAGATACCTCCTTTTGATGGTAAATATGATCCTGATGCATACATTACTTGGGAAATTGCCGTTGATCAAAAGTTTGCATGTCATGAATTTCCTGAGAATACACGTGTTAGGGCTGCTACTAGTGAGTTTACTGATTTTGCTACTGTTTGGTGGATAGAACATGGCAAGAAAAATCCTAATAACATACCACGAACTTGGAATGCTTTGAAACGAATCATGAGGGCCAGATTTGTCCCTTCTTACTATGCACGTGATTTGTTAAATAAATTGCAACAACTGAGGCAGGGTGCTAAAAGTGTAGAAGAATATTATCAAGAATTGCAAATGGGTATGTTGCGTTGTAATTTAGATGAGGATGAGGAACTTGCTATGGCAAGATTTTTGGGTGGGTTAAATCATGAAATCCGGGACATCCTTGATTATAAAGAATACACTAACGTAACCCTTTTGTTTCATCTTGCTTGTAAAGCTGAAAGGGAAGTGCAGGGGCGGCGTGCCAGTGCCAAGAATAATATTTCTGTAGGGAAAACTAATTCATGGCAGCCCCGCACGACTACTACTCCAACTACGCGTGCTCCTATGCCAACATCTAGCGACAAACCTCGTGCTACTTCTGCAAATTCAGTGGCGAAGTCGACCCAGAAGCCTGCGACGAGTGCTTCATCCATGGCATCTATAGGTAGAACAAGATACGTTCAGTGTCACCGGTGCAAGGGATATGGACATGTGATGCGTGACTGTCCAAGCAAGCGTGTTATGGTCGTCAAAGATGATGGTGAGTATTCCTCTGCTAGTGATTTTGATGAAGATACACTTGCTTTGCTTGCTGCTGACCATGTAGGAAGTGAGGAACAACCAGAAGAGCAGATTGGAGCAGAGGATGTAGATCATTATGAGAGCCTCATTGTGCAGCGTGTGCTTAGCGCACAAATGGAGAAGGCAGAGCAAAATCAGTGGCATACACTGTTCCAAACAAAGTGTGTCATTAAAGAGCGTTCATGCCATTTGATAATTGATGGAGGTAGCTGCAACAACTTAGCTAGTAGCGATATGGTAGAGAAGCTTGCACTTACAACCAAACCGCACCCACATCCATATCACATTCGATGGCTCAACAATAGTGGTAAGGTTAAGGTAACGAGATTGGTATGAATTCATTTTGCTATTGAATCATATCATGATGTTGTTGAGTGTGATGTTGTGCCTATGGAAGCTTGTCATATTCTGCTAGGTAGACCATGGCAATTTGATACAGATTGTATGCATCATGGTAGATCAAATATGTATTCTCTCATACACCATGATAAGAAAATTGTTTTGCATCCTATGTCTCCTGAAGCTATTGTGCGTGATGATGTTGCTAAAGCTAAGAAAACTAAATCTGAGATCGATAAAAATGTCAAATCTGTTAGTAGTAATAAAGATGAGATAAGATTGAAAGGACATTGCTTGCTTGCTACTAAATCTGATATTAATGAATTGGTTGCTTCCACTTCTGTTGCCTATGCTTTGGTATGCAAGGGTGCTTTGATTTCAATTCACGATATGCAGCATTCTTTGCCCCCTGCTGTTGCTAACATTTCGCAGGAGTTTTCGGATGTTTTTCCAAGTGAGATACCAGCGGGGCTGCCACCAATACGAGGGATTGAGCACCAAATTGATCTTATTCCTGGTGCATCTTTGCCAAACCGTGCGCCATACAGGACTAATCCGGAAGAAACGAAGGAAATTCAACGACAAGTGCAAGAACTACTCGACAAAGGATATGTGCGTGAGTCTCTTAGTCCTTGTGCTGTTCCTATCATTTTAGTGCCTAAGAAAGATGGAACATGTCGTATGTGTGTTGATTGTAGAGCTATTAATAATATCACCATTCGATATCGACACCCTATTCCACGATTGGATGATATGCTTGATGAACTGAGTGGTGCTAATGTGTTTTCCAAAGTTGATTTGCGAAGTGGGTACCACCAGATTCGAATGAAATTGGGAGATGAATGGAAAACTGCTTTCAAAACTAAATTTGGTTTATATGAGTGGTTAGTTATGCCTTTTGGGTTAACTAATGCACCTAGTACCTTCATGAGGTTAATGAACAAGGTTCTACGTGCTTTCATTGGAAAATTTGTTGTAGTCTACTTTGATGATATATTGATTTACAGCAAATCTATGGATGAACATCTTGATCACTTACGTGCTATTTTTAATGCTTTACGAGATGCACGTTTATTTGGTAACCTTGAGAAGTGCACCTTTTGCACCGATCGAGTGTCTTTTCTTGGCTATGTTGTGACTCCACAGGGAATTGAGGTTGATCAAGCCAAGATAGAAGCTATACAGGGATGGCCTGTACCAAAGACTACCACACAAGTGCGGAGTTTCCTTGGACTTGCTGGTTTCTATCGTCGATTTGTGAAGGACTTCAGTACCATTGCTACACCTTTGAATGAGCTTACAAAGAAGGGAGTGCCTTTTAGTTGGGGTAAAGTACAAGAGAACTCCTTCAATATGCTAAAAGATAAGTTGACACATGCACCTCTCCTCCAACTTCCTGATTTTAATAAGACTTTTGAGCTTGAATGTGATGCTAGCGTAATTGGACTAGGTGGTGTTTTGTTACAAGAAGGCAAACCTGTTGTGTATTTTAGTGAAAAATTGAGCGGGCCTATTCTAAATTATTCTACATATGATAAGGAATTGTATGCTCTTGTTCGCACATTAGAAACATGGCAGCATTACTTATGGCCCAAAGAGTTTGTTATTCATTCTGATCATGAGTCTTTGAAGCATATTCGTAGTCAAGGGAAATTGAACCGTAGACATGCTAAGTGGGTTGAATTTATTGAATCGTTTCCTTATGTTATTAAGCACAAGAAAGGGAAAGAGAATATTATTGCTAATGCTTTATCTAGGAGATATACCTTGCTGAATCAACTTGATTACAAAATCTTTGGATTAGAAACAATTAAGGACCAATACGTTAATGATGCTGATTTTAAAGATGTGTTGCTGCATTGTAAAGATGGGAAATGTTGGAACAAATTCATCTTTAGTGATGGGTTTGTGTTTAGAGCTAACAAGCTATGCATTCCAGCTAGCTCCGTTCGTTTGTTGTTGCTATAGGAAGCGCATGGAGGTGGCTTGATGGGGCATTTTGGAGCTAAGAAAATGGAGGACATACTTGCTGGTCATTTCTTTTGGCCAAAGATGAGAAGAGATGTGGAGAGGTTTGTTGCTCGTTGCAGGACATGTCAAAAGGCTAAGTCACGGTTAAATCCACACGGTTTGTATTTGCCTCTACCTGTTCCTAGTGCTCCTTGGGAAGATATTTCTATGGATTTTGTGTTGGGTTTGCCAAGGACTAGGAAGGGATGTGATAGTGTGTTTGTGGTTGTTGATAGATTTTCTAAAATGGCACATTTCATACCCTGTCATAAAACGGATGATGCTACTCATATTGTTGATTTGTTCTTTCGAGAAATTGTTCGTTTGCGTGGTGTGCCCAACACAATTGTTTTTCATCGTGATGCTAAATTTCTTAGTCATTTTTGAAAGACTTTATGGGGAAAACTGGGGACTAAGCTTTTGTTTTCTACTACATGTCATCCCCAAACTGATGGTCAAACTGAAGTTGTCAATAGAACTTTGTCTACTATGTTAAGGGCTGTTTTAAAGAAGAACATTAAGATGTGGGAAGATTGTTTGCCTCATATTGAATTTGCTTATAATCGTTCGCTGCATTCTACTACAAAGATGTGCCCATTTCAGATTGTCTATGGTTTCTTGCCTCGTGCTCCTATTGATTTGATGCCTTTGCCATCTTCTGAAAAACTAAATTTTGATGCTACTAAGCGTGCTAAATTGATGTTAAAACTACATGAAACAACTAAAGAAAACATAGAGCATATGAATGCTAAACATAAAGGTAGAAAGGAACTAATTTTTGAACCTGGAGATTTAGTTTGGTTGCACTTGAGAAAGGATAGGTTTCCTGATTTCAGAAAGTCTAAATTGATGCCTAGGGCTGATGGACCATTTAAAGTGTTAGAGAAAATTAATGAAAATGCATATAAACTCGATCTGCCTGCAGAATTTGGGGTTAGTCCCACATTTAACATTACAGATTTGAAGCCATATTTGGGAGAAGAAGACGAGCTTGAGTCGAAGACGCCTCAAATGCAAGAAGGGGAGGATGATGAGGACATCAGCACCAATGATACATCCACGCCGACACGAGTACTAGTTTCTGGTCCTATTACTCGCGCCCGTGCTCGTCACATTAATCATCAAGTAAGTTCACTCTTGAGTTCCTGTCCATCATATTTAGACCATGGAGACGCATGTACTCTTGTTTTGGTTAGGAACCAGGGAGAGGACCGAAAGGGACAAGGATTCGCGGAGGCTGAATTCGGACTCTAGGACAGCTCCAACTTGTGATGGTCACCACAGTCGCATACGGACTCAGATTGCGGCGTTCAAGTACTTCATGGAATCCTTATGAAGTCTATTTTCATATGGATCTAGAATCAAGTCCATATCTATTTTGAGGCGGCCACAATGACTGAATTACGACTGAGAGCTTGTCTGGCCAAAGGTGCTGCGTCACCTTAGTTTGGTCTAATGGGCCGTGTATGAAGTTGGGTCCATTAGGGACGCGTCCTAGGGTTGGAGAACGACCCCAACACCCCCCTGGTCGTCCTTCCACCTTCTTATACTCCTTAGCCACCATCAAGAATAGTCAGGTTTTGTTTAGATCAAGTTTAGCTCTCGCTACTTGCTTGTAAGTGCGCGTGCTGGATCAGCTGTCCGTCTTCTTGTCTTCGGAACCCCACCTTAATTGAGACTGAGTTTGAAACTTTCATCTACATCTAGTAATTCAGTACTTGCTATTCTTGTTCTTGCTAGTTCTTCGATTGCTTGCAGGACGAGTGCCCTAGTGGCCGGGTGACGCGCTCCACAAGATCGCGGCAGCCATTGGAGGTGGTGTATCGGTTGCTAAGGCGCAGCTTCGAAGGCTGTAGTTGGGCTGTGAATGTCGTCTCCACCCATCAATCGAGTTATCCCACACCTCTCATCGAAAGATCGGGAACAAACCCTAGCGGGATCTCATCAGGACCTGTATATAGGACAGGTCAAAGTGTTAGCAGAGGTAACACAGCCAAAGCTTTAGCAAAATTTACAAGCTAAGGCTTCTTCCCTACCTCCTCGTTTGGGTCAAAATCCTTGTCCAAATCTTCCTCCGTTGGCCTCCTTCTTGCTTCAGGTGGGAAAGGATCCTCGGGACTTTCATATCCCTCTTCTGAGTCATCATCATCATCATCCTCTTCTTCTTCGCCTTTAGCAACCTCTCCTTCGGGGGCCTTCCTCCTCGTCACACTCCTCCTGAGTAAGCATCACTTCTAGATCCTTTTCTACCTCGTTATCGAACTGTTCCTGAGTAAGCTGGTCCTCTAGTGCTTGCTCCTCAAGGGTTGGCTGCTCATCATGCTCAGGGCATCGAGCTGCACTGTCTGTTGTCTGCGACATTATTTCACGCTTTGTTCTAAAAGATGCAAGAAAGTGTGCTTTAGGTACGCGAGAAGGTATAAGAAATAAAAAAGGGCTATAAACCAAAGTAGTCCTATAAAACAACAATATATCAAAAAAAACTAGTAGTAGCAGTAGTAGAGGCCTCAGAAACATGTCAATCATCATCTGATCTTGAACTTGGAGCATCAAAGCATCATAACAGAGAAGAGAGGAGAAGGTAATGTAGGGGCGGCTACTAATGATGCCAAGTTCCTCACAAGTTCTTGATCATCAGCTCATATTCCATATAATGTATGGACTTGGACAATTTCATCATCGGCAAAACAAAGAAGAGGAGAGGAGAGGGGAGATTTGGCAAAAAAAACCAATAGCTGCTTAGCAAACATAGTGCAGCAGCTGATGGCAAAAGACCGGACAACAAGTCCTGGGCGAGTCCTGGGAGATTTGGCAAAAAAAGCAACAGCAGCCACTTAGGAGTAGCAAGTAGTAAGACGAGTAGTAGGAGTAGTAAGAGGAGGAGTAGTAGGAGTAGTAAGAGCAGTGGAGTAGTAGTATGTAAGAGTAGTGAAGTAGTAGTAAGAGTAAGAGTATAAAGTAGTAGCAAGGACAACTTAAGTATTAGTTAAGTAGTAGTATAGAGTAGCAGTAGCAGTTAAGTAGTACATAGTAGTAGTAGTATAGGGCAGTGGCAGTAGTTATGTAGTAGTAATAGTATAGAAAAGTAGAGAGTAGTAGAGATAGTAGAGTAGAGTAGAGGAGTAAGAGCACTGGAGTAGTAGTGGAGTAGTAGTAGTATAGGAGTAGGAGTAGAGTAGTAGTAGTAGTAGTAGTATAGGAGTAGGAGTAGAGTAGTAGTAGTATAGGAGTAGGAGTAGAGCAGTAGTAGTAGTATAGAGAGTAGTACGAGTAAGAGTAGTGAATTAGTAGTAAGAGTAAGAGTACAGACTAGTAGGAAGGACAGCTTAAGTAGTAGTTAAGTATTAGTAGCAGTAGTACTAAGGATTTGATATTGACGACCACTGCTAGTAAGCATCAAGACAGTGACAACCACTGGCATGTGCTAAAAGTAGTAAGCATCAAGACAGTTACAGAGTGGCATGTGCTAAAAGTAGTAAGCATCAAGATAGTTGAAAGTATGCAATGTAAGTGCCATGGAGCCCAATCAAAACCAAACACAAAACATAGAACAAAATATCCTCCAGCTTCTATGTCAAACATGATAAGTACTTGTGTTGTTTCTAGGATGCTGGAGAAATTTAAAAATGATGTGGAGAAGCAACAAGTTTAGTTCTTATTTTGACATGCTAGGTGTGGACGACAATCACCTAAATCGAAACTGTCAACTAATACAGTCAAGCAAGTATCATAGTCCAGCAAGTAATATAACTTTACTATCATAGTCCAGCAAGTAGCACAAGTTTTCATAAAAAAAATACAGTCAAGCCAGCATGCTAGAACAATGCAGCAATATTTTGACAAGCAATCTAGCACATCTCATTACGCTGAAGTCAAACTGATAGCTCAACAATGAAAACTAAATAGAATTGCGAGGATTCTTCAGCCTCTGTTCAAGATGGGGATGGACAGCAGAGAAAGGGAGAGGAGGAACATACATGTGTCGTCGGTGCGCGGGGGTAGGGCGCCGGGAGCATGCGGGGGCGGGACGCCGGGGGGCGGGCGCCTGGGGCCAGGTGTGGGCGAGGGACCGGCGGCGTGGCTGGCGGTGGAAACCCTAGGCGCGCTAGGGCGGGCGTCGGGGGCCGGGTGCGGGACGCCGGGGGCGGGGCGCCTGGGGCCGGGTGTGGGCGTGGGACCGGCGGTGTGGCTGGCGGTGGAAACCCTAGGCGCGCTGGGGCGGGCGTCGGGGGCCGGGTGCGGGACGCCGAGGGCCGGGCGCCTAGGGCCGGGTGCAGGCGTGGGAACGGCGGCGTGGCCGGCGATGGAAACCCTAGGCGCGCAGGGGCAGGCGCCAGGGGCCCGGTGTGGGACGCCAGGGGCCGGGTGTGGGCGGGCGCGGGCGCAGGACCGGTGGCGGGGGCGGCGGCGGAAACCCTAGGCACGTGGGCAGCCTGACGGCGTCGTCGATGGAAGAAGACAGCACCCAGACGACATCAGTCCCGTGCGCCATCCTATTAATACTCCCTCCTATTTCTAGGGGCGGTTCCTGATCTAGCCGCCCCTACAAATATATTTGTAGGGGCGGTTCCTGATCCAACCGCCCCTACAAATAGTTTCTATTTTTAAAATTATAAATTCTATATTTTTTATATCATAAAAATACAAAGTAATATAAAAAAATTGTGTATATGCACAAATATAATATTTTGTATTATTCTATATATGAATAAATATATATATATAAACAATTGTAGTCAAAACAATATAGAAAACAAAAATTAAAAATTTGAATTTTAAAACTTCGACTACAATTTTATGACATTAAATGAAATAAAATGAAAATGTTGTAATAAATGAAAATAGAGTTGATGTTCAAATAGAGTCATCTGGATGTTGCAAAGGGTAGTCTCACACACATGCATAAAATGTAGTCTCACACACATACAAAAATATGTAGTCTTACACACGTACATAAATATATAGTCTCGCACGCATGCATAAATGAAGTCTTACAAACACACACTTACACAAACACTCCACGTTCAACAACTAGCTAGCCCATTGTAACGACTTTCCCCTTGACACCTTTTCGTTCCCATGGCATTATGTCTTTGGGGAGGTTCTTTTCGACAACACTAATCTTCTTAGGAAAGTCTGTGAATAGCTGCATCTCATCGTAGTTATTGTAAGCTTCAACATCATCCACGCCATCAACTCCAATAATATGTTGTTTCCCGGAGGCAACCACGTGCTTTGTCTTCTTTGGGGGGAGGTTACTTTGTGGGTCAGACATATAAAAAACTTGTGCGACACGTGAAGCGAGCACCCAAGGGTCATCTTGGTAGCCTAGATTCTCGAGGTCCAGGACTCTCAATCTGATCTCGTTCAGTTGGTGTTGTTTGATCCAGCGGCATCAAAACAGGGCCACCGTTATATCCCTTCCATAGTCAAGTTCCCATATCTCTTCCATGATGCCAAAGTATTGGATCTTTCGCCCTAATCCATCGAGAGCCTCTATTCGAATGCCGTTGTTTTGGTTCACATATTTACTATCCTTTGCGTGGGTATAGTACGTATACCCATTGATGTCATAAGCATTCCAAGATATCACTTGTCTCGATGGCCCCTTCGCCAACCTACTGATGGTAATAGAGTTTATGGTTTCTCCAGGCGGTATGTTTTGGTCCTTCAACCATGTAGTTAGTCGTTGCTTGTGCTGTTTCATGACCCAATCATCCGAACGGCCATTTCTCTATGCCATAATGATAGCCAAGTGTTCATCAATATACGGTTGCATCAGTTGTGTACTCTGCAAGACACTGTAATGCGCCCGACTCACCTCTTTGTAATAATGGTCGATGAACACTTTTCTACCACTGGTGCCCTTCCCAGCCAGCCTACCCTTCTGACGAGAATCGGGTTTACCAATCTCTTTCTGTACTTTTAGGCACTCTTGACAGCACTCGACGACTTCTTCAGTACTGTAACCCTCTATCATGGAGCCCTCTAGGTATGCTCGATTATGCACGTATCGACCTAAAACCGACATGAACCGCTCATAGGACCACATTTCATGCAAGTAGCAAGGGCCAAGCACCTGTATCTGATGAACCATGTGAATCATGAGATGTGGCATTGTATCAAAAAAAGCAGGAGGTAAACACATCTCCAGTTGGTTTTGTGTCTCCACCACAAATTCATGTAGGTCACTCAGCTCTTCCTTGCCAATCGTCTTCTGTGAGATCTTTGAAAAGAAGTAGCACATGCGGGTGATGGCCATTTTCAAGAACTCTGGCTTTATAGCCCTGATTGCAATAGGTAGAAACACTGTCAGCATCACATGGTAATCGTGAGCCTTGTAGTGTGTTATTGACAAGTCCTTCATCGACACTAGCTTCTTCACATTTGCTGAAAACCTAGTCGGGACTTTGATCCCCCTTAGGAAAGTGCATATAGCTCTCTTCTTGTCTGGTGTTAGGTTGAAGCACGCCGCAGGCAGAGTGTATTTTCCATTAGCCTCAGGTACCGGGTGAAGCTATGGCATCACGTTTAGCTGCACCATGTCTTTCCGTGCTTTCAGATCATCCTTTGACTTGCCTGTGTCCATCAAGGTAGCAATGAGACTCTCAAAGACATTCTTCTGCACGTGCATAGCATCAATGGCATGGGGGACCTCCAAGTCTGGCCAATAAGGCAGATACTGAAAGAAGATCGATTGTTTCTTGAAAGGCATGCCTTCGACAGGAGGTGTGCTTTTATCTCTATTCATCCCATCCGGATTCTTCTTTCCATAGACGACGCATATGTTTTTCACCATTCTGTACACATGTTCTCTGTTATGACGTCTCTCCGGAGGGGTTTCAATCTCCAAGGCGTTGTCATAAAATCTAAAGAACAATTTGCTGTGGTACTTGTGACTTGTCTTTAAGAAGCGTCGGTTCCTTAGGTAAACTATCTTCTTGGATGCATCCAGGTACACCCATGTAGTACCATCCAATCAAACCAAGCATCTTGTCTTTCCTTTGATCTATCCAGACAAAGCAAACAGCGTGGGGTAATCATTGGTAGTAACAAATATTATTGCTCTACATATGAAGTCCTCCTTTCGGAATGCATCATACATCTGCTCCCCATGCCTTTATAGCCTCTCCATTTCTTGCATCAAGGGCTCGAGGAACACGTCTATATCAATGCCTAGTTGTTTATGGCCAGAAATAAGAATAGTGAGGAGAAGGTACTTTCTCTTCTGACACAACCATGTTGGGATGTTGTACATGGTCAAGATCACTAGCCATGTGCTATGGTTGCTCATCCTCTCATTGAAGGGATTCATTCCATCGGTGCTCAAGCCAAACCGTACATTCCTTGGGTCATCGCTGAATTCTTTGTGCTTCTCATCAAACCTTTGCCACTGACTACAATCAGCCGGGTGTGCAATCCTGTCATCATCCACCTTGCGCTCATCATCCCACCATGTCATGAGTGCGGCTTCTTTAGGGTTTAGGAACATACATCTCAAGCGGTCGGTCACTGGCAGGTACCACATTACCAGGGCAGGAATTCTTCTCTGCTTTGCATCGTTGCCTAATGGAGTGTTCTCTAGGGGCTGAGATTCTTGTACCACCTTTTTTGTACCCTTCTTATTCCTCTTTTTCCTCGTGGAGGGTTCGTCCCCACCGTAAAGGTCATTGTTCTTGTACCGGCTGGCCCCACACTAGGGACATTTATCCAGTGACTTGAACATTTCGCCACAAAAAAGTATACAGTGGTTGGGGCATGCATGTATTTTTTCAACGCCCATTGTCAATGGACTTATGACCTTCTTCGCTTGGTATGTGTTGGCGGGAACTAAGTTTGGTTGTGGCAGCACCCATGATAGGAGATGCAATAGATCATTGAAACTACAGTCTGACCAGCCATACTTACACTACTACAGAATGGACTTGTTGTCCCGGGCGGTAACGGCCTTTAGTCCCGGTTACCGTGCCGGGACAACGATCCCGGGACTAAAGGTGGAACCTTCAGTCCCGGGTCATTGAGCTGGGACTAAAGAGGGACCTTTAGTCCCGGTTGGTGTTACCAACCGGGACTAAAGGCCCTCCAGCCGAGGAAACGTGGCCGCACCCTTTAGTCCCGGTTGGTAACCCCAACCGGGACTAAAGGTTCCTTTTCTTTTTCTTTTTTTTTGTTTAATTTGTTTTCAGTTCAGTTACACATATTTATTTGATATATAATATGTTTTTATGTACGTATTCTATGCTATTAATATAAATACACGCACGCATATAATTACATCTAATTCTCATCTCGAGCATTATTATATTCGAATAAAGTATGAAACTATATATATTATAGATATTATGTATATATACAACACTTTCATAATCTTGTTCTCAAAAATAACGATATCAATAAACATTTAATTTACATCATTTATTCCTTAGGATCAAAGTAGAACTCGCCGTTGGGATTTAGCACTTTTTCTAGAAGAAATCCTGCTATTGACTCTTGAACTGCTTTCAGATGGTCTTTTTGCATGACCCTTCGTTTCAACCATTCAGTCTTGCATTTGAAATAAAAGGAAAAGTATTAATACATATATATATATATATTCATTTAAAAATAAAAAAATTGATATATACGTACTTCGAGGACATCTTTAGGAGTTCTTCTTATGTGTGCAGTGATAAATTCACAAACGTAGTATCCACACAAGTTATTACCTAGTTCCTGCCGTAAACACCACTGTACGAGAAGAAGATTATTCTCATCATCTCACACGTAAATTAAAGTACGATATAGTAATTAAACGCGTGGGGAAGTATATATAGTACAACTTATTGGTATTTCAACTACATTAAGTGGTGCCTTGCAATCCTTGCGGTGTTGCCGAATAAACTCTTTCCAAACCCTGTGCGACCAATAATGTATGATCGTTAATAAATTATGGCAAAGTCTATTCAATAATAGTTGTGCACGAGAGATCGAAATTACCCCTGTATAATGTCTATCATATCTTGGTATAGTGCCCGCTCTTTTCTCAATGAGTCAAAGATTACTAACCGACTTGAGTTTAACTCAATGACAATGAGTATCCAGTAAAACCTGCATTGGTTTATACACACACATACATGCATATAAGTTGTATTGATATTACATAAAATGTGTAGACTACATTATTATTAACACTTACTCAAAGTTGTATGGGAAAAGTATTGTTGTCTTGTCATGCTGCTTCACGAAGAACCTCATGATATTCGTCTGTACTTCAGATACCCAGTGCTCCTTGACAATAATATCGGTTTTGAATACGATATAAGGATCAATGAAGCCAACACTGGTGTCTTGTATTCTTTGGAGCTCTGACATCTGGAATCTGTATATAAATATAAGTTACATGTGAGGATAATTATATACACGTACGCATGGAAGTGAGTTTATTAAATAAAAGTAAGAATCACTTACAAACAAAAGGAGCTAATGATTGATTTGTCCAGAGCGTCCAAGTGGTATAGTTGATGCAATTCTTCGAAACTAATATGTAAGATGTCATCTCCATGGAAGTAATGATGGTCTCTAAATCTGATAAAGATCCATCGCTCACCCCTGTCACACGCCTGCATGTACCACTTGTTGAGCAAGTACATTTGCGTACCCAATTCATTCAGAGCTATAGGGTTGTACAGACTTTTGCCAAATTTATAAGTCTTCCAGGTATCAACTTCCAGGTTCTGGATTGGAGCTTTGCCCATCAATTGATCCAAGGTTAAACCAGTTTGTTCAAAAAAAGCATTAAGGTCTTGAACCGACACTTCTCCAGAGTTGTCTTGTCAATAGACTTCTATGTTGGAACCATATTCATTATCAACAACAAGATTTTGCATTGGTTGCTTCTGTTGTCCGAGCTGTGGGACATCCTTCCCTGATGCTCTTTTCCTTTTCTTATGTGCATCATGTGACTTCATGAGGGAGCGGTCATAGTCTGATAGTGGCAAAGGCTTACGAACTTCAAGCATCTTTTTCTTGTGAGCTTTGACCTTCTGCCTCAGCTAACCTCATGGTATGTAAAAGTATGGCTTCTTCTTAAGCTTCGCTTGTCTCTGCTTTTGGATATCTATAAAAAAATCTTTCACTTTTTTGTCTTCTTCAGCTGCTATTTGCTCATCAGTCTTTTTAGGAAGTATTTCTTGAGAAATAACTCTTTTTTTCGGGGTCTTCTTTGCCGCCGGGACCTTAGACGTCTTTGTAGTGCGTCGCTGTGGAGGGGGTGGGGGTGGTGTTGGAGACCAGCGTGGAGGCGATGAGGCCGGTGTTGGATCCGGCGTGGAGGTGTTGGAGATCGTTGTGGAGGTGGTGGGGCCGGTGTAGGAGTTGGAGATCGTTGTGGAGGCGATGGGACCGGTGTAGGAGTTGGAGATCGCCGTGGGGATGAAGTCGTCTCGCCCCCCGCGATGCTGTGATGAGATGGGGAATGAATGATTGGGCTAGGCTGGGGGGAGACCCTGCTACAAAAACAAGTTGTGGGTCAATTATTTTTGAAGCCAATATAAAATTAATAGAAAATAATATTTCATTTACTTTCATTCGTACCTAGGGTGAGGTAGGGGAAGCGGTGGCGCCCCAGGAATGATGATGAAGCGTTTGCGCCATTGAATAAATGTCTTCTCCGCTTCTCCTAGTGTCTTCTCCCCATCACCGCCTTCAATGTCAAGAGGAACATTGCTGTAACCTTTGAGCACTCTATCGACCGAGACGCTAGCATATCCAGGTTGAATAACTGACCCATGGATTCTTGGTGTCTTCGTTCGGTCTATTGGAGATACAACCCCGACAGCCACCATGATTGATGCATTATTACCATCTGGAATGTGCAGGTCACATGTTGTTAGAGGCTTGGTAATGTCATCAACAGGGAAGCGCAACCCAGCGTCACCTTGAATAACTGTCAACTCCGTGGAAGCACAACTACTTTTCATCTGACCAACGGGGCTAATGGTGACTCCCGGCGTTGATTGTGATTGCATTTGACTCATTACTAGCTGCACTTGCCTCTTGATCTCCTCCTGCATTCTTGCCTCAAGAGATTTTTCTCGTTCACATGATTCAAGCAATGCTTGTCGTGACTCATTAACAAATTGCTCCAATACACGGATTCGGTCTGCCTCCTCATCCTTCTTTCTCTAGCGGCTTCTGTAGGTATCCTTGTCTGCTGGGAATGCTTGTAGCCACGGAACCGCCCCATAGCCTCTTGTTCGACCACCGTGTTCGGGATTCTCTAGGGCATATGTCAATTCATCCTTTTCTCTGTTGGGCTTGAAAACACCACTATCAGCTTCTTCCCTAGCATGAGCTAGTCTATGTGTTGCTCTCTCAATTTTTTGGCTGAAAATTAGCTTGCCAGTGTCTGGGTCTAGGCTTCCCCCATGAGCGTAGAACCAATTCTTCGCACGTTGAGGCCAGTTCTTCTCTATTGTTTCAGGTATGATTCCCTTGGCAGTAATCTCTGCTTCTAGGTTCTGCCACTTGGGAATAGCACTCCTATAACCACCTGATCCCATGCGATGATGGTATTGCTTCTGTCGGGCATTCTGTTGATTCCTCATCACACGTTCCTCACTCTCTTGAGATGTCTTGTATTGTACGAAGTCATCCCAATGGGACTCCAACTTGACAAATGCCTTAGCATTGAAATCTGGCGTTTCATTCTTCAAGATAAACTTTTTATACAATGTCTTTTTCCAACTCTGGAATAATGTTGCCATCTTCTTCATTGTCCAATCCCTCACTAGCTCCTTCAAAGCATCATCTGCTTGTAATGTGAAATGCTGAGTGATATCTCTCCAAGCTAGGTTCTTGTCACGATCAGATACAAAACTAACATTAGGAGCGGATATCTTCTGCTTCCATTCACGAGCACTAACTGGGATCCTATCCCTTACAATGAACCCACATTGATTGACATATGTCTGAGCATATGGTCCCAATGGTTTGCCGGTGTCGGTATCAAATTCTGATATTATAAAACGACCCTCTAATGGCTTTTTTGGCCCTTGGACTTTCCTACTCTTGTCGGTGGTTGATGTAGATCTAGAGACCGGCTACATGAGTAGAAACACAACGATTAACAACAAATATACGTACGCATGCATCTATAAGAGATGATAGATAATCGAATATACCTCGCCAGTATTTTATTGCGCGACAATTTGTTGATCTTCAACCACCAGGATATTCAGGATATCCTCATAATCAGCAAAGTACTGACTCATGTCATCTACATCCATATTGGTGCCGGCGTTGATAATATCCGCCATTATGTCATCATTCAAGTTATCATCCGGAGCAGCCCTTTGTATCTTCGAGACATAGATAGAATTACTATGGCACATAACATAAGTACATGTGATAACACATATAGAATTACTAAATCCAATTAAATATAATAACACATAATATTTCATAAGGATAAACAATAATAAGGTATAGGCTTTGGAATCAAATCAAAAACACTTTTGATCCAAAAACATGGAAATAAGTACATGTATATATACACATAAAATGATACAATTTTCTCTCTTTCTCTCAACACATAGAAATAAGTGCATATGTATATATCTCTAGATATGCATGTGATAACACATAGAATGTCTCTCTAGATACAATTTTCTCTCTCTCTCAACACATGGAAATAATTAAGTACATGTATATATACACATAGAAATAATTAAGTACATATATATGTATGCATATAGAATCTCTCTCTAGATACATGTGATATAGATAGAATTACTAATAAAATATCCAAGTGATATATAGATAGAATTACCTAAATAAAATATGCATGTGATATAGAGATAGAATTACTAATAAAATATGCATGTGTCAATTACTAAAACAAAATTAAATCTAACATATATATAGAGAGATAGAATATAATTACTAAATCCAATTAAATAAAATAACACACATATATCTAGATAGAATTAATTACTAAATCTAATTAAACCTTACATAGATAGAATTACTAAATCAAAATTAAATCTAACACATATATAGAGAGAGATAGAATAATAATTACTAAATATATCAAAAACTATAATAAAAAACTATCTAAAAAAACTATCTAAATAATGTACTAATTAAATTTTAATACATTTAAATCTAATTAACATATATCAAAAACTATCTAAAAAACTAACTAAAAACTAAGAATAAACTACTAATTAAATTTTAATACATTTTAATCTAACATATACTCCCTCTGTCCTGATTTAATTGTCGTTTCTGGTTTTCGTGCCACAAGTTTGACTCGATTTGTAGAAAATACTAGCAACATTTGTATCTCCAAATAAATTTATTAAAAAACTAGATTCAAAGATCTTTTCGATGATACTAATTATGTACCATAAATAATAATATTTTTTAATATATATTTTGTTAAAGTTGTTTCTCGGAAAACGAGAACGACAGATATTCTGGGACGGAGGGAGTATATCAAAAACTATCTAAAAAACTACCTAAAAAACTATCTAAAAACTATCTAAAAAATGGCCGAGCTATAGCTAGCAGGTTAGGGGCGGATGGCGGGCGTGCTGGCCGGCCACGGGGCCGAGCTGAGCCGTGCGAGGATGACGTACAGCGGAGACGAGCTCGACGGCCGCCGGGCGGGGCTTGACGACGAGGCCGGGCGGGGGTAGACGACGGCGCGCGGCAGAGCTCGATGCGGCCGGGCGCGGCAGAGACGACGAGACCGACATTGTAGATCGAAAAGTAGAAGATGAACAGAGGAACCGTTCGATATATATAGGTCGGGACCCTTTAGTCCCGGCTGGTAACACCAACCGGGACTAAAATACCTTTAGTCCCGGCGGGTAAGCCGAACCGGGACTAAAGGTCCAACCCTTTAGTCCCGGCTCGGATTACCAGCCGGGACTAAAGTATCTTTAGTCCCGGGACTAAAGGTATTTTTTGGCGAGCAATTCCGCCCACCCTTTAGTCCTGGTTCCTGGCCTGAGCCGGGACTGAAGGCCTGAAAATTTTGGCAGCCCGCTAGAGTAATTGGAAAGGCCTGGGATTTTGATTTTGTTCTCCTTGTTTAATACTAATTAATTCTATAGCAACTTCAATACTTTGCAATATTTATTTTAAAAAATACTATTGATTAACTAATTATTTATTGTAAATAGGAAAATTTTGTAACCTAAAGTTTTTAATTTCTTTTATGAATATAGAATATAAATGTTACTAATACTAAGTATTTTGTTAATGCAAAAATATATTTGTAACTTAAAATTAATAAAACTAATATTATTCGATAGGAAATTTATTATCACATTATTGTAACGTCAATGTTTCAATTTTTTCTTGGTTTTTTGACCGAAATGACAGAAAATTTTTGTTGAACCTATAAAAATAAAGAAAATATAGTATTTTTGTTCTACATCTTTTTCAAATGAAAAAATGGCCTATATAAGGATTGTATATCTTGATGACCTGAACAAACTTAATATTCAAAACTTTTCAATTTGAGACAATCTAGGGTTCCGAAAACTAGTTTGTAGGCGTCGAAATTTAAAAATCACAAATTTGAACCATATAAACTTTCTCAAATGGAAAGTTGACCAAAACAACAATTTTAGATCTTGATGAGCTGAACAAACTTGGTATTCAAAACTTTTCAATTTGAGACAATCTAGGGTTCCGAAAAATAGTTTGTAGGCGTAGAAATTTAAAAATCACAAATTTGAACCGTATAAACTATCTCAAATGGAAAGTTGACCAAAACAACAATTGTAGATCTTGATGATTTTAATAAACTTGGTATTCAAAACTTTTCAATTTGAAGTCATTTAGAGTTCATAATACTAGAGTCAAAGTGTTGTTTTTTCATTTGACCAAATTTGACTTGGTCAAACTTGCTCAAATGAGACACTAAATGACCTCAGATGAAAAATCTCTGAATACCAAGTTTGATCATCTCAGCAAGATCTACAATTGTTACATAGCTCATTTTCCCATTTGAGAAAGTTTTATCAAACACTAGTCACAAATTCTTGAATCTCATATAGACTTTCTAAAACTATGTCACAACAGTGCATCGTTGTATCATGCGGGCACAACAGTGAATTTCTTCTTGACGTATGACCCTTGGTTATGATCTTGTCGTAACCATGGAGTGTCTTCATCATTTAACAAGATGCTTGGATCTTTCTTCACTATGAAGGGTGGAATTCGGACATTTCTTTCATAATCTTCTGACATGTCTGACTTGTCTTCAATTCCCACTATATTTATTTTCCCAGAAAGAACTATGTGGCGCTTTGGCTCATTGATCATTGAGTTGATGTCTTCGTTTTTTCCTCTCTTTGATTTTGTAGACATGTCTTTCACATAGAACATCTGACTCACATCGGCAGCAAGGACGAATGGTTCGTCTTTGTACCCAATATTGTTGAGGTCCACTGTTGTCATTCCATACTCTTTGTCGACTGTTACCCCTCCTCCGGTCAGCTTCAACCATTGGCACCGGAACAAAGGGACTTTAAAATTAGGTGCATAGTCTAGTTCCCATATATCTTCTATACAGCCATAATATGTTTGTATATTCCCATTTGGATATGTGCCATCTATGCGAACACCACTATTTTGATTGGTGCTCCTTTTATCTTGGGCAACTATGTAAAATGTATTCCCATTTATCTCGTACCCTTGGTACGTGAGGATATGCCACAATGGTTGCCTAGCCAACAAATATAGTTGCTCATCAATATTGTCATCGCCTTGACATTCTTTTCGTAACCAACCACTGAAACTTTCCATGTGCTGACGCCTAATCCAAGCTTCAGTCTTCCCTGGAAACTTGGATCGTAAGAACTCCTTATGTATCTCGATGTACGGATGCACCAATGACAAGTTCTAAAGAACTGTGTAGTGTGCTTTATTGAAATAATCGTCTTCCATGCCAATATATGTTTTCTTCCCTAAAGTTCTTTTACCATTGAGTCTCCCCTCGTGTCGCGATTCAGGAACGCCAATCAGGGCAAGGTCAGGAATAAAGTCAACACAAAACTCAATGACCTCCTCTATTCCATAGCCCTAGGCGATGCTTCCTTCAGGCTTAGAATGGACTTTCACATATTTCTTCAAGACTCCCATAAACCTCTCGAGGGGAACATGTTATGTAAGAACATAGGTCCAAGAATACTAATCTCCTTCACCAAATGAACTATGAGGTGTGTCATGATATTAAAGAAGGATGGAGGGAATACCAACTCAAAGCTAACAAGACATTGAACCACATCATTCTGTAGAGTAGCTAGTTCCACTGGATTGATTGCCTTCTGAGAAATTGCATTGAGGAATGCACATAGCTTCACGGTGGCTAGATGTACATGTGGAGGTAGAATTCCTCTTAAAGCAACTGGAAGCAATTGCGTCATAAGCACGTGGCAGTCGTGGGACTTTAAGTTTAGGAATTTCTTCTCTGGCACATTTATTATACCCTTTATATTGGAGGAGAATCCCGATGGGACCTTGATGTTGCTTAGACATTCGAACATGTTGTCCCTCTCTTCTTTGCTAAGCGTCTAGCTAGCAGGACTTAAGTAATGACGTCCATCATCTATCTTCTCTGGATGAAGGTTGTCTCGTTCTTTCATGCCCTGCAAGTCCTGGCGTGCTTCAAGTGAATCCTTTGGCTTCCCGTACACACCCATGAATCCTAACAGGTTCACACAAAGATTCTTTATTAGGTGCATCACATCGATTGCGTTGCAGACCTCTAGGACTTGCCAATAGGATAGCTCCCAAAAGATGGACTTCTTCTTCCATATGGGTGCGTGTCCCTTAGCATCTTTGGGAATAGATTTGCTGCCTTGTCCCTTTCCAAATACTACTTTCACATCCTTGACTATTGCGAGTACATCTTCCCCGGTTCGGTTATGAGGCTTTTTCTGGTGGTCTGGCTTACCTTTAAAATGCTTACCTTTCTTTCTTATTTGGTGATTCAAAGGAAGGAATCGACAATGACCAAGGCACACGACCTTTCGACATCTTTTCAAATATATACTGTCAAGGTCATCAAAACAATGTGTGCATGCATTATATCCTTTGTTTGTCTGACCTGAAAGATTACTTAAAGCAGGCCAATCATTGATTATTACGAACAACATTGCTCGTAGGTCAAAGTGTTCTTGTTTGTACTCATCCTAGACACATACACCTGGTTTGTTCCATAAAACTAGAAGTTCTTCAACTAATGGCTTCAGATAGACATCAATGTCGTTGCCAGGTTGCCTTGGACCTTGGATGAGGATCGGCATCATAATGAACTTCCACTTCATGCATAACCATGGAGGAAGGTTGTAGATACATAGAGTAATTGGCCAAGTGCTATGACTAGTGCTCTACTCCCTAAAAGGATTCATACCATCTGTACTTAAGGCGAACCTTAAGTTTCTAGCCTCATTTGCAAACTCTGGAAATTCCCTGTCTATCGCTCTCCACTGGGACCCATCAGCTGGGTGTCTCAGCATATTGTCTACCTTACGGTCTTCTTTATGCCACCGCAATAACTTTGCATGGTCTTTATTTCTGAACAAATATTTTAAGCGTGGTATTATAGGAGCATACCACATAACCTTGGCAGGGATTTTCTTTCTAGGACGTTGTTCACCCTCGACGTCACCAGGATCATCGCGCCTGATCTTATACCGCGTTGCTTTACATACCGGGCATTCATCCAAATTCTCGTATTCATTGCCATGGTAGAGGATGCAGTCATTAGGACATGCATGTATCTTCTGGATTTTTAATCCCAAAGGGCAGACAACCTTTTTTGCTTCGTACGTAGTGGTGGGCAATTCATTTGGCTTCGGAAGCATCTTCTTTATGAGGTTCAATAAATTCTCAAATGCCTTGTCGGATACACCATTCTTTGCCTTCCACTGTAGCAATTCCAGTGTTGTACCCAACTTTTTTTGCCCCTCTTCAGCCGTCGGGTATAGCAACTTCCTATGATCCTCAAGCATGCGCTCGAACTTAACTTTCTCTTTTTCACTTTCGCATTCTTGTTGTGCATCACAAATGGCATCGCCAAGAGCATCACCGAGATCATCTTCTGTCGCTACCTCTTCTTCATCTCCCCCCAATGCAGTATCATCAAAGGCACCATACTGAGCAATAATGTCATCAATGTCTAAATCTTCTCCTTCACCTTCTTCCATCATGACCCCGCTTTCTCCATGCTTAGTCCAACATATATAGTTTGACATGAAACCTGACTTAAGCAAATGTGAATGAAGACTCATTGGGCTTGAATATTCCTTTAAATTCTTACATATGGCACATGGACAGCACATAAAACCATCCCACTTATTTGCCTCGGCCACACCTAAGAAATAGTGCACGCCCTCAATAAAGTCTTAGGAGCGGCGATCGGCATTATACATCCAATGGCGTGACATAATCTGCATTACACGACAAATTATGAAAACCTTGAACATAATTAAGTATTTTATTACACAACATAGATGACACACACACGGTTGATTAATTAACTAAGCCTGGCTACAACGTAAGCAATCACAACTATCACTAAAAAAACTAAAACTACAATGCACTTCAGTAACATAATTATTTCATGACCGTACGCAACTAAAATAGACAAATCTTTCGTCTATTGAATATCAATAAGCTTCTCCTGCTGGCTCACTGCCTCATCATCAGCAGCCGCTACCTCAAGCGCACCCGAATTCTGCACGTATGTAGCATAATCTTCCTCCCAGTACCAACCATCGCATCCATTGCCCTCCCACTGAAATTAAAGCCAAAAAATATTTAGTCAAAAATATTCAAGAAAAGCAGGTCAATTAGCCATAATAATCAAATGCGTAAGAAACTCACATCGCGATCCGGGCACTTGTAGAAAACACGACCCTTGTTGGGTCCCTGTCTCTTGACTCGGTACTCCATCACAATCTTCTGCTTACACTTGCCGCAGATAATGAGAGGAAGTTCTGGCCTCAGTCGTTTCGCAACCGAACGAGAGGACAAGGATCCGGTACCAGTTGTCATCTACTTTCTATACTTATTTTTACAAACTAGTGTAAATTTCACATTTTCTAAAATAATATATTTAAATAAAACTAAAATTATTTATTTATCTAACTAAACCATGAAATATGTATTATGTATAATAGTAAAATACCAAACTGTCAAGTGATTTTACTATTGTAAATCATCATGTGATTTTGAGCTAAAAATGACATAGAAATCACATAGCTCAAAAACATGTTTCAATAAATAACCATCCGTACTAGTTGACCTTGCTTACGTGATCATCTCGGCGAGCATTTCTCCACCGGACGGCACCGTACTTGGCCAAGGAAGAGCTCCGATTCTACGAGGAAGGGAACACGGTCTTCCACGACCATTGCCGCTCTCCCTCGTAGAATCAAAGCTCCTCCTTGATGTCCGTTACCACTTGGCAGAGAACATGCTCGCCGAGATGAACACGGTCCGCAAGTTCAACTAGTACGGATTTTCTATAATTTTCTAACTATTTTCTAAGTTTTTTATTTCATAGAAAATTTTATTCTAAAAAATAAAAAGGCATGATTTCTAAGTATTTCATTTCATGGAAAAAATAATTCTAAGTGACCTGCTCGCGGGCGTTTAGGTTGCTGAGGATAGTAACATTTGTAGATGACATTTGTAGGTCTAAAGTTATCAAATATCCATCAAATTATAGCTCAAAAACATGTTTCAATAAATAACCATCCGTACTAGTTGACCTTGCTTACGTGATCATCTCGGCGAGCATTTCTCCAACGGACAGCACAGTATTTCGCCATGAAGGAAGAGCTCCGATTCTACGAGGAAGGGAACACGGTCTTCCACGACCGTTGCCGCTCTCCCTCGTAGAATCAAAGCTCCTCCTTGACGTCCGTTACCGCTCGGTAGAGAACATGCTCGCCGAGCTGAACACGGTCCGCAAGTTCAACTAGTACGGATTTTCTACAATTTTCTAACTGTTTTCTAAGTTTTTCATTTTATGGAAAAATTAATTCTAAGATCACGTAAGCCGCCGGGGACGAGGATGGCGCGTGCTCCAGTGAGGACGAGCGAGGCGTGATTTTGATGAACTAATTTAACTTTTGTTTATCCAAACATATATGCAAACCATCATGTGATTTTGAGCTAAAAATGACATATAAAATCATAATAAAGTCTAACATATAAAGTTACACATGCATCTACATCGCAAAATGAGCTAAGCTACTGATAAAACATAAGAGGATTAACTTTGTTACCTCCAAAATCGAAGAGCAACACCAATAGAGGGGGAGAGAGCAAGAACAACAGCAAGCTGAAGAACAGAGGCAGTGAGTTTGAATGGAATGGCTCAGGTTCGGGGAAGAAGAAATGAGCTGGTGTATAGGCCGGGATAATTAGTCCCGGTTAGGGGGCCAAACCGGGACTAAAGATTAATCTTCATTCCTGGGGCATCACCCAAACCGGGACTAAAAACTTTAGTCCCGGCTGGTATTACCAACCGGGACTAAAGGTCCCCGGTTGGTAATATCAGCCGGGACTAAAGATCCCTGCCCCGCGGACGACCGTTCAACAGGAACCTTTAGTCCCGGAGGCAAAAAATGCCGAGGCTAATGCCAAATTGGGACATCGTTCTAAAGTCTGTTCTCTAGTAGTGTTAGCCTTCAGGCTGAGCAGCTCAAGCACAAAACGTAGCAATGTCCAATGTGTCGGACAACCCTTTTCAACAGCATGCACAGTCTCGTTCGATGCTTTTGTCACTCTTTCCAAATTTTCTAGACCTTTCGGGCTATTTAGTAAAATCTCTGGTCCAAGGGTTCGAATTATGTCCTCTAAATCATCTTCATCTCTAACACGTGCTCCACCATCATTATTGGCACCACCTTCGTCGTTACCATCCCAACCACCAGCATCACCACCTTGTTCATTACCAAACTCGAAATCCATTCGTGCATCAAGCTCTGCTGAATATTGGGATAGGGATTCTATGGTTTCATCGTCGTATTTCTCCTCATCCTCGTCGTTAACAATAATCGTTTCACCATGATGAATCCACACTGTGTAGTCCTCAACAAATCCTCACATAATCAAATGTGATCTGATGATAGTCACATCTGTCCATACCATACGGTTCTTGCAATCTTTACAAGGGCAAATAATTGTATCCTTATTCTATTTCAATGTCGTTGCATGCTTCGTTGCGGCTTCAATAAATTTATCCACCTCTTCACGGAAACCTGCCTTGAACCTTAACCAACCATACATCCAAGAGTTCATGTACTCCATCTTTTACAACAACAACAAAACAAGCATTAAAGGACTACTTATTCAGATATATATAAAAATGAATCAAAGTAATAATTATTTGAGAATAATTGTATATACTTCAGATATATATGAATATAAATCTAATATAATTATATGAAGCATACAAACACACCACGGTAGAGGAAAATTAATTAATTGCCCATTTATCCATAAATAATTAAAATACATATTTATTGATTACAATAAACAATTTCAAAGACAACAATTAACAATAATTATACTTTACCCAATATCTTTCATACAAACCCTAGTCTAATTTCATCAAACATAAATTTACAAAAACAAAATTAATAAAAAAACCAAACCCTAGATCTAGATCACATGCACATGAAACATCCATAAAACTAACTAATTGTTCACTAAAATTAAGAAACATGGACCAAATAAGGGTATGATCTTGTTCCCCTCCCTAATTTACCCTAGTACATTTAAAAGTTGGGTCTAATTTGCTCATAAATAGCTTAAGCACCATAGAAGAGAGAGAAAAATAAAACTCTAATTACTCACTAACCAACTATTAAAACTTCAAAAAAAGTGTGGAATAGCATTTTCTTACCTTCTACAACCTCTCCACCAAAGGATTTGAGACCAAAACCTTTCCCCCTTAGTAGATCAATTTTTGGGAGGTGCCCAAGGCCTCCCCACCTTTTTTTTACGGGTTGGAGTGAGTGACCCGAGCAGAAAGAAGGTGCTGCATCTATTTTATATGGGGGCATTTGTAGGGGCGGCTGGTGATTGAGCCGCCCCTACAAATTGGAGCTATAAATACGGGGCCATTTGTAGGGGCGACTCAATCACCAGCCGCCCCTACAAATACCATTTTCAGGAGTGGCTGGTGATTGAGCCGCTCCTACAAATCAGACCCCATTTGTAGGGGCGGCTCGTAACACCAGCCGCCCCTGCTGTTCCATTTGTAGGGGCGGCTGGTGTCTGAGCACCCGAGCACGCTACTGTAGGGCGGCTCCATCATCAGCCGCCCCTAAAAAAAATCGAACCGTTGCTAAAAATCATTTTGTACGTAGTGACATTCGCACGTCATGGACAACCGTGGAAGTCTTTTATCGTACCAGATATTTTATGTCAAAAAAAAAAACTTTTGTAAACGCACAGTTAAATGTCTGATCGAGATGGCTGGAGCAAACACTAGACGACCTTTTTTACAGGACAGGCCGTTAGAGTGACCGGTCGTGCAGTAGGAGTGCATGGCAGTGGCACCCACTGCTAGTGACCGGCTATAAGTAGATTTTTAAAGACAAACCATATTAGAACCGTCATGGTTTTTAAAATAGGGTCATTTCTTCAGGTGTTCTTGTATTGTATGTTAAGCTTCTGCCATAAAAAAAATTCAAAGACGATTGCTTAAAATGAATTAATCTAGAATCCTATTTTCTAAGGCATAAGAAAAAAAAATTCAGAGATATGGTTATTTTAAACTGTGGCCTCTGTACATCTATTTTTTAAGGTCAACTTAAGCAACAACCTCTGTAAATCCAATTCCAAATGCGATCGTCTTAAGCGACCACCTCAGAAAAAAACCACTTTTAATTAGAGACTAAAAGTGCATCTAGGCCCCATGATCCTTTCCGTAACAACAATTTCTAAGACGTCTTCAGCCCAGCCCATCTTTCAGCAATGTTGAAATTGGTAGCACACTGAAATCCCTCTCCACCATGGAAGATTTTTGTCTCATGATTAATTTCATTAACTCCGAGAAACCAAAGTGTATCTTGTACTCATCTAATCGGCTCAATTAGCTACGGTAAAATAAAAAAGTGTGTTAAGATGAAAACGGGAATTGTGCCGGCTGCAAAGTTGGCACGAATGGCATAGCTCCGGGGAGAAATCCAGGTGCTTGTGGAGGAAGTGGGGTACCCTACATGAATGATCATGAACAAACAAGCTCAAGTACATCAGGAAAATGCAGACTAGGACATGTTGCATATTCATAAAATCAATACAATTCTAGGTATGTGTTGTAGATGCACATAGATCAGGACAATACAAAGGCATATCATAGACATTGGAACTGAAAAGCAGGCAAACATGTTTTCTCTCTAATGGGTCAGAATGTATATCAGTACATATCTGAAATAACATCTTGTGCTAACATTTGGTAGAAAGGCATTTCAGGACAATGCAATTCACTATAAAGCACAAATAGAGAATATAGGTTGGACGACTCACTGTAAGTTGAAGGAGAGGACATGGGCGGCGACGCTGTTGGGGCCGATCATGGCGCGCGGCGGATGGGGACGGTGAGTGGTGGATGGGGACAGGGGATTGGGACGGTGTGCGGCTCCTTGGGCCAAGGACGAGGACGGCTTGCGGCGGACATTGCTGGGAACGAGAGAGGCATGCTGCCGACGGCAGACGGGACCGGGGACAAGGGAGGCGCGTGGACTGGGACAAATGCAGCGGTGGCACTCTTGGGGCTCCTCTAGTTAGCACGAATGCAGATGGCGGCGCGAGGGAGATGAAATGTTGGCGCTAGGGAGACAAACGTGAAGGCGACGAACATAATTTCCCAATATATAGGGAAAGGACATCATTGCCGGTTCAAAGATTCATCCGAGTATCACTATTGGCTCAAAGAGTCACCCGACAGTGATAGCATGTCGAAGCCTTTGTCGCCATTAGTTCCCGGCTCATTCATCTCCAATCTCCCGGCTGTTGTCGCCGTCAGTCGTGCAGCCGTGCAGCCGAGCAACCAAAAAGGGAGTTGTCTTTCGCCGTGTAGATGGCATCCCTGTCTACGTCCTCGGCAACGCACAGTAAGCGACTCAGGACGGAGTTCTCTCTCATTACGTGCAACAAATTTAGGCAGCACACAGTGTTGGAGTTAGGTGAAGAAGTAAGGCCCCAATTATGGCCGCATCTTCTACAAGTGTCCTAATCGCAAGATTAGGTCTCTATTATATTAAGTGTTCTTTGTTCAGCTTTTTAGTTTTCTTTTGTATCAGAAAACAAACACTATTTTGTTGTTATCTTTGTTCTTGTCAGGTACACGTATATATTGGCAAGGCTTCTCGAGGGACTTCAGCTCTGTCTTCTGTGGCTTTTTGGGTGTAGCCCTGCCAATACTTATGAAATAGCTCTGCGAGAATTTATTTTTGTAATAGAAGGGTGGAGCCACCTAAACTTGTCTTCTCCAGCTTCTTTGTCTTATTACGTGAAGTCGTTTGCAAAGAAACTCTATCAAACATATCCTTGATCATGTATGATTGTTGTCAGTATGTATATATGTCCCCCTTATATACTGATCAAAGATTTGGGAGAAAATCGCAAGACAGGAAATCGACCTATATTTTTCTTTTCTTTTCCTTGTTCTTACAAAAGAAACGCACAGACGATGATAATGATACAGCCAAAAAGAATACTTCCCCCATTCTAAGTTAAACTTTCCTATATTAATGAAGATTATATCAAAGAATATACTATCAAAATATATTTCATAGTATATGTATAATAAATACAGTTTGTGCAAAAAAATTTATAAAGTTGATCAAAGGTAAAAAAAAGTTGAACTAGAACAAACTAAAACAATTTATAGTTTGTAACGGAGGGATTATATATGAAACTAACAAGCCAGGTGTCCATGTCAGCAGCTATTTTGGGCAAGAGGACGTATTCTTATTGAGAAGCATTGGAAAGGCCTGTATTAGTGTTCTCTCAATTTTAAATTATAATTTATTTTGAATTTTTCCTAGTCGAATTTACCTAGTCTTGACTAAATTACAGAAAAATGCATCAGTATTTATACTACCAGTTCTCTATTTGATTCATCATAAAAATGTTTCTATATTGCGTTAATTTGAATTTGCAATTGTTTATGTAAAATTTTATAAACTTTATTAAACCAAAGCAAATTGACGTTGAATAAAAGCAACCGAATTATATTTTGAAGGGAATGGGGAGACGTTGATATTTCCCCACAAAATAACTGACTCGTCAGCTCCTCTACCCCATACGCGGCCGAGCCAAGTCAGGGCCAGCGTCCAGCCCAGGATTGTTCGTATCGTGGTGATGGCTAAATCTTCATGGGCCAAACAAACTATGGCATTGAAGTGAACAGTGGTCAGTTTTTGTTGGCTGACTTAAATTTCGGCCTGGCTTCCTAAGCCCACAATCTCACTTCAGGCGCCACCGGCGCGGCGGCCCTCTCCAGTCTCCACTGGCATGCCACCGCAGCTTCCTTGTGGTCGCCTCCTGCCGTCTCCTCTCCTTCATCACGGCGCCCTCCGCATTTCCATCACCGCCCGACGGCGGCACAGCCTCTGCGCGTCTACCTCGCTGCAAAGCTCTTCATTCCTGCTGGTAGTCGGTCTGACGCGAGGGGCACCGCGAGGCGTGTCCGCGAACTGCTCGATGGAATGCCCTGCCCGCTGACGCCCACGCCAACCGTGTCTCAAGGCCGTCGGCTCTTGTCTGCTACTTCTACGCCAACACGAACAATGGTATGAAGACACGGGCGCAAGTGGGCTGGTGACCATCACCATACTGCTCAGGTATACTTATACTGCTGTTGAAGCTGCTAGATTCATGCCAACTGGTGTCCATGGCGACGCACTACTGCTGAAGCTGATAGATTCATGGTGACACGCTACTGGAAAACGAGGCTTCACATCAACTCAGCTGCATCCATGGCGTGTTATAACTGAAAACAGGTAATAATGTCTTGCGCAAAAGCACAGCCTTTTCATCTACTGCATAGCTGGCACACACATCTTTACATCAAGTTCAGCATAGCTTCAGAAGTTTCTGCTGTAGAATGCATAGTTTCATATGTTTGGTTGGTGTCATTCGAGAAGATGACATGTTCTTAGTTGACTACATTTGGATTAGGCTCTCTGCTCTGGTTAATTTCAGTATCAAATGAATTGCAAACTACTAGATTATACATTAATTTTTGCGAAATTTCACAATAGTTTTAAAGATTTCTGTATGTGAAATCTGGCATGCAACTAAGGAACAAAGAACCAATTGGTGACCACGAAGAAAAGCAGAAACTGTTTCACTCAAAAAAAAAAGAAAAGCAGAAACTATTTTGGCGATGCACATCAATTTTTGGGTTCATAGGAATGTTAGTGTTTTACATGTAACAGAAAGATTTAACAAACACAATGGTTTCTTTGCACGGACTCACAAGATATGTGTTGACGGTCAATAACGTTAACTATAAATCATTAATATGATATACTTTTATCCATTAAATCAATCACCAACATAGGCTTAGAGGTTTAAACTAACTATTTCCACAAGCTTTGGTGATTTTACAAGTGCAGGAGGATTTAACCAGAAAACAGGTCAAAGCGGGCCAACTTATGTCAAATAATCAGATCCAATCGCCACGAAACCAACCCAAATGGGCCCTAAACATCCATACCTTTTGAGGGCACAAAGACCAACTGACAGGTGGGCCAGGGTGGGGTCGGCCGACCCCACCTGTAGGTCAGCTGACCACCACTGGCCCCACCTGTCAGCCCTCGTCTGCTCCACCGATTTTGAGGATAAATCTCCACCCTTGATTCAAGTCGGTTTGCACGGAAGGACGAGATTAAGGCGTGACACAGATCGATGACGTGGTAATTGCTTGCCCCCTACTCCATCTCCCCTATAAAAGGACCACCAGACCCTCTCCTAGAAGGCACTCGACATTTGATTCGTCTCATTCCAATTAATTCGAGTCAGAGAACTACCTCAAGAGAGAAAAGCTCCACAAACATAGATTTATAGCATAGTCCAGTTTAGTTAGATCAAAGTAGAGTCGGGCTACTGCCTTGTATCCTTCATATCTATCTACTTTATGACTTTAATCTTCATCTATATCATGTTCTTAGTTTACTTTGAGTATATGCTTAGTATAGTCGGAGTTATCACTATATCTATGCATAGGATCACAGAGCGCTCAATTAAGTGTTCGAACTGGTTGAGTAGCCGAACCTTGTATAAGTGTGGTGCTTATATAATGTTTTGCCTATGGATGCACCCTCCATTCTGACTATGGTAGATTTATTAGGGTGGCTGCCTAGTAGATCTTCTGTATTCTATCCCCTGTTCGTAGGACTAGCAGGACCTGTGTCATCAACGGAAAAAGTATTACTATACTCCTCCTTAGATGATGTTCCCTTTGTATAAGTATAGACTTAATCTTTTCCTATTGCTAAGTATATACAATGACTTGTATGCTTTGACTTGTAACTAAGACAACTTAGGAATTTATCTCTATTTTAGTCTACTTAACTTACTATTTGGAGTCTCTCTGAGTGTTATGCTTATCATATTTATACATATCTTTTGTTTCACCTCAGTCTAGAGTAAGTGTTTAGTTCATTGATTCATCATAAGTATAAGTTTATCAATCTCTTGATAGCCACCGTCCTCCTAGTGGTAAAATATAAATAACCATACTTGGAATACTCTCGGTGAAGTGCTACAATCGTATACCTATGCGCTTGTAGAATTCTTATTTTCTTATTTGCACTATTAAATACCAACAAGCATTTATGGCGCCGCTGCCGGGGCGGACAAAGGTAATAGAAAGAATTGATTAAACTTTACTTATCGGTGTATCAAAACTATTTACCACTGCTCTAGCAGGTTTACCC
Organism: Miscanthus lutarioriparius; assembly: GCA_904845875.1. Classification (NCBI taxonomy): domain Eukaryota; kingdom Viridiplantae; phylum Streptophyta; class Magnoliopsida; order Poales; family Poaceae; genus Miscanthus; species Miscanthus lutarioriparius. The sequence goes on from CAJGYO010000010.1 coordinate 34,749,333, forward strand.
TTATTTTTATCTATTTATGTCTTATACAGGGTAGTGCATGATTAGTTTTAACCTTTCGAAAAATTTCATTGAAGATCCAGAATCTCTTATCAGGAAAAGTAAGAAGAACAAGGAAGCATCAACTTCCCAAACGGAAACAAACCAGTCTGGAGGTAGCTCAATACTAGTTTTTGAAGCCATGGCTGAGAAGACTCTCTGTAATTTTCTGCACCAAATGCCAATAACATCCATACTGGACCAATCATCAACACAGGAGATGCCGCATTTGAACTCAAGCCACGTCTCATTAACATGGTGCAAGCTAGTCAATTTTGTGGAAAGGCACATGAAGATGCAAGTGCCCATCTTCAGCATTTTCTAGAGATTTGCAGCACATTTACTACCAAAGGAGTCACTCAAGATGTCGTGTTACTTTGTCTCTTTCCATTCTCACTTTTGGAAAAGGCGAAGCAATGGTTCTACGCCAATAAAGACAACAATAACACTTGGGCAAGATGCTCCAATGCATTCTTATCAAAATTCTTTCCAGTGGGCAAAACCAATGTTTTGTGTGGAAGAATTTCAAGCTTCACAAATTGATGAAGCTATTCCTGATGCATGGGAACGTTTTCAATAATATATTTTAGAATGTCCTCATCATGGGATGGAGAATTGGTTAATCAATAGCGCCCGTGGAAATGTAGATGCTGCTGCAGGAGGATCATTCTTATCACTTACTATCACTGAAGCAACATCTCTCATTGAAAAGATGGTTTCCAACCAAGGTTGGTCTGAAGAACGCCTTCAACCTCACAAGAGAGGATGAAGTATGCATACAATCAAAGAAGTAGACATGTTGTATGCTAAGATGGACTTACTAATAAAGAGGCTTGAAGATCGAGCCAATGAAAAGCAAGACGTCCCTTCCTACACACCACTAAAGCTAACATCAACGCCGGGAGCGCTAAAATCTCTTTCCAAATGAAAGATAGAGTGGAGAAGTTGCAAGTTGCACTCCACTAATTTTTTGTAGGAAGAACCTCCAACCAGAAAAGCCAAAAGCAAGAAGGAGAAGAATCAACTACAAGGAACACAAAAACTCCAGTTTACATAGGGAAGACTTGAGTTTATTAATATGATTAACATCCAACTACGATAATCTCCTTGTTTCACCATTTAAGACCAAGAAAGGAGATCCAAGCCTACCAATAATCGGATGAACAATTGGACGACAAGTCTTCCACAATGCCTTCTGCGATCTTAGATCTGGTGTCAACATCATGCCCAAGGTAATATATGATAATTTGATAGGTGAACCTTAGTTTCCTACATACACTCAATTACAGATGGCGGACAAAACAATTCGATTTCCAGATGGAATAGCAAAAGATATCTTGGTGAAGATTCAAGATGATTATGTTCGTGTCGATTTCATGATTCTCGACATGAGAACCGATGAAGAAATTCCTCTCATCCTTGGAAGACTGTTCCCCAATACTACAAATGCAGTCATCTATGTGGGATCTGGACAAATCCATTTTCAATTTCCAGGATGGAATATAAAGTGTGCTTTCAATGGTTATACAAATAACAAACAGGTCAAGAAGAACCATCCAAATAGAAGACATCGCTCAACATTGCACCGAAGGAATCAACTCTAGAGAACAAAGAAAAAGAACAAAATGAGAAGGAAGAACCCGCTACATCAAAGTCAAATTCAAAACCTGAAAAAGTTTGGCGGAAGAAGGTGGCATCATCATCTGAATTACCACCACTAGAGGAACCACTACAAGAGTCTCTATCTCTAGGATCAAAATGAAGAACAATTTGAGGAGAAGTCCAGTTCGAAGGACTTAATATACCGAGCCCTCACCGAAAGGTAAATCGGTAGTTATCCTTATTTAGATGCATAAATTTTCCTTTAGCATATTTATTTTCTGCATTGCATTGAAAAATAATATATATATATATATATATATATATATATATATATTCCTGCATAACATATATATGAAAAGAAAATAAAAAGTTTGACTTTGCATAATAAATTTATCTTAGCTTAAATTAAAATTGGTATTAAATAAATCAAAGCCCCATATGAATAATTTTGTGGTGTGTAACAACCCATGAGACTTTTCATCGTGGGGGCAATAAAATAAAAAAAGAAAAAATAGGTGAGCACATGTAAGCTCATGTTTAGTTAAGAGAGTCATGATTTTTTCTTTAATAAAAACTTTTTAATAAAGATCATGTTCTTTGATAGAGTAGCTTTTTGGTATTCTCGGTCACTAACCTTTCAGGTGAAGATTAAGAAGAATAAAATGGCTGTAAGAATTAAAGACATGATTATTCCCCTGGTTAAAAAAAGGAGAGATGTGTATTTTGCTAAACCATAGTAGTCAAGGACTAGCTTTGGGGAGGTACATCTCTATTATCCAGGTAAGTATTTTTTTACCTTATTTTACTTTTAAGCATTTCTGGCAAAATAAAAATAAATACTTAATGTTAATAAAATAAAATAGTGTGTATAATAATTTGCTTAAAACAATTAAATAAAAAGGAGCTTAATATTTTTCATTTGCTCTCATAATGAAAATGATGAATGGTTGCTCTGTTGTAATTCCTTTCAAGTACCTAGTTTTCAGTTTAAGATTCTCCCCAGTTCTGGATAAATTTGATTTAATATAAGGACTTACTCTGAACTTGAAACTTGTGGGTAGCATAAGTTTGATATAAGTCTAGTTAGTTGACGGATATGATATAAGGTGGTTTGAGTTGTTGTTTATCTTGTTCTATATGAAACTAAAGCTCCAGTGCTTTCTTTTGAAAAATTAAAAAAATACATGATGAGTTCCTGTATGATGAGCTTAAATTTCTACCACAGCCATATATGTTTAGACTAGGAAAACCTTCCACATATATGCTGCTTGTCGTTGCATTGAGTTTTGTCAAACTTTTGTGACCCTTATGAGGAACTTATCATGCTTTTAAAATCAAGATCACGTACACACCACCTAAATATGCACTACTCTACACTGGAGTAGGCGCAAAAACATGTCTTTCATTTAGATCCACCCAAAAATGTTCTACTCCTACATTGGGAGTAAAAAAATATGCCTATTATGACTTTATTCAAAATAAATGCTCTAAGTTTTTGTTGTTATTTCTCTCATAAAGTTTTATTGCAAAAAGGGACATGGGGCTATGCAAAAGTATGATAAAAAATGGACACAAAGATGTCTGAAGTATTGAAAAAAGTGAAAGAAAGAAAAGATGTGAATAAAGATAGCCATGTTCTCAGAAAAATATTTCAAGTTTCAAAAAGAGAGAAATATATTTCAAGGAGCATAGTAGAATTAGGATTAACCACTACATATATCCACTAAATATCCACACCCATGCATATCTTAATTTGATTGTATGACATTTTTCTCTTTGGATCCAAGGTTTAACTTTACAATATATGCATTGCAAGTATGCTTAATTATTTTTCCTACCTATGAGCTCCACAAAGGCCTAGGAAGAAGAGACAAACATCAATATGCCTTAGTGAGGATGCAAAAATACGACATAAAAAGAGAGATTAGAAGAGTGAGGATCCACAAATACAACATATAGAGAGATCTGAGAGTGTCATATAAAGGAATCTCTGAGTTTTATTTGAAAATTTATAAAACCTCTAGAATGATGGTTGAGCAAAAGAACTTGAGACATAGTGTTTGACTTGATCGTTCTGTCTTTCAATTACTCAAGATCCAAGTGAAGGCCAATAAGCCCCATGGTTGAAGGTAATATGGGTGAGTTTAAAAGTTGAATCAGTTTATTTTAATCCAGAGGAGAATTTTTTATTGAATGTCTATGTATTTTTAAGGCATGAAAGCATTGTAGCAACTCCTGATCAAATACTTAAGTTTAGTTTTGCTACAGACTAGCAAAGGTTAAGCTTGGTGGAGTTTGTTGATGGTCAATAGCATCAACTATAAATCAATAATATGATATACTTTTATCCTTTAAATAGGCTTAGAGGTTTAAACTAACTATTTCCACAAGCTTTGGTAATTTTACAAGTGCTGGAGGGTTTAACTAGAAAGTAGGTCAAAGCGGACCAACTTATGTCAAGGAATCAGATCCAATCGCCATGAAACCAACCCAGATGGGCCCTAAACATCCACACCTATCGAGGGGACAAAGACCAACTGACAGGTGGGCCAGGGTGGGGTCAGCCGACCCTACCTGTAGGTCTATCGACCACCACTGGCCCCACTTGTCAGCCCTCGTCTACTCCACCAACTTTGAGGATAAATCTCCGCCCTTAATTCAAGTCGGTTTGCACGGAAGGACGAGATTAATGCGTGACACAGATCGATGACGTGGCAATTGCTTGCCCCCTACTCCATCTCTTCTATAAGAGGACCACCAGAGCCCCTCCTGGAAGGCACTCGACATTTGATTCGTCTCATTCCAATTCATTCGAGTCAAAGAACCACCTCAAGAGAGAAAAGCTTCACAAACATAGATTCATAGCATAGTCTAGTTAAGTTAGATCAAAGTAGAGTCGGGCTGCTGCTCGGATTTTGGATCTAGTCATCTGGAGGCTTGGTATAGCCCTTGTATCCTTCATATCTATCTACCTTATGACTTTAATCTTCATCTATATCATGTTCTTAGTTATCATGTTTTTAGTTTACTTTGAGTATATGCCTTGTATAGTCAGAGTTATCACTATATCTTTGCATAGGATCACAGAGCACTCGATTAAGTGTTCGAACTGGTTGAGTAGCCGAACCTTCTGTAAACGTGGTGCTTATACAATGTTTTGCTTGTGGATGCACCCTCCATCCCGGGTATGGTAGATTTATTAGGGTGACAGCCTAGTAGATCCTCTGTATTCCATCCCCGTTTGTAGGACTAGCAGGACCTGTGTCGTCAACGGAGAAAGTATTACTATACTCCTCTTTAGATGATGTCCCCTTTGTATAAGTATAGAGTTAATCTTTTGCTATTGCGAAGTATATACAATGACTAGTAACTAAGACAACTTAGGAATTTATCTCTATTTTAGTCTACTTAACTTACTATTGCTATTTGGAGTCTCTCAGAGTGTTATGCTTATCATATTTATACATATCTTTTGGTTCACCCCTGTCTAGAGTAAGTGTTTAGTTCATTGATTCATCATAAGTATAAGGTTATCAATCTCTTTCTAGCCACCGCTCCTCCCAGTGGTAAAATCTAAATAACGATACCTAGAATACTCTTGGTGAAGTGCTACGATGGTATATCTGTGCGCTTACAGAATTTTTATTTTCTTATTTGCATTAATAAATACAAACAATATGCGGCTTCTAATTATATATCATCGTGGTCTTCCTCACTGGTAAACACCTCCCACTGTAGTTTTTGGTTTGCCATACATAGAGTATTTAATTATCCCGTAGATTCCTTTCTGGCCAAGCTAGCCCACTTTAGCACCACAAGCACGTAGGTTCTGTCATACAGCTTGTCAAAGAGCCGGAAATAAGCCATTCTCCATGTCTTATTCAGAAATAGGGCACAGAACACCATCCGTATTCCAACCACAAGTCAATGCATGACCAAGATATAATGACATCGGCCCATGTTCTTGCCCGTTGGGTTTGGGATAATCCTGAGCCAACAAACCATTCCCTGAACACATTATCAAAAGAGGAGGTCCACTAAGTGCGCTGTTGCCAATGTACATACTTGATGGGTTGTCAGGGTTGAGGGTATCAAGTTGCCGGCCTGAAGGTATTCTTCCAGATAAATTATTGTAGGACAAATTCAAGAAGCTCAGAGATGTCAAATTCGATAAGCTTGATGGAATTTCACCAGAAAGCTTGTTCTTAGAGAGGTCGAGAGATTCCAGTGACTGCAGGGTTCCAATCTTGTTTGGTATTTTCCCACTCAAGTGGTTTGATGATAAATTCAAACTTATTAGGGCATCAAGTGAAGTAATACCTATGGGAATTTCTCCAATTAAAGAGTTCTCCGATAAGTCGATGCCAATAAAATATGCTAAAGGACTACCATATCTGAGCTGACGCCCTTTTGTAATTATTGACAAGATTTCTCCAAATTGACCTACAATGGTAACATCTCCAACTTGATTCTCCTCTCCAACTATAAAATGAAGCCGAAAAGTAGGTAAAGGCCTGGAGCCCTTCAATGTCATGCCTGTCAGGTTTTGTATATGCCAAGGTATAACACCAGATAAATTGTTGCTTGATAGATCCAAGTACTGAAGATGACTAAGGTTTGTAATTTCATTGGGAATGTTGCCAGAAAATGTATTGTGGCTTAGTCGTAGAAACTGTAAATCAGTCAGTTGCCCAATCCATGAAGGAATCATTCCGTAGAAGTTATTCCGTGCAAGATCCAAGAACGTCAGACTTGTGCACTTCTGCAAAAATGATGGGCATTGTCCTGAAAAACTGTTATTGCTTAGCAGCAGGAAAATCCAACATTTGAATTTCAGTCCCAAAACAATGAGGAATTTCACCTTCAATAAAATTACTTACAAATGTAACACCCTAAAATTCGCATATATTTGAAATAGGAGAAAATGATTAAATATGCATTTTGAGCGGATTTGAATATAGGAAAATAATAATTTTATTAAAAATAAAATCAAATATAAGGTCACAATCATATATGTGCATTCATGCCGCTGCATATCATTTTGTATTGCTTGGTTTGAAGTCGGATTCTAAATCGATTTGAATTTGCTTTGGAAAAAAATTAGAAAAGGAAAAAAACCGAATTCCCCTTCCTCCCTTCCTTCCTGCCCATTCCATCGGCCTGCTTCCAGCGCTGGCCTTCTTCTCCTCTCCTCCCCGCTTGGGCCGAAGCCCAGCTGGTCGGCCTGCCTTTCTTTTCCCGCACGGGTCTGCTCTCCTTTCTTCTCTGGCCGACCCGCTTCACTCCTTTCCTTCGTGCGGCCCAGCTCCGCACGCCCGCGCCGCGCGTTCCTCCCTCCGGCCGCTGACCCCTGGCCCACTGGTCAGACGCTCCTCCTTCCTCGTGCCGTGTCCACCTCGGACACTATCTCTGCCGATGCCGTTCGACTCCGGCGCCGCCGCGAACCTGTGCCGTGCCTCCCAAGATGACACGCCCCTTTAAATATCGCCCGTGCCTGCTCCGCTCTCCTTATCCCGCCTGGCCGCAAGCTTTTCGCCTCGCCAAAGAACTCACAGCCGCCTCGCCCTACATCAGCGCCGCCGCAAGCTTGGGAAAGTCATCGCCGTTTCGTCGAGCGCCGCTAAGCCTTCATCGCGTCCTGCTCGTTTCTTTCGGTTCGGCTAAGATCCCCATCCCCGCCGCTCTCTTCCAGTGTTCTTCTTTCATCGAATCATGCACTGTAGGCCAAGAACCGTGAGCTCCAGGGAGCTGGCCCATGGCGCCGCCGCGGTCAACCCGCTGCCGGTCCTGTTTCGGCAAGTCAAGCTTTCTCTCTCCCCGCTCGGTTGCATCTCGGTCGTCCATCTCTAATCCGGCAGCCCAGGATGAAGGATATACCCCTTCGTTCTGGATTTTTTCATAAGAGCCCTTATAATTACTTCAGTATTAACCCACCATCCCTAGCGCCTTTCCAGATTTCATTTCCTTTTTCTGAAAGCGTACTTTGGTTCAGTTAGATTGAAAACACATTTTTAGTTATTTACAGTTTTGCCACTAGACTTGTTTTAGCCATAAAATCTCCATTTTAACTCTGATTTGATCCGTTCAAGTTGCGTTAGGTTCATAATTACATAATCTATATGTTTATACTACTGTTAAGTAGGTTTTCAACTTTTAAAATTCGAGGTTAGATTTAATCTATTATTTTACTATATAAAATCTTGTTTAATTCATAATTTTTTTTGTTTTAGCTTCGATTTTTGTGATCTTTGCGTCTGTGTGTTTTTAGCAAGACGTAGATTCGTTTTCCAAACTTTTCATCTTGATTTTATGTTGTTGGTGTATTGTTCTAATCTATAGCTTTGTTTGCTTTGCATGATTGCTCCTAGATGCTTGTATGTTGCTATGTGTTGAGTATAGACGGTGAGCCATTCGTGGGAAATTAAGGGTATGACTTTGACAAGCAGGACCAGCAGGAGTACTTTGCTCAAGGCAAGTATAGCATGGGATCATCCTTGTTTCCTATTCACTTTAATTCATTAAATTCATGTTGCATGTGTCACCTTGATAGGGATTTCCTAGAATTAAACTTTTACCTTATCACCTACGGGTTGTGCATTGGGTAGCTTTGCTAGTGCTCAATTAAACCATGATCTTGTAACTTGACTAATGGTATATGCAATAAACATTAAACTATGACTTTTTAGCAACTTGGAAACAGGGGGCTAGAGTATTTAGCTACTTTCTAAATGCTTCAGATTCCTCTCCCTAAGGACTTATCTGTAAGTGATCATCCAGGACTTACGGTACAGCTGTGAGGGCTACATGGCTCTGGTTTTAGCTCAGTATGAGGACCTTTTCTAGCTTGTTAGTGGTTTCCTTTATTGGCATAAGAATGGCTTGCCGAATCAGGTATAGGACAACCTCTACTCTTATGTGTATAGTTGCTATGGAATTGTGCCATTCGACAGGGGGGTTTCTATATCTGTTTGCCGAGTGAATCTAGTGGCCCTAACTTGTTAAACGAACCTTTGAAAGGCTTCATAGTGACCCCTGCCTGCTCACCTTGGAAGTGTTTTGGGAGTAATTAACCCGGGCATATGGGTATCACGACTCACAGTGAAAGTGTACAACCTCTGCAGAGTGTAAAACTGGTATATCAGCCGTGCTCACGGTCACGAGCGGCTTTAGAACCCTTATGGAATAGATGAACACTAAGAATTACCTGTTTATGCTATTCATTATTCATGTTTACAATTGATCATGTGTTTTCCATTGGGAATTGAAACAACTTATTGCTACTCTTAAGGTAAAATTGTGATAACTAAAAGCTGAATGCTGTTAAACCTGTGTCAAGCCTTTTGAGCCTCATGAACCCCGTGTTACACTTGTTGAGTACGACATGTACTTAAGCTTGTTTATTTTCATTATTTGGATAAAAATCTCAAATAGGTAAAAGATTGCTGTGGGTATGATGATTTTTCTGAGGACTTCTAGACTTGTGGTCAACTAGTCGACGTTCCTGTGAAATGGAGCTTTCGCGAGAGATCTTTTCTTACTTCCGCTACATTTATGTGATAACTCTGTCTTATTCGTGATGTAATAAACACTTGTGATGATACTATTCATAATTTGTCGGCTTATGTGTGTGACTGATCTCTGGGCGCATATAAGATTTGCATCCTATTTTGTCCATAAAATTAGGTGTGACAGATTGGTATTAGAGCTGTGTTGACTGTAGGACGCAAGCCTAGGCAGCAATGGTCGTTTTAGCTTCTTTTGCTTCACTCATTTCATGCTTTCTATGTCACCCTTGTTATTTGCTAAAGTTTTATGCTTCTTTTGCCTTATTCTATTACAAAAATTATTGCTTTTAATCTAATCTAACTAAATCTCATTCTGTAGATGCCTCGCGCTAGTAAGACTGCCCGCATCAGCACTGGAGGTTACTACCCGTCTCGTGGTTTGTCCATGGAGCCTGAGGAGGAGGAACCCTAGGAACAAGAATTTGATTCACCAACACCTGTACCTACGCCTGAGCCAGTCCAGGAGGAACCCGGAGAAGTCAAGGTCATCCAGCTGTCCGATGATGATGAGGAAGACGTCGTTGAAGAGGATGAGCCGATCCCGCCCCTCGGATGGATGACAAAGGTGTGGTATAAGCCGGGATGTGAATCCTCTATTTCACACCACCGACTCATGAGCATGCTTCAGACCTACTACGGCGACTAGGATACCGCTGTGGAGTACGTCTGCGAAGAACACACGCACCCTCTTGAAGACACCTAGTGGAAGACCAGGGTGTGCATCTCCATCAAGGACGAATAGAAGGGCGTGTATCAGCTGGATTCAAACTGTGCACATCATGCCCATGGTGCTACCATGGAGGACAACATAGAAGATGCAACCGCTGAAGCTTGCATAGGTCTCCGTGGTCGTCGATTCGAGGATATGAAGAATGACCAATATCGATTCCTCCCTCACCAACACGCGGAATTGGGATGGGCGATGATGGACCCGCAGGGCACTGATCCAACAACCCAAGCGATGGTACACTTTGGCTATGAGTCTGTAGCAAAGATTCGTCGACTGGAGGATCAAGAGACACCGACAGGTGATAGATGAACAAAGGGTGTGCCTCAACTTGCCAAAGATGTACGAGGAGCTTCCCCATAAGCCTCGCCCATAGATGTTGGAGTCCCTTTTATATAATAAAATGATAGTAGAACAAGTCAAGTTGAGTCTAGTCGAGTCTATTAGTGCAGTGTGAACATTGGTGTGTTTAGTTGATTTGTTATTATGTTTATGTGTGAGTTGGATTTTTGTAATGAGTGCTGGAACTTTGTGGGCCTGTCCGCAAGTTTCATAGTTAAGAATATTAAAGTTTGGGTCAATAAATAAATAGTTGGGTTTGGTATATTTTGTTCTCTTGGAATATGTTTTCGGAGCAGTCTGCCCTTATCTCAAAGCCAATTAAAAACTACTCAACCAAAAATTATGGAATTTTTGTGGGAATAACTAGACTTAAGTATATTTCCAATCCCTCTGGAATCACCCTCATATCTGATCTGGTTTGTGAGATATCGTTGTTTCAAGATAAAGTTTCTGCACAGTCTGTAATCTAGAAACAGTTTGGGTTGTATCCTGTTTGTGAGTAACCTAACGACGGAATCTGGGAATGTGGTCTGCATAAACGTTGTATATAAGTTCTTAAGCTTTCCAACCATATAAAGTATGCCTCATTTGGATTTTTGAAACTCAAGATATGACTGTTTTACCGAGCTACTGATGTCAAGACTCGTCCAGAAAATTTTCAGAATGTATTGTGTTGGATGTCAGATGTCTAGAAGAGGAAGAGGCCGAGGTCGTGGAGGTGTTCTCCCACATCCACCACCACCACCGCCACCATCAATTGAGAAACTCTTGGCAGTATAGACACAGCTCATGCAAGCGTTGGTGGAGAATCAGCAGAACCAACTGGTTGGTGGAGCACCGTGTGATAAGCGTGGTGAATTTTTGAAGGGCCGTCCCCCAGTGTTCTCTCATGCCACTGATCCACTGGAAGCAGATGATTGGCTTCGTGCAGTGGAAAAATAGCTCAACATAGCGTAGTGCGATGATCAACAGAAAGTGTTGTACGCTTTAGGACAGCTCTAGGGAGAAGCTCAAGACTAGTGGGAGTCATGAGTATAGATGTCCCGCTAATGCTCCTCCTATCACATGGCAGGAGTTTAGAGAGAATTTTAGATCTTACCACATACCAGAGGGATTGATAGAGCTCAAGCAGGAGGAATTCAGAGCTCTAAAGTAGGGATCCATGTCCGTTGCTGAGTACGGTGACAAGTTTGCTCAATTGTCACATTATGCTCCGAATGAAGTGGCTGATGATGCTGATAAGCAACGCCACTTTATCAAGGGTTTGTATGATGGTCTGCAACTCTAGCTTATGTCCAATACCAACCCCAATTTTCAGATGCTGGTGAATCACGCTATTGTTATTGACAACAAGCGCAAGGAGATGGAGGCCAAGACAAGGAGGCTTCAGGGACAGGCCTTTGGAAGTAATACTCGTCCGTGCACCAACCTTCAGGAAGGCTTCTAGCAGAGGTTCCAGGGACCACCCAATTAGTGGAATCATGGTCAGTACCCCCAGCGCAATCCGAACCAGCAGCAGAATGGCAATCAATGTCCCCAGCAGCAGAGTGGTCAGCAGACACCACGACAGGGAACACCCAACAACACTCCCATGAAGACCAGTGCACCTAGTACCCCCAACATATGCTATCATTGTGGAGAAGTTAGGCATTATGCTAACCATTGCCCTAGGAAGCAGAATCAGCAAACACCCCAAGGTCAGCATAGTAATCCGAAGGGAACGCCACAGAAGCCAGCACCCAACATAGGAAAGGTGAACCATGTGTCTACTGATACTACGCTAGCGGAACCAGAAGTCATGCTCCGTACGTTCAATGTCAACTCAACCCCTGCCACTGTTCTTTTCGATTCTGGAGCTTCGCATTCATTCATATCGCAAGCATTTGTTAGAAACCATAGCATACCATTATGTGCCATGCAAAATTCCATATTAGTAAACTCACCGGGAGGAAGTATGCAAGCTTCATATCATTGTCTTCCGACTAGTCTATTCTTAAGGGGGTAGAGCTCAAAGTGAGCCCCATTGTGTTGAGAGCATCTAGTATTGATGTGATTCTGGGTATGGATTGGATGATGCAACAACAAGCAGTGGTTCAGTGTAAGGAGAAGGTAGTTGTTGTGACCACACCGAATGGGGAAAGGATCAGTGCTGATGTTGTAATACAAGCACAGCCGACAGCTACAGTGAACCAGCTTGATGATAGCATCAACTAGGAGGACCCAGTGGTAGATGAGTTTCCAGATGTGTTCCCCGATGACTTGCTAGGTATGCCACCTGACCGTGACATTGAGTTTGTTATTGAATTATTACCTGGAACTGCACCTATAGCTAAACGTCCATATAGAATGGGGGTTAACAAACTAGAGGAACTTAAGAAACAAATAAAGGAGTTACAAGAGAAATGTTTTATTCGTCCTAGTTCATCACCTTGGGGAGCACCAGTTATATTTGTTGATAAGAAGGATGGCACTCAGAGGATGTGTGTTGATTATCGGTCACTCAATGAGGTTACTATCAAGAACAAGTATCCGTTGCCTAGAACTGATGACTTGTTTGATCAATTGAGAGGTGCTTGTGTTTTCACTAAGGTTGATCTTCATTCTAGCTATTATCAGTTGAAGATTCGTGCAACTGACATACCCAAGACAACTTTTACTATGAGGTATGGTTTGTATGAGTACACTATTATGTCCTTTGGTTTGACCAATGCACCTGCATACTTTTTGTACTTGATGAATAAGGTGTTCATGGAGTTTCTGGATAAGTTTGTGGTGGTATTTATCGATGATATATTGGTATTCTCCAAAACAGAAGAAGAGCATGCTGAACATCTAAGGTTGGTCTTGTAGAAGCTCAGGGAACATGAGTTGTATGCTAAGCGAAGCTAGTGTGAATTCTGGTTAAAGGAAGTTTCTTTTCTGGGCCATGTTGTCTCTAATGGTGGAATCGCAGTAGATCCAAGCAAGGTGAAAGATGTATTGAATTGGAAACCGCCAACCGATGTGGGAGAGATTTGAAGTTTCTTGGGATTAGCTGGATACTATAGAAGGTTCATGGAAGGTTTCTCTAAACTCGCCAAGCCTATGCTTTGTTGGAGAAAAATGCCAAGTTTGTGTGGTCCGAGAAGTGCCAGGCTAACTTTGAAGAATTGAAGAAGAGATTAACTTCAGCTCCAGTATTGGTTTTACCAGATTTGAACAAGAGTGTTTTGATCTATTGTGATGCATCTTGTCAAGGTCTTGGATGTGTTCTTATGCAAGAAGGAAGAGTAGTGGCCTATGCATCCCGACAGTTGAGAAAGCATGAGTTAAATTATCCTACTCATGACTTGGAGTTAGCAGCAATGGTTCATGCTTTGAAGATATGGAGGCACTATCATGTCGGGCACAAGAGTGACATTTATACTAATCATAAGAGTCTGAAGTACATTTTCACTTAGACAGATCTGAATATGAGATAGCGTTGATGGTTAGAGTTGATCAAAGATTATGATCTAGAGGTACACTATCATCCTGGAATGGCGAATGTGGTTGCCGATGCTCTTAGCAGGAAGAGTTACGCCAATGAGGTGCAAGTGATGCCGATGTCAAGTGAATTGTGTGCTGAATTCGAGTGACTAAATTTGGGCTTTGTCATTAATTCAGTGGAGTTAGTGTTGGAGCCTAAACTAGAGCAAAAAATACGTAAGGGGCAGTTACAGGATGTGAAGTTGAAAGAGATAGCGGAAAACATAGTGATTGGTAAGGCATCAGGTTTCCGTATGAATGATAATGGAACTCTATGGTTTGTGAAAAGACTATATGTGCCTGAGGATAAGGCTATCGTGAGGTCGTTCTTCATGAGGCACATGAGTCTGCTTACTCTATTCATCCTGGAAGTACTAAGATGTATTTGGATCTAAAAGAGAAGTATTGGTGGTATGGACTGAAGAGAGATGATGCTGAATATGTTGCTTTGTGTGATACCTATCAGAGAGTCAAAGCTAAACATCAAAGACCTACAGGATTGCTACAACCAATGAAGATACCTGAGTGGAAGTGGGAAGAAGTTGGTATGGATTTTATAGTTGGGTCACCACGCACTCAGAGAGGCTACGATTCAATATGGGTGATAGTGGATCGGTTAACTAAAGTTGCTCACTTCTTACCGGTCAAGACTACCCATACTGGTCCCCAATTGGCTACATTATATATGGAGAGGATAGTGTGTTTACATGGAGTCCCCAAGAAAATTGTGTCTGATCAAGGTACTCAATTTACATCTCACTTTTGGCAGCAAGTACATAGATCGTTGGGAACAAAGTTGAATTTTAGCACAGCATATCATCCACAGACAGATGGACAAACTGAAAGGATTAATTAGATTTTGGAGGATATGTTGAGAGCTTGTGTGTTGCAGTACAGTACAAGTTGGGACAAGAGTTTGCCTTATGCAGAGTTCTCATATAACAACAATTATCAGAAGAGTCTCAATATGGCACCTTTTGAAGCTTTGTATGGATGAAAGTGTAGAACTCCATTATTTTGGAATCAAATGGGAGAACCTCAATTGTTCGGACCAGATGTTTTAAGAGACGCAGAGGAGAAAGTATGGATGATCAGAGATAACTTGAGAGTGGCTTAGTCTCGACAGAAGAGTTATGCCGACACTAGAAGAGAATTGGTTTTTAAAGTAGGGGATTATGTTTACTTGAAAGTGTCACCTATGAGAAGTGTTAGAAGGTTTAACATGAAAGGAAAGTTAGCACCAAGGTATATTGGGCCTTTCAAGATTTTAGAGAGACGTGGTGAAGTAGCTTATCAGTTGGAATTGCCTGAGAGTTTGGCAGGTGTGCACGATGTGTTTCATGTGTCTCAACTAAAGAAGTGTTTGCGTGTACCTGAGGAGCAGATACCGTTAGAAGAGCTCACAGTTAAGGAAGATCTCACTTATGAGGAGTTTCTGGTAAGAATTTTACAGACAGCAGAAAGAGTTACAAGGAGCCGAGTTATAAAGATGTGTAAGGTTCAGTGGAATTGGTATACCGAAGATGAGGCTACTTGGAAAAGAGAAGGAGATTTGAGGAAAACATACCTGCAGTTGTTTGAGTAAGCATCGTCTGAATCTCGGGGACGAGATTCATTTTAAGGGGGTAGAATTGTAACACCCTAAAATTTGCATATTTTTGAAATAGGAGAAAATTATTAAATATGCATTTTGAGGGGATTTGAATTTAGGAAAATAATAATTTTATTAAAAATAAAATCAAATATAGGGTCACAATCATGTATGCGCATTCATGCAGCTGCATATCATTTTGTATTGCTTGGTTTCAAGTCGGATTCTAAATCGATTTGAATTTGCTTTGGAAAAAAATTAGAAAAGGAAAAAAACCGAATTCCCTTTCCTCCCCTTCCTTCCGGCCCATTCCATCGGCCTGCTTCCAGCATCGGCCTTCTTCTCCTCTCCTCCCCGCTTGGGCCGAAGCCTAGCTGGTCGGCCTGCCTTTCTTTTCCCGCATGGGCCTGCTCTCCTTTCTTCTCTGCGTCGGCCTGCTTCACTCCTTGCCTTCACGCGGTCCAGCCGAGCGCCTGGCCCAGCTCCGCACGCCTGCGCCACCACGGTCAAGAACCGTGAGCTCCAGGGAGCCAGCCATGGCACCGCCGTGGTCAACCCACCGCCGGTCCTATTCTGGCGAGTCAAGCTTTCTCTCTCCCCGCCCGGTTGCATCTCGGCCGTACATCTCTAATCCGGCGGCCCAGGATGAAGGATACCCCTTCGTTCTAGAATTTTTCATAAGAGCCCTTATAATTACTTCAGTATTAACCCGCCGTCCCTAGCGCCTTTCCAGATTCTGTTTCCTTTTTCTGAAAGCGTACTTTGGTTCGGTTAGATTGAAAATACGTTTGCAGTTATTTACAGTTTTGCCACTAGACTTGTTTTAGCCATAAAATCTCCGTTTTAACTCCGATTTGATCTGTTCAAGTTGCGTTAGGTTCATAATTAAGTAATCTACATTACTATAGAAAATCTTGTTTAATTCATAACTTCTTCGTTTTAGCCCTGATTTTTGTGATCTTCGCGTCTGTGTGTTCGTAGCGAGACGTAGATTTGTTTTCCAAACTTTTCATCTTGATTTTATGCTATTGGTGTACTGTTCTAATCTATAGCTTTGTTTGCTTTGCATGATTGCTCCTAGATGCATGTATGTTGCTATGTTATTGAGTATAGACGGTGAGCAATTCGTGGGAGATCAAGGGTACGACTTTGACGAACAGGACCAGCAGGAGTACTTTGCTCAAGGCAAGTATATCATGGGATCATCCTTGTTTCCTATTCCCTTTAATTCATTAAATTCATGTTGCATGTGTCATCTTGATAGGGATTTCCTAGAATTGAACTTTTACCTTGTCACCTACGGGTTATGCATTGGGTAGCTTTGCTAGTGCTCAATTAAACCATGATCTTGTATCTTGACTAATGGTATATGCAATAAACATTAAAATATGACTTTTTAGCAACTTGGAAATAGGGGACTGGACTATTTAGCTACTTTCTAAATGCTTCAGATTTCTCTCCCTAAGGACTTATCTATAAATGATCATCCGGGACTTATAGTACAACTATGAGGGCTACATGGCTCTGGCTTTAGCTCAGTATGAGGACCTTTTCTAGCTTGTTAATGGTTACCTTTATTGGCGTAAGAATGGCTTGCCGAAACGGGTATAGGACAACCTCTACTCTTATGTGTATAGTTGCTATGGAATATTATGTCATTCGACAGGGGGTTCCTATATCTGTTTGCCGAGTGAATCCAGTGGCCCTAACTTGTTAGACGAACCTTTGAAAGGCTTCATAGTGGCCCCTGCCTGCTCACCTTGGAAGTGTTTTGAGAGTAATTAACCCAAGCATATGGGTATCACGACTCACAGTGAAAGTGTACAACCTCTGCAGAGTGTAAAACTGGTATATCAGCCGTGCTCACGGTCACGAGCGGCTTTGGAACCCTTATGGAATAGATGAACACTAAGAATTACCTGTTTATGCTATTCATTATTCATGTTTACAATTGATTATGTGTTTTCCATTGAGAATTGAAACAACTTGTTGCTACTTTTAAGCTAAAATTGTGACAACTAAAAGCTAAATGCTGTTAAACCTGTGTCAAAGCCTTTTGAGCCTCATGAACGCCGTGTTACACTTGTTGAGTACGACATGTACTTACGCTTGTTTATTTTCATTCTTTGAATAAAAATCCCGGATGGGTAAAAGATGGCTATGGGTGTGATGATTTTCCTGAGGACTTCTAGACTTGTGGTCAACCAGTCGACGTCCCTGTGAAATGGAGCTTCCGCGAGAGATCTTTTCTTACTTCCGCTACATTTATGTGATAACTCTGTCTTATTCGTGATGTAATAAACACTTGTGATGATGCTATTTATAATTTATCGGCTTATGTGTGTGACTGATCTCTAGGCGCACGTAAGATTTTGCATTCCATTTTATCCTTAAAATTGGGTGTGACACAAATCAAGGTCAAATAAAATTTCCATTTTACAAAAAGATTCTAGAATTCTGCCACCAATTTGATTTGAATACATAAGCAACACCTCGAGTCTAGGAGCTTCAAATGATGGTAGTGTTCCTGAAAATGAGTTGCTAGAGATGTCTAATATGGTTATATTTCATGGAAACTGTGGTATTATTGATCCGGTATAGCTGGTTTGAACTAATGTTAAATATTGCAAAGGCCATCTCACCCAAATGTTCCGGCAAGATGCCACTTACCTTATTGTTGGAGATGTCGATATATGTTGTCTCTGAAAATGTTGGCCAAAACCAATTAGAAATCTCGCCCATTAGAGCATTGCTTGAAATATGAAGTTTAATGATTCCTGGCTGCCGCTGAAGCCAAGCTGGAAACTGGGGACCCATCTGGCAAGACGCAAACAATGCAAACTGCAGCGTGAAGGGTGGAAGCCAATTCATATCCAATACAACCTTCAAATTGTTGAAAGACAAGTCTAATTTCTTCATGCTTTTAAGATCTGCAAAGTGTGCTTCCGTGATGACGCCACTAAAGTTGTTGTTACTTAGCTGAAGAGAAGTCAAATGAGTGAAGGCACCAGTTTCAGTCGGTACAAATCCACTGAGGAGATTGTTGGAGAGGTCAAGCTTGATTAAGTCAGATAGATGCCTAATCTCAGTTGTTAGAGGTCCAACAATACTGTTGCTTGAGAGGTCAAGTGCTTTTAACATGTACAATTCCAGAGTCCTGGTGGGATACTTCCAGTAATTTTGTTGGCACTGAGATCAAAAGTAATCAAGCTGGTGAAATTTCCAATGGAATTTGGCAGGGTTCCAGTGAAATTATTGTCTGTGGTATTCCGCAATGTATAGCTAAAAAGGGCCTCACTTTCGCTAAGATGGTCTATAATCTATAGACCATCGTTGTTCCTGACTGCGAAGGCCAACGTTTGACTTGGTCTTCAACCAAAGGGGTATGCCTTTTCCTAGATTTTGTCTTCTTCTGAGCAGCAAGCGTAAAAGGCACCTCTGGGGCACTTGATGCTCGTACAGACAAAGACTGCTGCTCCTCAGCCGTTGGGGGTACATTCTCTATCAGTGTCTGATCTATTTGCTGCGTATCTTGAGATATCTGTTAGCCCCTTGATCTCCCGGGTGAGCCGATCACTCACCAGCGTTGCCGACCATGACATTATCGTTGGCGACCACACACTATGGCTAAAGGTAGAAGAAGAGAGGGAGAACAGAGCACACACACAGCATAAGCACCAGCGTTGGTCGGAGCTCTACAGATAAGATGGCAAAACTAAACGCGCTCTCTTTACTAAGTTGCAGTGGCAAACTATATATACAACTCTACCTATCTAATCCTAATACACAGACATGTCAGGCCGCCATGCTACTACAGTGACTAGATGTGATAGCAGGGCTAACTTTGGCGCCTGCCCCTGCTGTGGCTACAGTACCACAGCAGGGAGCCTTTTCGGCGCCGTCTTCCCCTGCCGTGTGTTCACACAAGGGGGCAACAAATTACTTAACAATTCTTCCCCTAATCCTGCTGCTAACCCTTGAATCCCCTCCATGCCGATCATCTTCTTTAGCTCTGTGAATCGAAGACGACCGAGCGGCTTGGTGAGGACATCCGTGAGTTGCTGACCAGTTTCGACGAACTCGATGACGATCTGCCCTCTATCGACACTATCCCTGACGAAGTGGAACTTGACGTCGATGTGCTTGCTCCTGTCGTGGAGAACCGGATTCTTCTCGAGGGCGATGGCAGGCTGGTTGTCCACCATTAGTGCTGGTGGATGAGCTTCCACACCGGTTAGCTCGCCTAGCAGCCGGCGTAGCCACATAGCTTGGCATGCCGCCGTGGCCGCCGCCACATACTCTGCATCGCACGTGGACAGCGCCACCACCTTCTGTTTCAGCGACAGCCATAAGATTGGAGCCAACCCGAGGAAAACGAACACGCCAGAGGTGCTCCGCTGTCCGTCGATGTCCCCCGTCATGTCTGCATCACTGAACACAGTGAGCTGCAGCCTACTTCCGCCGGTCTTGGGGAAGACAATCCCCTGATCCATCGTCCCCTTGACGTAGCGCAGCAGCCGCTTCACCGCAACCCAGCGATCCTCTCTAGGATCCTCCATGAAGCAATTGACGCAGCCCACGGCGAACACAATGTTCGGCCTCATGTGGACTAGGTAGCGCAGAACGCCGACGATGCTCCGGTAGAGTGTTCCATCTACCTTCGCCGTGGTACTGGCCTTCGTCAGCTTTAGTCACTCCTCTATCGGAGTCACGCACGGCTTGCACTCAACCATACTGCTCCGCTCCAACAGCTTCGAAGCGTACGTGCTCTGACTGAGTGTGAGCACCTCCTTCCCCTGTCTCACCTCGATGTCGAGGTAGTAGGAGAGCGCGTCAAGATCGCTCATTTGAAAACAAGCCGCCATCTCACGCTTGAAGCTATCGATGTTGTCCGCACGCGCACCGGTGACGATCAAGTCATCCACATACATGCCGACGACGAGCTCCTCCTTCCCCGTCGCCGCGTGTAGAGTGCGTGCTCGGTTGCACACCATGTGTACCCAAACTCGTCCAGCGTGGCGTCAAGCTTGGCGTTCCACGCTCATGGGGCCTGCCGCAGCTCGTAGAGCACCTTACGCAGTTGGAGCACCCTGTGATCCGCTCCTTTGATGGCGAAACCCGGAGGTTGTCTGACGAAGACCGTCTCCTCCAGCTTGCCATTGAGGAAGGCTGATTTTACGTCTAGGTGATGGACGCGCCAGTCCTTCGCTGCTGCCAAAGCCAGTAGCAGTCGGACAGACTCCATGCACACTACCGGTGCAAAGACTTTCTCAAAGTCGATGTCCTCGTGCTGGACAAAGCCTCGAGCGATGAGGCACGCCTTGTGCTTGACAATGGCACCGTGCTCGTCCCGCTTGACCATGTACACCCACTTCAGGCCGATCGGACGGCATCCTGGAGGTGGATCGACGAGCTCCCAAGTCTTGTTTTCCTCGATCGCCTTCATCTCCTCCAGCATCGCCCGTCGCTAATGTGCATCACGCTCGGCTAGCGTGAACACGGGCGGTTCCTCTGTACTGACAAGAAGCAGCTCTAGGTCATTGAGTAGCCGACCCGCCAGGCCTGAGGGCCCTATGCTGCCGATGATGTCATCTAGCCTACGGAACCACACGTCCTCACCTTTGTGGAAGGCATCCACGAACTCAGTGGTGTTGCTTGGAGGTGAGGCGAACTCGATCGGTGTTGATGGAGTTCCCTGTTCCGCCGGAGTGGTCGGCATAGCACCTGGAGTGCTCGGCCCCCGGCTGTAGTGCTCGGCACTACTCCTAGACCACTCATCACCACTCCTGGAGTGGTCGGCAACACTGCAGGAGTGCGCAGCCCTAGTCTTATAGTGGTTGGCACCACTGCAAGACCTCTCGGCTCTGCTACGTGAGTGTTCGGCACCTGTCCTGGAGTGGTCGACACCACTACAGGACCACTCGGCACCACACCTAGAGTGCTCGGCACCCCTCCCAGTGTGCTCGGCACCGCCCTAAGAGTGCTCGGCTCTGTTGCTGGAGTGATCAGCACCTCCTCTCCAGCCTCTCCACCACCATGGATGACCAAGTGCTCAACGACGAAGGTGCTGGTGAAGCCACCAGCTTCCCCCGTGCTCGGACTGTCCTAGTCCTAGGCCGCCTTCTCGTCGAACACGATGTCGCACAAGACAAGCACCTTGCCTCCGTGTGGGTCCTAGAGCTGGTACGCCTTGGTACCTTTCGCGTAGCCCAGGAGCACCATCGATGTAGTCCTATCCTCTAGCTTGGTGAGGACCGGCTTCGTTTTCCTAACATGGCCGATGCAGCCGAATGTCCGGAGGAAGGACACGCTCGGCTTTCGCCCATACCAAGCTTTGAACGGCATCTTGCCCTTCAGGGCCTTGGTGGGCGCGCGGTTGAGGATGAACACAGCCGTGGTCACCGCCTCACCCCAGAACGTTGCCGGCATGCCCTTGGCCTTCATCATGGATCAAGCCATGCCGACTATCGTCTGGTTCTGCCGCTCCACCACGTCATTCTGTTGTGGTGAGTACGGCGTGGTGTGGTATCGCACCACACCCTGATCCGCGTAGTACGCAGCGAACTCCACCGAAGTGAATTCGCTGCTGCGATCAGTCCTCAGCACGCACAGCTTCTTGACGCTCTTTGCCTCTGCATGCGCCTTGAACTTCTTGATCGCCGCCGCCGCCTCGTCCTTGCTCATCTGGAGTTGCAGCCACATATACCGACTGCAACATCCATGAGCAGGGTGAAGTACCGCCGACCACCATTTGTGGCTAGCGTGATTGACCCGCAAAGATCGCCGTGGACAAGCTCGAGAGCGTCCACCGCATGATACTTGGCCGCCTTTGGGAACGACAGCCTCCTCTGCTTCCTGGTTAGGCAGCTGTCACACAGCTCGCCTTTGTGCTTGATGTGGGGCAACTCTCGGACCATCTTCTCCAGCCGACCAAGCGTGTCGAAGCTGAGATGGCCGAACCAGGCATGCCACAGCCACGGCTCCTCGGTGTGTCGTGCTGCCAGGCACATCGGCTGCTCCACCTTCAAGTCGAGCAGGTACAGCCGGTTTCGGGACCTCTTCACCTTGGCAAGAAGGCGCTGCTTCTGGTCCCTGATCCTGAGGACATCGTTCTTGATCAGTACCTCGCTACAGCACTCATCCAGCTGGCCAATGCTGATGATGCTTGAATGTAACTACGGGATGTAATATACATCTGTTAGCGCACGGTGCTCGCCGTTCTAGTACCTGAAGATGATGGTGCCACGCCCTCGGATCGCCACCCTTGAGCCGTCACCAAACTTCACCGTGCCGGTCACGTCGTCGTCGACCTCAGAGAAGGCTGCCTTGGAGCCCGTCATGTGCTTGCTGGCGCCAGAGTCCAGGTTCCACCGCTGCTCTTGCTCGCCGCCCACACGTCCGAGGTGGACTTGGGCGTGGGGTTCATCGAGGTAGATAGCTTTCAGAGCCTTCCCAGGCCCTTTCACCATCATCACCTCTCTCTTCTCCTTGGTCTCAACATCGTGCAGTGCACAGAACGTCGCCATCAGGAGAGTGGCTTCATAATCATCATCAGCCTGCGCCAGATGAGCCTCAGCCTTCTTCTCCTGCTTGCAATTTGGGCACTCCTTTGCCCAATGGCCCGTCTTCCCATAGCGCCGGCAGGTGTTGGGGTCGACCTTCTTCTTCTTCTCCGAAGAAGCTTTACCATGGCGCTTGCCATCACCACCGTGGTTGGAGGAGGCTACCCCAGAGTTCCTCTGAGCAGCCCACTCCTCCTCTGTCAGCAGCAGCTTGCCGCTGTCCTTCGTTGCTATGGCCTACTCCATGCGCTCATCCACCACCCGTAGATGACCAGTCACATCCTCAATGGTGAGGGAGGACAGGTCCATCATTGTCTCTATGGAGAGAGCGATCTTGATGTACTTTATCGGCACGGAGTGGAGGTACTTGGAGACTGCCTCTTCTTCGTCGACGGTAAAACCGTGGCTCCTCAGCTTGCTAATGAGTGTCTGCAGGCGGAGGGAGAAGTCCTCCACCGATTCACCATCCTTGAACTTGAGGTTGGTGTACTCCTGCTTCAGCAGCTGGGCCGTCGCCTTCTTTGCGCAGTCGGAACCGACACGCATCGCCACAATGGCCTCCCACGCCTCCTTAGCAGAGCTCTTCGCCCCCAACGACTCCCTGTACTCCGCTGGCACAGCAGCGAGGATAGCCTCCAATGCTGACATGTCGTCTTCTTCGTTGTCAGTGCCCTTATCAATAGCATTCTAGAGTCGTCGAGCTCTGAGCTTGACCTTCGTGGTCACCACCCACTCGCCATAGTTGGTGCGAGTCAGCGTCGTCCAACTAATGCTGCTGACCTCCCGCACCATGCGCACAATGACCTCCTATCGTGGTTGGGTAGCCACAGCAGCACCGCTGCTGTCGCCCATCTCCAAACCGTCCGTCAACGCCAGCGGTTAGTCCAGCGACGACACTTATACGGCTCCAATACCACTTGTTTGCCCCTTGATCTCCCGCACGGGTGAGCCGACTACTCACCAGCGTTGCCGACCACGACACTATTGTTGGCGACCACACACTATGGCTAAAGGTAGAAGAAGGGAGGGAGAACAGAGCACACATACAGCACAAGCACCAACGTTGGCTGGAGCTCTGCAGATGAGATGACAAAACTGAACTCGCTCTCTTTACTGAGTTGTAGTGACAAACTATATATACAACTCTACCCATCTAATCCTAGTACACAGACATGTCAGGCCGCCATGCTGCTACAGTGACTAAATGTTATAGCAGGGTTGACTTTGACGCCTGCCCCTGCTGTGGCTACAGTACGGCAGGAGAGCCGTTCGGCGCCTGCCCTTGCTATGGCTACAGTACCACAGTAGGGAGCCTTTTCAGCACCGCCTTCCCCTACCGTGCGTTCACACAAGGGGGCAGCAGATTACTTAACAATATCAACATAGGAGCAGTAGGAATAACAAGACACTGAGTAACCTGCTGCTCTTTAGCCAGCGTGGGAACATTCTCTATCCGCACTTGGTGTGTATCCTGAGCAAGAAGTATTGGAGCAGCAGGAGCAATAGGACTCTGTGAAGATGGGGTATGCTGAATAGCCGGCACAAGATGCTTCCCAGTTATTACCCCAGCGAGTGAGGATCAGCAACATATGTGGGTCTGTCTTCAACTAGACATAGCAGGAAGCCAGGAAGCAATTGTATTTAAGATATGAAGGCACGCCGAATCGGCGGCCTTCTAGGATGTCCACGTCAGTTCTTTTAATTTGGTGTGTTAGATCGAAATTCCACGGCTCAGATGAGATAGATGAGGATGGACGGTAGCAGAGGACGAGAGATTCTCGACATCGGTGCGGGTGGTCGGCATGCATCCTCGCATGTCGCTGGGCCCTTCCTTGCATGCATGCAAAAGCTGCCGACACTCACTTGCTTGCTTACTTCACTTGCTTCTTCATGGGATAACCGGCTGTCCGTAGAAAAAATATCTCGTCCCCTCCAATCGGCGTCCCGTCGTCTCCTCCGTGGTTGTCGCCCTGCCCTCTTCCTTCCCCTACGCCGCTGCTCCGCCTCTCACAACGCCACCCCTCCCCATCGCCTGCACCGGCGGTGCGCCCTCTCCAGCGCTTGCTCCGCCTCTCCCTCGCTCCTTGTCGCGACCGCGAGGCTCCCGCACCACAATAGGCGGCGCGCAGCGGCGTCCCCGACACGGGCGCCATCGTCACCGTCCAACGCCATGGCCATGGCGGCGTCTGAGCCCCTGCTCTCCCCGGCGCTGCTCCGGTGACTTCGTCCCCAGTGTCCGTCGATCTACCCACCAGATCCGGTGCCGGTGCCGGTGAGGTCATCACCGGCAGCTAGGTTTGAACTCGCCCAGTCGGTATCACACCACCGTCCTCGTTGTTCTTCTCTCGCATCTTCACAATACCCGTGCTTTCAAAGATTTGGTTTTCTTTGATGTGATCAAGCGGCAGTCGGTCTGGCAGCCGACGGCCTCGCGTTCTGCAGATGGAAGGGCCGAGAGTCGCAACAGCGGAACCCTAGCCTCGACCTCTATCTCCCTCTCGCCACACAACTGTTCAGGTACGAATCTCCTTTCCTCATCGCTCCTCGGGTGGTTCGTGCCCCGCTGCCTTCTAGATTTGTTTTCTTGTGGGGGTCATGTCGTGTTGCGTGAGATGCGGATGCGACGCGGACGCAGCGCAAGGGGCTGATTTGTTGATTAATTCTTCCCTTCTTGCTTTGTTGGTAGGTCAGCGGTGAAGGATGAGTAGGCGCTGGAGCCACACGATCTACGTCGGCAACTTCCCCGGCGACATCCGGGAGAGGGAGGTGGAGGATCTGTTCTAGAAGGTGGGGAAATTTTTTAATTGTTTGATTCCTTGCTACCCTATTAATCATTACGACGCCGCACATCCATGGAGGTCGAGCATGGCGTGGAGAGCCGCACCATCGCCCCAGTGTGTCATGTAAGGCCGTGCAAGGGGAGGCGTTCCACCACCACTAGCAGCAGCACCAAAGGTTCGGCGTAGCATCTGCGTTGCGTCGCCAGCAGTGCAGCTCTCGTCCGCTCCCAACTGCCGAGGCTTTGCCACCGTGCTATCCGCGTCGGGCTGGCCGCACCTACTCGATGTCGTCCTCCACTGTTGTGGCACCGCCTGCATAGCCTTGCCTCCTACCGGGGCAAGGCAGAGTGGTCGGATCCGAGGGTCGATCTTGAGGAGCCGCAAGCTCTTAGAAGGTCTCGACCTTTTCACTTTTCTCCTCTCCCGACGGAATGTTCTTTTTCTCTCCTCTTGGTTCTAGATCAGGTGGAGTATTGATTTGTTTTTCCATCTGATTTGGGGTCCTCTCAGATCCTCGATCTTTGGGCCGTGTGTGCATCGATGGACCTTCTCTTTGTGGCAGCAGATCTATGAGCCTTGTTTTGTGTTTTTTTCCTCTGTTGGTCAATTCGTGTCCTCGTTGTTTCTCACACTAATTCTGGTTGCAGATGATTGCTATAGTTATCTGGACGAATAGAGGTGATGGAGAAGAAGCAGGTCTCGTCTTTATGCTATAACCTCATGAGAAGCCTTGCATCTGTTAAACCGAACCATGCAATCTTAAATTTGTGGGAATGTTATATGCAAAAAAATAAACCAGAAATTGCACTTTGAATAGATGTGTTGATAACTTAGCATGGCAATGTAGGAACCAGGAGAATAAAGCAGGCGACATTATGTTGAGTAATTTTTTGTATATTATTATACCGATGATAGTAGACTGCATGCGTGTAGGATTGGAATAGCTAAATTTTGCACTCTAGAGTGGCTAAATTTGTTATGCGGCACTAACAGGGAGAATCCATAAGAAGCTTGTAGTGTCTTTGGTTCATGGCTACCTAAAGACATGGAAGAAACAAGGCAGGATGAAATGAAAAGATTTTTCCATTATGCTTCTAAATCAGTCTCGCATCTGCTTAGTTTCTAATCAATCTTTCAGCTAGGATCCTCTATGATCGATTGTTCAACCTCACTCTTTCAATATGGAAGTAGAGAAAAAGGATGCAAGCCCAAAGTATGGAAAAACATCTCATTTGTTGGCAAAAAGTTTTGGTAGTTAAACCTAATTTATGTTCAAAATGCAGGCTTGGTCCAACAAAGAAGTCAAACATTTACAAGGGGTGAATGAGAGATTACTGAAAAGAATTGTTGTACTAGAGGGAATAGTTAAAACATTGAATTCTAAAATAGATCCTTTGACCCTAGATGATTCGCTTAACCAGTTTGTAGAACAATGCTTGGGTTCAGAAGATGTCATTTATCTAGTTGGTGGTTTTGATGGCTTCTCATTTGTGCCATCACTAGACTCTTTTTCCCCTTCATTGGACGTAGTAACACCCCTCAAACCAATGGCTTTTGGCAAGTCATATACCTCAACTGTTGCACTAGAGGGCAAGATATTTGTTCTCGGTGGTGGTGATGGTGTTTGCTGGTTTGATACAGGTTACTACTTGGCTTCTAAGTTTAGTTCCCTCTTGAGCTCTCGTATTTCAATCTCTGTCCTGATTCTGCATTTATCTTTTGGATGTAGTTGCCTGTTATGACCGAAGCCGTGGTGATTGGTCCACATGCCCATCGTTGACTCGTGACAAGTGGAGCCTTGCTGGGGTTAGTGTCAATGGGAGAATCTATGCATTTGGTGGTGGAGATGGAACTAAGTGTTTCTCTGATGTTGAGATGTTTGATCCTACTCATGGCAAGTGGATAAAAAATCAGCCTATGCTGGAAAAGGTATCAGTTTCTACTGTTCATTTGTTCTAGAATGTGAAAACTTTTTTTCTCATACATTACTGAAGCCTTAGACTTGGTGGAACATGCATAAATCTGCCTAAGACACAAACAGCTTGGGAAATAATAACCATTTACTCATGAAAACTGTGTAATTCTACAGTGAAGAAAAACAGTTCCTGGTTCCATTTCAATTTGATGTACTGGCCTTTTTGGGAAAATATTTGCTTCTGACACAAATCTCCACATAATATGATAAACTCTCTAGCTTGACCATCTTTGTCGCACTGTTCTTCAGCGCTTAGCTCTAGCTGGTGTAGCACTAAATGGTGTGATTTATGCTGTTGGTGGCTTCAATGGTGTTGAATATCTGAGGTGATGTGCTTTCCTGCCTGTACTTAGTACTTGATTGGTTTAGTTTTGATCTGGTGGAAATACAACAGCTCATAAAACCTCCAGACATCTCAAAATAGTTAGTTAAACCTCATGCGCTGGCCTATGGTTTAGTGCAAATCTAAATAAACTGAATTATTTCGTAAATGTTCATTAGCATATTCTTTGTTGCTATAATGGCAGTGGTATTTGAAGTGAGAGGAACAACAAGAAAACTATTCTGCTAACTTTGTGATGTGTATTGGCAGCACTGCTGAAAGACTTGATCCTCGGGAGCCTAACTGGAAAATGCTACCAAGGATGAGTGCAGGAAGGGGCTGTCATACACTTACAGTGCTTGATGAGAAGATGTAAGTCATGTAACTCTTTCTTTTTATGTCGAAACAATGAATTGAAGATATGTACGATGTGCCTTCTGAAAAAATGCTATATATATAACGCGTGCCCAGAAAATGAGGGGGGCATCAGGGTGTATACTATCCTTTGTTGACATAATTTGCCTTTGTATTTTCTTCCAGATTCTCGATTGGTGGATACGACACTGGCCTAAAGCAATGGTGGCTACTGTTGAGGTGTGCGAGCCAAGGATGCCGTCATGGATGATGGTTGAACCCATGAACTACACCAGAGGATATCATTCTTCAGCTATGCTCGGTGGCTCAATATTCACCTTTGGTGGGGTGAAAGGTGAAGCAGATACAATCTTGGATGTGGTAAGTAGCAACACCAAATGACAGATTTTTTATCATGTTCATTTGGCTGTTAATAATTCAACTAAGCTGGAACCAAAAATCATACATCCAAAATCTTGCGTTTAGTTGCCAGGGCTTGATAGTGAGGCAGTCACTGAACTGGTATTTGTCAAGGGTCGGCCTACATCAACTGCATATGTTGTTTGTTATCATACCAGTCTCGGCATGAAAGTGTACTGCATTTGAGATGAGCACATATTCTAGGGTCCTTAGGCACTTGTTTTTATTATTTTGCTTTTCTGTCCCTACTGCATATACCATTTTGTTGTCATGTCACTGTCTAGTGCATTTTATCTGAACAAGTGAACATGAATTCTTTGGTTTCCTTAAGTACGTTGTTTTGGTCGTTGTCGTTTTTTCTGCATACAATACTTGTCAAGTACGCGCCATGGCTAACAGTTAAGCATTGTTGTGATGGTGCTTTGTCAGATAGAACGCTACAAGGAAGGGTGTGGTTGGGTGACTACGGGGTTGAAGTCGATTGGCAAGACATGCTACTGCTTAGCGGTTGTTCTCTGACTGTAAGTGCATACAACAGTATTGCCATGGCGAGATATTGTAATTTCTGGCAACCAAGTGAGCAGAAAACTGATATTAGGCAAGAACTTAATTAGTACTTAGAAGGCTCTTGCTTAGCCTGAACTACCAACAGTAGACATGCTAGAGGGCTTCCTCCTCTTAGTTTCTGAATCTCAGAGAACTGTAAAACATTGAGCTGTTTGTGTTGACTGGGTCGATGATGCAGCAATACCGGATGTGACAGAGTTGGTACTAAACTGGTGTAGAACGGCACTCGATTGATGAATATCCAGCAGCACTGTGATGGTTATTTGACTCTGTACGTTGTGCTCTGCTCTTTTGGTTCCAGGCTTCCAGCTATTTTCTAAAGCAGCTTGTCAAGATTCCTACTAGAACTAATACCCTACATACAATCTACTGCATAATCGTGATAAAATGTAGGATAAGTGGAAGTACACGTAAATCTAAGGCTAAACAAGAAGGAAGCCAAAAGAAAATAGGGTTCATATATCATGGCCTTGATTTGTGCTACTGGACACACTGAAAACTTGCGGCCTTCTCAATTCTCATTCAGAACAAACCTTCTTTAGTAGGCTGAAATTGCAAAAGACGCTGTGAGTGTCATCACGGGTGGTGGTGCGACGTGCGGTGGATGGCGGTGCAGAAGAGACAGCGGCATGACGCTCAGAGGACGGCACCAGTGTGCGAGAAAAGGAGCGCGGGTGAGTGGCCACTAGCGGTGCGCATGGCTTTAATTTGCATGCGGTCTTAGGTCAAACATACAACTTGAAAATGAAAGCCTACACTATGTTAGTGGGAGGTCTTTAATTTGTGAAAAGGAGGCTTTAATTTGTTACCTCCTTTGCGATTCATTTCCAATCATAGCTGGTCTGCCTGCATCTGAATGGTTGTTTTTCTTGTAACCCGTTTGTTTTTTGCCTCGAGAACCCTAAGTAAGTCTAACGAGGTCTAAGGGTAAATCGACATAACAACCACAACGGATAAGCAAAATGCACGTCCAAAACACCCTTATACGAGTACAACATACAGGCACTCCCTCTCCCATTCTCGACACATCGTTTGGCTCCTACGACCCGACGATTCTTAACATCTATGGCTGAAATACAATGGAAAGATTACAACACTAGAGGATGGCAATGAAAAACACTACTAGCTACGGGTACATGTCCCCTAGGACAACTCATCTACTTCGTCGGACCAAACGGCTTCATTCCTGGCCTCGGTTGGTTCTTCTGCACTGGCTAAGGATCCATCTCCTCTCATGGTGGTGGCTGAGTGAGGGGAAGCAAGGACTCTACTTCTGATACCTTCAAGGGTGGAGGAGCTAGTGGTACTGCAACACCGTTTCTCCTTTCCGGCGGGTGAACAGGGATTCCCTCCAACACCAAGGGTTCCCGCCTTTCTGTATCAAGCGTCCTACGGTTGGCCCTTGTGACCAGATAAGCATCCTCCAGCTGCTGGGTGTGCCGATCTTCAGCCTCCTTCAGGGCTTCCACCGTGGTAGTCTCACGACTTTCTGTGGCTGCCACATTGGCGTGCGCCTCAGCGAGTTGCACTTCGAGCATCCTGGAGAAGATCTTGGCTTCCTCGGCTCGGCGGAGGCACTTCCTCAGCTCTGAGGCCTGCCAGTCATACTGTTCATCTAGAGCAATCAAATACGTGGCCTGATCTACCATAGTTGGCCTAATCTAGAACAATAAAAGGAAAGCATTAGGATTTTTACGTGCACGAGACGAGCAGTGTCCGAGGACATTCCCTAGGCTATCTAGAAATTCACTCAATCAATTTAAAAGCGCTTGACATCTTCACCTACGCAGGGTGGGTCAAAAGCAGGTGGACACATTTAATGCCTCCCCTCCATGCTACCATCAGATAAAAACAAGTCGAGCAAGTGGACACATTTAATGCCTCTCCTCCTTACCATCAGATAAAAATGATTCATCGACCATGCAGGAACATTTGTACTTACACATGCATCCATGCATCTAAGACACGGCTTGGTTTGTGTGCACATTGCTCCCGAGGTGGTCGGTGGTTGGGGCTGGTCGCCAACAGGGAGAGAACGATGTGCCAAAAAGCTGGGAACGGTTTCCCTATATGTTGGCAACAGTGAAAGGACGTATAGGACGTGCATTCATGCATATCCTGTTTGTGCATTATAGTGCCGCATTGCTGGTAGATACGCCATCCATAGGTGTCACGCATGTCGTATTGTGCATGACATACTCGTTCCTGTTCCAGAGTTAGGTCTGCACTGTGGCTTCGTCCTTCGCGTTCGCCCGTGGTTCACGCCTGTAGTGACCCATGTCTCCTGGTACCCCTTTTCTGCGCTCTTGTCGGACCCTTGCCCTGTAGTCGTACTACTCAGTAATGGCACCGCACGTCGCTTGCCTCGAACACGCAGAATTTGGTCAATTCATTCGTAGTGATCACGCGCAGGAACCCTATTGAACTGTGTCATGACCACAAACCGCTCCGCCTTTATAAGCAGAGCATGTCTTAGCCATTGGTACCACCACTCGGCGCACTTTACCTCGCTTAGCTTTTCCTTTGAGCTAGCTTTTCACTTAGCCTTCCTCACAACCACCGCCAGAAATGGCATGTGCCTGGGTTAGTAGTTACTGCCTGAACGTTGAGGGTTTTCCCAGAATCCTGCATGCCACCCTGCAAAAGCTCGGAGTCAAAGATCATCCTGAGTATGAGGGCCATGAGTATGAGGAGCAAGGCACGGAGCGGTGTGAGGTTACCGTCTACATTGGGAAGAGTGAGGAGTTCCCCGACCTCACTAGAGCCTAGAGTGTGACTGCAACCGGGTTTAGCTTTATCGACACCTACCAGGTTGTGGCCTGCAAAGTCTTGCGGTACCTCTGTTAGATCTATGAGGAGCCCATTGCTGGTACCCCCATGTGGTTCTTTCCACCTTTGGACAGGAATCGGAGGGCATGGAGGGCTCGCATGGAGGCTTTGCAAGGGCGGGATGCGCAAGAGGATAGTCCTACCATGGTGCATTTGACCGCGTACCTTCTTGCCCTGGATGAGCAGTATGACTGGCAAGCCTTGGAACTGAGGATCTGCCTCCGGCGGGCGGAGGAAGCTAAGATCTTCACCCGAATCCTCCAGGTGCAGCTCGCCGAGGCGCATGCTAGTGCTGCAGCTGCTGAGAGTCGGGAGACTACCATGTCCAAAGCTCTGAAGGAGGCTGAAGATCAGCATGTCCATCAGCTGCGGGAGGCCTATCTTATCACTAGTGCCAAGCAGAGCACACTAGCCACTGAAAGGCAGGATGCCCCGATCTTGGAAGGGATCCCTATCCACCCGCCTGAAAGAAGGTGGACCGGTGTTGCAGTGCCGCCAGCACCTCCACCTTCAGAAGTGTCAGAAGTAGAGCCCTTGATTCCTCTCACTCAGCCATCGCTAAGAAAAGATGCAGATCCATAGCCAAGGCGGTTGAAGAATCCGCCAAGCCCGGGAATGGATATGCATAGTTTCAAGTAGATTAGTTGTCTTGAGATGTTGTACCCATAGTAGTAGTGTTGTTCTTCGCTGTCTTTCGGTATTGTACTCTTGCCGTTGTTTTCGTCCGTACTATTGAGATCGTCCATCTTAGGGAAGGTGAATGATGTGTCATGAATGGTAGACTGGATTCCTGTATGATGTGCCCGTATAAGACCGTTGGAATATGCATTTGGTTTATTTCCCTGTGTTTATTGCGTCCATCTACTTAATTCCCGTTAAACGTGCTTAGAGTTTTCAAGGGCGATGGTAGGTGGGTTACAAGAGAAGTTGCCATCTAGATATCAGCAAACCAGTCGTGATTGGATAATATAGGACATTGTATCGATTAATTGTGGATGTCCCAGTAGAACATTTGAATCTCTTTAAATCAAATCCGCCGTTGGATTTGAATTCATTGTCCCTTGTTGTGAAGGGAACCCTTGTTGTTTGAATCTTCCCTTGCAATACTCCCCTCATTCTGTGGTCTATGACCCCACCGCCTTTCGGCCATGAAGTTGGTAGTAGTTGCCTGGTTAATAGCTTATGGTGTCGTGACGAAACCGGGGCCTCTCTGTGGAACAGCTGCCACATGGTGACGCTGCTCGCCACGCGCTGGTATCGAGGTTGTTGACCAAGTACCTTTAACAAGTTACACCACCATACCACTTTTGATACAAATATTTGGGTGTTTGAACGAGAAATCCACAATGGGTTGCTGAAATAGTATTCTCTCAGAGTAAATAAGAGGAGGTGGTTTCGGAGGAAGCATGTATGTTGCGATCTCACTTCATACAGAGTTTGGCGCATATTGTGGACAAGGAAGGGAAGGAAAGAAGAACACCTAGGAAAAGTTAGCCTTGGGTAGTAGGGAATGCTTGAGAAAAGCCTGAGTGGATGTCAAGCCCCAGGCACTGTGCCCAGCTCGACCACGCTACGCACGCCGGGTCGCTGTCACCGCGTGCCCCGCGGACGCCATCGGTGTCGAGCCCATTAGCACCCTATCCTCGCATGGCCTCGACATCGTGCCGCACTCACCGTCCTCGTGCATTGTATGCTTCTCCTTTTCTCGGCCTCTGGTCTGCTCTTGATCCTCGCCCTCGTCCCTGTACCAGACCCCATCCCTTCTTTCTTCTTTTGGGGACACGACCACCGACACGCCTCCCTCATCGAGTGAACCCTCTCTCCTCTCCTTTATTACCCCCCTCCGCTCGCTTGAGTAGGGAGCGCGCCATGGCCGGCTATATCTCCACAGCGTGAACCGGTAGCGTATCCCATCCATGTCGTCTCCACTTCCGGTGTCCTGCGCCCCATCTTTGTTCGCCACTATAAGATGCCCTTGGTCCTTGCTCTTCTTCTTCATCCCCATCCTTCTCGAATCCGAAGCAGAGCTACGAGATCCAGTCCTCATTTCGTCTGACTGAGGTGATGGTGTAATATAAGAATAAGAGATCTGATTTTCAAAGAAGTGCAAGTCTACCGTTGGTTAGTTTGGTCTTAGGGTTCATGATTTTTGACTTCTCAGTCTCCTGTTTCTGGATCTGTTGGTCATACGCCATGTTTTGGATAATCATTATCTTGTTGTTTCTCCATTGCCCTCATCTATCCTGACTTCTAGAGTAAGCCTTGGTTGTGCTAGGTTCCTCTTAACCATGTAACTTTAAATCTCAGTGTAATTTAGTGCTCCACACCGTGTAATCTTTCGTGTAATTCCAGATTTACGAAATGTGTTGTAGTTTCGCCTAAGGGGAGTGGATCCTAATTCACTCTTTTGTAAACCCTCGCGTTAGGAGAAGTATTTGTGTTGTAGTTTTTGCTATTTCCACCTATAATGTAATCCTAGCCAATGTTGTGCTTTAAATCTAAGTTTGTTAGTTGCTTGAGCCCAACTCCATCAAATACTTATTTCTACTAACATGTCATTGATTTGCTAGCCTAGAATAGGCACCATGTAATGACAGCCAACCTATATGTTTGTTTACAGTATTGAGACTAATCTTCTGTACCAACACGATGAGAAAACATATTAGACATATGAGCCATATTTCTCAAGATTTTTCCTATACCAAGCACATCACTCACAGCGAAGCGCGGGCAACAGTGGCTATTAAAGATATGAAGGCACGCCAAATCGGCGGCCTCCCAGGGTGTCCACGTATGCTCTTTTTATTTGGTGCGTTAGATAGAGATTCTACGGCTCAGATGAGATAGATGAAACAACTGCACCCATTAAATGAAGTATGGCTTCCTGCTGATTGTACGCGACACGCAATTGGACGATGGCGTCTAGCAGAGGACGGTGGATTCTCAACATGCATGGTCGGTGCCTAACTAGCATACGGTCGACACGCATCCTCATATGCCGCTGGGGCCTTCCTTGCATGCATGCAGAAGCCGCTGACACTTGCTTGCTCCGCCACTGTTGCCACGGCTAAGCTTAGTCAAGTCATCAAGTGTAACGAGCCACACTTCTTGTGGCGGAGAATTTGGACTCCTGACGAAAACTTTGGACTGCACAATAGTGAGAAGTTGTGGCTATAAAATAAATCTACAGCATGTGAGACGGTGCTAAGAAAACATGACAGCTGAAGTGGTCAAACAGTGCAAAGAATCAAAGACTAAAGATTGCTCGGTGAGTTTGCCCAAGAGCCCATGAAGCAAACAAGTCCATTTAGGGGCTGCAAAACTCTTATCCAATTATTTTACTTGTAGAAAACGAAGAGAGAACATCCAACCGTGCAACCCAAATGTTAAATGACTACTAGAATTGCTCATAAAGAGTTGACCACTGCTCCCTCTAATCCAAGTTATAGTTTATTTTGCTTTTTTCTAAGTCAAACGTCTCTACCGTGAACAAATTTATTTTGCTTTTTTTTCTAAGTCAAACTTCTCTACCGTGAACAAATTTATTTTGCATTTTTCTAAGTCAAACTTCTCTACCGCTACAAATAGTTATGCATGCATAGGTTCATGCAGCGGGCGAGGTGATTGATGGCAGCGGGTGACCCTAGTCTGGTCTACCACACCATAGCACGCCATGCATGCACCTACAACTGGTCGGTGCAGAGGCGGACCAGACCATGCACCTCGGGGCGATGCGCGTTGGACTCCGAAGCATGCGTCATGCACAGGCACGAACGGCTGTCCGTGCTGGATCAGTTCTGGATCGTACCCGTAGACAATTCAGTGCTCACCTCTCGAGAAACACTCGAGTACGGTATAGTTTTACCGAAAAAAGGTAAAAAAGATGTGGGTATCAGGGTGTGGTGTACATAGCCAACAGAGCAAAGCAAAGGGGGCCATGCCTAGACAGAGGTCACTAGCATCCTCATGGTTCAGATAATTCTGAAAAGATGTTGCAATCTCACTTCATACAAAGGTTGGCGCATATTGTGGACAAGGAAGGGAAGGAAAGAAGAACACCTAGGAAAAGTTAGCCTTGGGTAGTAGGGAGTGCTTAGAAAAGCCTGAGTGGATGTCAAGTACCAAGCACTGTGCCCAGCTCTACCACACTATGCACGTTGGGTCACTGTCACCGCGTGCCCCATGGACGCCGTCGGTGTCGGGCCCGTTAGCACCTTCTCCTCGCATGGCCACGACATCATGCCGCACTCGCCGTCCTCGTGCGCTGTGCGCCTCTACTTTTCCCATCCTCTGGTCCGCTTTTGATACTCGCCCTCGTCCCCGTACCGGACCCCCTCCCTTCTTTCTTCTTTTGGGGACAAGACCGCCCGCACGCCTCCCTCATCGAGCGAACCCTCTCTCCTCTCCTTTATCCCCCTCCGCTCGCTTGCGCAAGAAGCACGCCATGGCTGGCTGTATCCCCACAGCGTGAACTAGCAGTGTTTCCCATCCATGCCATCTCCACTTTCGGTGCGCTACGCCCTATCTACGTTCGCCACTATAAGATGCCCTTGGTCCTTCCTCTTCTCCTTCATCCTCGTCCCTCTCGAATCTGAACCAGAGCTAGAGATCCAGTCGTCATTGTGGAACTAGGTTCATCTGACAAAGGTGATGGTGTAATTTGAGAAGAAAGGATCTGGTTTTCAAAGAAGTTCAAGTCTACCGTTGGTTAGTTTGATCTTAGAGTTAACGATGTTTTACTTCTCAGTCTCTTGTTTCTGGATCTGTTGGTCATACGCCATGTTTTGGATAATCATTATCTTGTTATTTCTCCATTGCCCTCGTCTATCCTGACTTCTGGACTAAGCCTTGGTTGTACTAGGTTGCTCTTAACCATGTAACTTTAAATCCCGGTATAATTTAGTGTTCGACGCCGTGTAGTCTTTCGTGTGATTCCAGATTTACGAAATATGTTGTAGTTTCACCTAAGAAGAGTGGATCCTAATTCACTCTTTTGTAAATCCTCATGTTAAGAGGCATACTTGTGTTGTAGTTTTTGTTCTTTCCACCTATAATGAAATCCTAGCCAAGGTTGTGCTTTGAATCTAAGTGTCTTAGTTGCTTGAGCCTAACTCCATCAAATACTTATTTCCACTAACATGTCATTGATTTGCTGGCCTACAATAGGCACCATGTAATGACAATCAACCTCTATATTCGTTTACGACATTGTAATGAAAGAAGCCATGTTACATTTCCTTCCCATATTTACCCGTTTAATGTACCAAACAGACCAACATTTCGTACCAACGCGATGAGGAACATATTAAACATATGAGCCACCTATACCAAGCACATCACCCGCAGCGAAGCGCGGGCAGCAGTGGCTAGTATCATTGAAGACCAGCCTCTGAATGTAAAGCTGATGATGGGCTTGCTGTGCCATTGCTATAATTTCATTGAGTAGCATTTGAATTGATGGGCTGGGCCCAATTCCTTTATGCAGCCCAAGTAGCTTGGCCATCCTTCTGACTGAATAATCACTTTCAGGATCAAGATTAGCATTGAGCAGGGGCCTGACTTTAGATATGTCTGTCAGAGGAAGCTCCAGGGTGATTGGTTGGCCTTGTGCACGAAAAAAGTTCCTTGCTTCTGCGCTAATAGATCCTGAGAATTGTGGCTCATCTGGGTGTGATGTATAATTGCCTGTTCTACTATGTTGTTTTGTAAATTCTGGACCTGTTAGAGTTTAGCTGCTGGTACTGGGATTCCTTCTTGTTGCGGCCATGCATCCCAGCCAGCGTTGAATTAGCAGCTGCTGCAGCATCTGGGATGGGGTTTGGCATTTCCTAGCCCTCATCTATATTGGCCTACTGAATATCATTGAGATCTTACAGATTATCAAAAGCACCTTGAGGTTGATGTTGCTGTCGACCTTTGCCTAGCAGAGGGTGGGGGTTCCCATCATTTGGGATTGGATCTTCATCAGCTGGTTGACCATCGTTGAACTGGGAATTGAGAACAAATACTGTACACTCCAGGAGTGGCCAGCATCACCAATCAAAGCTCCCTGGCAAACAATGATACTACGAGGGATCCTACCCATGTGAAGGACTGAGCAATGAACTAAGAACCGAGATTTGAACTGATGATTGCTGGTCCAAGTTAGAACTGAGCCGAAACTACAGACCGCCTGCGTAATATAATCTCTGGATTGAAAATCAAGAGGGAAGTCCAAAAACATGACCCAGCAAGTTCTCTGAAAGGGGCAGGCTCTATGATTGATGATTCCATCATGCTCCTCTACCATAATCTCAACAATGTTTAACAGCGTGGGTTCAAATTAATCATAGATTGCCTAACCAAGGCTGAGCGAAACTACACTTGATAAAGCCCTAGTGGCGATAGGCAAGCAAATAGTTTCGAGGTGTGACGAACCTCCTAGGGACGCTTCTCCCTGGAGCACCATGGTCATTGAGTTAGCACATACATAAAAATCTTCTACTTCTAAAAAATCTGTTCTTTCAGCTTCCTCTAATATATCACTCCTAGTACCTAATTTTCTGACACCACAGCTGGCAGATACATATTGCCTTTTAGATAATCTATTGCTACCTTATGTGAACACAGCAAGGGGAAGGCGGCGCCGAAAAGGCCCCCGGCTTTGATACTGTAGTCGCTGCATGTGCAGGCGCCGAACTGCTCACCTGTAGCACTGTAGGCACATGCAATGACTAGCGCAGAGTCAGTCCTGTATGTTATCTAGTCACTGTTGCATCAGGGTATCTGTACTGGGACTAGATGGATAGAGTTGTATAAATAGACTACCACGGCAACTCAGTAAAGAGAGCTCAGATTTATCATCTCGCAGACAGGGCTTCGGCCAACGCTGGTGTCCTGTATTGTGCGTGCATGCTCTGTTCTCCCTTCTTCTTCTAGCTCTAGCCATAGTGTGTTGGGACGAACAACGCTTGTTCGCAGTCGGCACAGCTAGTGGGTGCTCGACAACACTAGCGGGTGCTCGGCAAGACTAGTGAGTGGTTCACTCACCTGAGCCGGTGATCATGTGGGCCAACAAGTGGTATCGGAGCCGTACAAGCGCCGTCGCCAGACTAACCGTTGACGATGACGGACGGTTCAGAGATGGGCGACAGCAGTGGCACTGCTGTGGCTGCCCAGCCACGAACAGAGGTCGTTGTTCGCATAGTGCAGGAGGTCAGCGGCACCAGCTGGCCGACGCTGACTCGCACCAACTATGGAGAGTGGTCGGTGACCATGAAGGTCAAGCTCAGAGCCCGATGGCTCTGGAATGCTATTGACAAGGGCACCGATAATGAAGAAGATGACATGTCAGCGTTGGAGGCTATCCTCGCTGCTGTACCGGTGGAGTACAGGAAGCTGTTGGGGGCGAAGAGCTCTGCTAAGGAGGCGTGAGAGACTATTGCGGCGATGCGCGTCGGTTCCAACTGCGCAAAGAAGGCGACGACCCAACTTCTGAAGCAGGAGTACGCCAACCTCAAGTTCAAGGATGGTGAAATGGTGGAGGATTTCTCCCTCCGCCTGCAGACGCTCATCAGCAAGCTGAAGAGCCACGGCGTCACCATCGACAAAGAGAAGGCGGTCTCCAAGTACCTCCACTTCGTGCCAGCAAAGTACATCTAGATCGCTTTTTCCATAGAGACGATGCTGGACTTGTCCACCCTCACCATTGAGGATGTGACAGGCCATTTGCGGGCGGTGGACGAGCACCTGGAGCAGGCGATGACAATGAAGGACAACGGGAAACTCATGCTGATGGAAGAGGAGTGGGCTGCTCGGAGGAACTCCGGGAAGGCAGCCTCCTCCAACCACGGTGGCGAGGGCAAGCGCCGTAGCAAGGCTCCTTCGAAGAAGGAGCAGGTCGACCCCAACGCCTGCCGACGTTGCGGGAAGATGGGCTATTGGGCATGAGAGTGCCCAAACCGCAAACAGGAAAAGAAGGCTCAGGCTCATTTGGCGCAAGCCGATGATGAGGATGAGGCCACTATCCTAATGGCGACGTTCTATGCACTGCACAATGTCGAGTCCGAGGAGAGGGAAGAGGCGACGATGGTGGAAGGACCTAGGAAGGCCCTGAAGACTGTCAACCTCGACGAACCACGCGCCCAAGTTCACCTCGGACGTGTGGGCACCGACCAGAAGCAGCGGTGGTATCTAGACTCTGGTGCCAGTAACCACATGACGAGCTCCAAGGCATCCTTCTCCGAGCTCGACGGTGATGTTACCGGTAAGGTGAAGTTTGGTGATGGCTCAAGGGTGTCTATCCAAGGGCACGACACCATTATCTTCCAGTGCCAGAACAGGGAGCACCGCACACTAACGGGTGTATATTACATCCCACAGCTGCGTTCTAGCATCATCAGCATTGGTCAGCTAGATGAGCACGGTAGCAAGGTACTGATCAAGGACAGAGTCCTTAGGATCAGAGACCGGGAGCAGTGACTTCTCGCCAAGGTGAAGAGGTCCCTAAACCGGTTGTACCTGCTCGACCTGAAGGTAGAGCAGCCGGTGTGCCTGGTAGCAAGGCACTTCGAGGAACCATGGATGTGGCATGCCTGGTTCGGACATCTCAGCTTCGACGCACTTGGTCGGCTGGAGAAGATGGTCCGAGGGCTACCTCACATCAAGC
Source organism: Miscanthus lutarioriparius (assembly GCA_904845875.1). Taxonomy (NCBI): domain Eukaryota; kingdom Viridiplantae; phylum Streptophyta; class Magnoliopsida; order Poales; family Poaceae; genus Miscanthus; species Miscanthus lutarioriparius. Next base: position 34,790,159 of record CAJGYO010000010.1, read on the forward strand.
ACGGAGGCGAGCTATGTGACAGCTGCCTGGCCAGGAAGCAGAAGAGGCTACCTTTCCCAAAGGTGGCCAAGTCTCGAGAAGTGGCCAAGGCCCGACCAGCCTGCCACTCTCGAGCTTGTTCACGGTGACCTCTGCAGGCCGATCACGCCTGCTACAAACGGTGGTTGGCGGTACTTCCTCCTGCTCATGGACGATTACAGTCGCTACATGTGGCTACAACTCCTGACGAGCAAGGATGAAGCGGCGGCGGTGATTAAGAAGTTCAAGATGCGTACGGAGGCTGAGAGCGGCAAGAAGCTCCGTGTGTTGAGGACTGATCGCGGCGGCGAGTTCGCTTTAGTGGAATTCGCTGCGTACTGCGCGAATCAGGATGTGGGACAACACCACACCGCGCCATACTCGCCACAATAGAATGGCGTGGTGGAGCGACGGAACCAGACGGTGGTCGGCATGGCCCGATCCATGATGAAGGCCAAAGGCATGCCAGCAAGGTTCTAGGGTGAGGCAGTGACCACGGCGGTGTTCATCCTCAACCGCGCTCCAACCAAGGCCCTAACGCGCAAGACGCCGTTCGAAGCTTGGTATGGGCGCAAGCCGAGCATGTCCTTCATCCGGATATTCGGCTGCATTGGCCACATCAGGAAGACGAAGCCGAACCTCACCAAGCTAGAGGACAGGAGCACACCCATGGTGTTCCTGGGCTACGCATAGGGTACCAAGGTGTACCGGCTCTATGACCCATGCGGAGACAAGGTGCTTGTCTCATGCGACGTCGTGTTCAATGAGGAGGCGGCTTGAGACTGGAGTAGTCCGAGCATGGGGGAAGCTGGCAGCTTCACCAACACCTTCATCATCGAGCACTTGGTCATCCACGGTGGTGGAGACGCTGGGGAAGAGGTGCCGAGCACTCTAGCGATAGAGCCGAGCACTCCTAGGGCAGTGTCGAGCACTTCGGGAGGGATGTCGAGCACTCCCATGGCGGAGCCAAGACGTCTTGCAGTGGTGCCGACCACTACAAGACTGAGGCTAGGCACTCCTACAGTGTGGCCGAACACTGTAGGAGTTATGACGAGCTGTCTAGAAGTAGTACCGAGCACTCCAGGTGCTGTGCAAGCACTCCGGTGGAACAAGGAACTCCATCGACGCCGATCGAGTTCGCCTCACCTCCAAGTGACATCACTAAGTTCGTGGACGCCTACCACGAAGGTGAGGAGGTGCGGTTCCATACGCTGGACGACATCGTCGGTGGCACAGGTCCCTTAGGTCTAGCGGGCAGGCTGCTCAACGACGCAGAGTTGCTACTCGTCAGTGCAGAGGAACCACCCACGTTCGCGCTAGCCGAGCGCGATGGAAACTCGCGACGAGCGATGCTGGAGGAGATGAAGGCGATCGAGGAAAACGAGACTTGGCAGCTCATCGATCCACCTCTAGGATGCCGTCCGATCAGCCTAAAGTGGGTGTACAAAGTCAAGCGGGACGAGCTCGGCGCCATTGTCAAGCACAAGGCGCGCCTCGTCGCCCGAGGCTTTGTTCAACGCGAGGGCATCAACTTCGAGGATGTCTTTGCGCCAGTAGCGCGCATGGAGTCAGTCCATTTGCTACTTGCTTTGGCAGCAGCAAAAGACTGGCGCGTCCATCACTTGGACGTTAAATCGGCCTTCCTCAATGGCGAGCTGGCGGAGACGGTCTTCGTCAGGCAACCTCCAGGTTTTGCCATCAAGGGAGAGGAGCAAAGGTGCTCTGACTGCGCAAAGCGCTCTACGGGCTGCGGTAGGCCCCTCGAGCATGGAACGCCAAGCTTGACACCACACTGGGCGAACTTGGGTTTCAACGGTGCGCAACCGAGCATGTGCTCTACACGCGGCGATGGGGGAAGGAGGAGCTCATCATCGGCGTGTATGTGGATGACTTAATCGTCACCGGCGCGCCCACGGAGGACATCAATAGCTTCAAGCGCGAGATGGTGGCTCATTTTTGAATGAGCGATCTCGGCGCACTCTCCTACTACCTCAGCATCGAGGTGAGTCAGGGGAAGGAGGAACTCACGCTCGGTCAGAGCGCGTATGCCTCCAAGCTGTTGGAGAGGAGCGGCATGGCTGAATGCAAGCCATGCGCGACTCTGATGGAGGAGCGGCTAAAGCTGACGAAGGCCAGTACCGCGGCGAAGGTGGATGCAACACTCTACCAGAGCATCGTCGACGGTCTACGCTACCTAGTCCACATGAGGCCGGATATTGGGTTCGCCGTGGGCTACGTCAGTCGCTTCATGGAGGATCCTAGAGAGGATCACTGGGCTGCGATGAAGTGGCTACTGCGCTACATCAAGGGGACGGTAGATCATGGGATCATCTTCCCAAAAACCGGCGAGAGTAGGCTACAGCTCACTGTGTTCAGCGATGCAGACATGGCAGGGGACATCGACGGACGACGGAGCACCTCTGGGGTGCTCGTATTCCTCGGGTCGGCCACAATTTCATGGTTGTCGCTGAAATAGAAGGTGGTGGCGCTATCTACGTGCGAGACAGAGTACGTAGCGGCTGCCACAGCGGCGTGCCAAGTTGTGTGGCTACGCCGGCTGCTGGGCGAGCTGACCGGCGTGGAAGCTCACCCACCAGCACTGATGGTGGACAACCAGCCCGCCATCGCCCCCACGAAGAATCCGGTCCTGCACGACCGGAGTAAACACATCGACGTGAAGTTCCACTTCCTTAGGGACTATGTCTATGGAGGGCAGATCGTCATCGAGTTCGTCAAAACTGGTCGGCAACTTGCGGATGTCCTCACCAAGCCACTCGGACGTCTTCGACTCACGGAGCTGAAGGAGATGATCGGCATGGAAGGGGTACAAGGGTTAGCAGTAGGATTAGGGGAAGATTGTTAGATAATCTACTGCTACCTTGTGTGAACATAGCAAGGGGAAGGCGGCGCCGAAAAAGGCCCCCTGCTATGATACTGTAGTCGCTGCAGGTGCAGGCGCCGAATTGCTCACCTACAGCACTGTAGGCACATGCAATGGCCGGCGTAGAGTCAGCCCTGTATGTTATCTAGTCACTGTTGCAGCAGGGCAGCTGTACTGGGACTAGATGGATAGAGTTGTATAAATAGACTACCACGACAACTCAGTAAAGAGAGCTCATATTTGCCATCTCACAGACAGGGCTTCGGCCAACGCTGGTGTCTTATATTGTGTGTGCATGCTCTGTTCTCCCTTCTTCTTCTAGCTCTAGCCATAGTGTGTGGGGACGGACAACGCTTATTCGTGGTCGGCACGGCTAATGGGTGCAAGGCAACACTAGCATGTGCTTGGCAAGACTGGTGAGTGGTTCACTCACCTGAGCCGGTGATCCTGTGGGCCAACATTGCCATGGCATATCTCGAAACCTAATCACTAGAAAAAATGGAAGGAATCAAACAGAAAATATGTCTTGTTCAGAGTTCAATTTTGTCAGATAGGGTACTCTATGCTTTGGGAACATATATAGTCTGGCCTTGTATTCTAATTACATCATTTGTTTCGCGTGTCTTATAGTTGCAAAGTCATGAGTATCAAGCTACCTTTTATGAGTCGCTTCGAATTCTATATGCTAGCAAGGTGTTGTGCCTGCATCCTCTGCTTCCTGCTAGCTCCATTCGGCTGAATACATGATGATCCTAATTGCCCATCATGACAACTACATCTCCAGCTAAAGTACATGATGGGTTGGATTAGCGTGAACAAGCAGCAAAACAAACATGAGTAGCATGCCACTATATCTGTTCAACACCGATACGAAGATAGATACTGCGGCCAGGTTCGTCGTTAGAGCTTTGTAGGTAATGCAGGATACATCCGCAACCGGCCGGTGGTATTGCTCAAAGGCACTGAATCATTGTGGCCTGTGCAATTAGGTCATTAATTAGATGGAAAAGAAAGTATATTATTGAGTAGTTTTTCAAACAGCTCTACTGGAATGTCTGATTTGTGCATATGGGTATGCAACCACTACACAATTGATATACTGTGGCTCCCTCTAAAAGAACATGTTCCCAAAAAATTGAAACCAGCATTAAATTAGCAATTTCTTTTAATTCTGGAAGAAATAAATAAGTGATGCGTTTTTTATTTGAAATCTGCATTTGTAGTTCTAACACTATACTACATGGTCACTTTATATATATATATATATATATATATGACAAAACATGGAATGCTATCCAATTGTATTGACTTCTATGAATCTTTTTTTTCATTATTTTGTTCAAAAAATAATTTCAAATGAAAATGTTTAAAGAAAAAGTTTTGGATATCATTGAGCACTAAACTTTGGTATTGCGTGTCTCCTCATCTGTGGTCGCTTGGAAAAGAATAAAAAATTTAATATCAAACTATGAGAATTTGAAACTTATTTTTGGAACATAAAAATATTAAAATGGAAAAAGTCAACAACTGCTGGTCACATGACAAACTAGGGCGGAAAACCTTTTTCCAGCCATATATAGAAATGCATCTACTAATAGACGTGGTCTATAACACTCCCAAAGGAATTGAAATTCCAGAGGCGTGGCTTGTGAATTGTGGTGCGTGGCAGCGAGGGTTTGGCTGGTGGTCTGCTCCCCGTGTCAATTTTTTTCTATTTTTACACCCAATTTGTAAAATTCTGTATATGATTTGTAGAGGTAGTTATCTTTTGCCCAGCCTCTACAAATGGATCACTAGTGCTGTTGGGTTTTTGCCTGCCTATAGAAATTTATTTCTAAAGGTGGCTGATACCCACCCATTTAGAAATCGTTGATTTCTAGAGATAGTCAAATATAGGTGGGTGGAACATCTGCCTCTACCACTTTTGATCGCGTCTACAAATGTTTCATGGTGTAGTGTTGGTGTCTGGCATGTGGCTGGCCCAATAATTTGTCGATCGACACTGAATATTTGGACATAGGATTCTAATTTGATCACCAATATCACCATTCAAATACTTGTAGTCAACCCACTGGATTTTATAAAATGCCCTGAATATACAAATTTGGTATTATGAGATTTCATAGAAAGGGTCAATAATGTGGTGTAAATCATGACCAAACCTCAACTAGACATCATGATGAGGAAACAATACATCTAACTTTGCAAATCTATATCTTGGCTATCCCCATTGTAGGGCAATAAAAAACAGTCGGGGAAAGGTCAATCTACACCAACATGCAGTTATACTTGATCCTCTCCTCCTCAATCCATTTTACTTGATCTTTTCCCATGGCTATCACTGATTTTGAGGAGTTGTTAGAGACTGGGAGGGAACAGGCAAGATGGAGAGAGACGTGCCAGGAAAAGGAGCTCGAGCAGGAGAAGGAACTGTGCCAGATGGGGAAGAGATGCTGGATCTATGGTTTTGGGGCAATTTGGGCCTCGAGAGTGGCAGGCTGGTCGGGCCTTGGCCACTTCTAAATACGTCTTGTCATTTTTTTGATGTTTTACAGGGATGGAGGCAAAGGTACGTGTGGCAAAGCAGGGGAGGAGGCTGAGTGGCGGCGACTATGGGGTAAGGAGTGTGGGAGAAGGCATGAAGGCGCAGATGTGTGTGGCGGCAATGGCAGATGTGATGTCGAGATGACTGTGGGAGAGAGAACCACCTAGCTGTGTTTTTACATATGAAATATTTTCTTTGCCAGTTCCATTATGAGTTGGCGGTGATATATTATCACCAACAATTTTAATAGAATCAGCAGCTAAAATACCATTGGTGGAACCCTGTTGTAGTGGCTTTAGAAAATTGTTCCCAAAAAATGTCTTCCTAGAATAGATCAGAGAACTCATAATCAATATATCGGTCACTAAGTAATCTCAAATAAAAATTTTATCATCTACATCGCTGTAGATCTTATCGAGTTCTATTCTTTTAGTATAAAACATGTCTTGATCCGACTTCATATGAAAAAAGTTATGATTTTAATATACGAGTCCTATGGATATGATTTTTATGATGGTCATCTTAAGACCACCATCGTCAATAGAATACAAGGCTACTCGGAGTGATACTTTCTTAAGCAACCATATGTAGAAATTAATGTGGCAATCCTATGCCCTGCACCTTGCTTAAAGGGCAGGCTGAACCACTTTTAGCCTCGACAAAGAAGTCGTAGGAGATTTAGTAAAAGTGATTTGTAGTAAAGTGGACTTTTATTAAAAATGATTTGTAGTGAAGTGATTTGTAGTCAGAACAAATAGACGCAAGCATGACATCATTATCAAAACTATAAGACTATATTGTATTAATCATCATCTTGCCTCCAAGAGGGAGCCTTCCTCGGCTCTTGTCACACACGCCAGCTAATATTGGCTTGGCGAGGTTGCGGTGGACTGGGGACTGACTATTGTACTCCAGCAGCAGCACTCCTGAGGATCGCGATCAGTCATACAGATGCCTACGACATGTGGAAGCTGTAAGCTTTGACATTTATAGTGGCATTTATCATTGTCACAACGTGGAAATTCTGGGGTACATTTCGTCTTCGCATCTACACATCAGTTTATTCATCAGTAAAAGATTAAATATTGCAAACTCAAGATTAAACTATACACACATACCAGCATCATTGGTGCAGGACAGGACCACCATAGTGAGGAAAATGGCCACAGATATCAGTTGGAAAGTGTAGCACCCGGTTTTAAGAACAAAACCAGATACACATCATATGTGAGCCCAGCCCAGAAAGTCAAATCTCACATATAGCTATAAATAAAGGTAATATCAAAAGACGAATGCTCAATATATAACGTACTTAGCATAAAAGGTATAACCTTAGACGGCAAACAACGGAAAGACAACTCCGATCTTCGGGTGAAGACTCCAATTCCACAGGGACAACTGATTGGTTGATCACAAGCCTAACTCCTTCAAACTCTAGCAATCTGGTACCCATCTGGGATTTTTATCCAAATAATTGAAAAAATAAAGCAAGCGTAAGTACATGTCGTACTCAACAAATATAACATGGGTTCATGAGGCTCAAAAGGCTGACACTGGTTTAATTACGATTAGCTTTTAATGAGTCATCTTTTAGCAATTGGGCGGCAACAAGTTTATTCACAAGCCCATGTAAACACATGATCAGGTAAACATGAATAATGAATAGCATAAACAGTAATCATTAGTGAGCATCTTCATCATCAGTATCATCAGTGTTAATCATCTATTCCATAAGGGTTCCAAGGCCGCTTGTGACCGTGAGCACGGCTGATATATTAGTTTTACACTCTGCAGAGGTTGTACACTTTCACTATGAGTCGTGATTTACCCTTTCGCCCGAGGTCGCGAGCCTCTTAACCCATTACCAAGGAAGGTTGGTAGGGTTCACTATGAAGCCTTTCAAAGGTTCGTCTAACAAGTTAGGGCCATTAGATTCAATCGGCAAACAGATATAGGAACCCCCTGTCGAATAGCATAATTCCATCACAGCTATACACATAAGAGTAGAGGCTGTCCTATACCCGATTCGTCAAGGCATTCTTACGCCATAAAGGTAACCACTAACAAGCTAGAAAAGGTTCTCATACTGAGCTAAAGCCAGAGCCATGTAGCCCTCACAGTTGTACTGTAAGTCCCGGATGATCACCTATAGATAAGTCCTGAGGGAGAGGAATCTAGAGCACCATAAAAATAGCCCAATGCTCTAGGCCCCTAATTCCATGTTGCTAAAAAATATATTTTAGTGTTTATTGCATATTCCATTAGTCAAATTACAAGATCATGGTCTTTAATTGAGCACTAGCATCATACTATCCAATGCATAATCACCCATGGTGTCAAGGTACAAGATATCAAATATCTAGGATATCCTTATTGGCAACAAGGTAGACACATGCAATATGAATTAAGTGATTAAAGGTGAATAGGTAACAAGGACGGTCCCATGCTATACTTGCCTTAAAACTCTGATCCTTCTTCTAGTCCGAGCCTTCAAAGATCTGCTTCTTGATTCACCACGTATAGCTCACCGACTGGACATGATCATAAAGCACCATAGAAGCATGCATGCAATCATACACGAAGCAAATAATAGAACTAAATTAGAATAGTACATCAAACATATGAAATAGCAAGTAAAAACATTTTTAAAGATGTTCTACACGTTACTACGAACGCAAAGACGCGAAAAGCACTCCAATCGGAGCTATAACGAAAAAGTTATGAATTAAGCAAGATTCCCTTTAATAAAATAATAGATTGAATCTAACCTCGAATTTCAAAAGTTGAAAACATATTTAACAGTAGTATAAATATGTAGATTATGCAATTACGAATCTAACGCAACTTGAATAGGTCAAATCGGAGTTAAAACGGAGATTTTATGGCCTACCGAAGGTAGTGGCAATTCTGTAAATAGATCGAATTTGATTTTCGAATTTAAAATAAATAAAATCAAATTTTAAATCTGCCCAAGGACTGTGGGTATTATTTCATAAAAAGGCAGGGGGTCTTTAGCAAAACTACAGGGAAGGCGGGTTCTATATTAAAAATCCAAGGGGGTTTTTGGCAAAAAGGCAAGGCGAAGGGGTGCCGGTTGATCTGGACCAATGGATCTGAAACGGACGGCTAAGATTACAAGAGGGGAGGGAGAGAGGAGAGCCGGCCGGCTGGAACAGTGCCAGACGTGGCGGAGCTCCATTGATGGCGGCGAGGAGCTCGCTTGCGAGCGCGAAGAGGGCCCTAGAGTCCACGATTCGATGCTGGGAAAACACAGGGAGCAAGAGAAGACAATGGCGAACTCGACTCCGTAATCTATGGTGACTAAGGTCGAGCAGAGATGGCTGGCTGCGAGCAATGGCGGTGGTGGAGCAACGGCGACACGGTGAAGGCCAAAATAGAGCGAGAAAGAGGGAGATAAAGTGCTTTGCGGGTTCGAGAACTCTACGCGAAGCTTGGGGAGGCTCTTACCGTGACGGAGGAGCAGCTAAGCAACGCGGCGATGATGGCTTCTTCTCAACGAGATTTGGGCGGCAGGGCTAGGGCACACGATGGCTTAGCGGCTATGCTAGGGCTCGGGATAGAGGCGGCGGACACGGGGCTCGGCTTTTATGAGGCGGGGCAACGTGGGGTGCACGGCACGACGCGAAGACGTGGCGGCGGCGGACTTCCTCGGCGGCGGCTGCCGAGTCTGGCGTGGACGGGAGAAAGGAGACGGCACGACCGAAAGGTGGCCACACTGCCGGTGACTCAAGGCACGAGAGAGAGGAAAGCGGGTGGCGCAGCAAGGCAGCTTGGCACGCCGTTGCTTGCGGCTTGGGCCGTCCTGTTGAGGAGGAGGAGCTAGGCCATGTGGGGAAGAGGTGAGGGGGAGGAGAGAGGCTGGGCTGGTTTGGGCCCGAGGAAAAAAAAAGGCCGGCGGCCCAAGGGAGCAGGCCGGCTGAGCTAAAAGAGAGAGGATGGAGATAGAGAGAGTAGTTTTTCCATTTTCTTTTTGTTTTCTAAATTCTATTTTCAAACCATTTCAAAAGCATTTAAAATTATTTTGAATTTTGGACAAAACCACTCATCACAAAAATAAGTATGCATCAGCATGAATGCATAAAAATGGTACTAAATTCCTATGATAAATTTTAATTTAATGTAAATTATTATTTTTCCTATGTTTTTATGAGCACTAAATTCCAAAATTAACTCAATTTACATCTATTTCGAAGGTAGCAAATTTTAGGGTGTCACAGAAAGCCTTCGTCATATCAACACTGCTAGTTCTCAGTCGTACAAACAAACGAAGATTACTCTTGTCTCCGTCTTCTATTTTAGGCTTTGGGTTCTCATAGACAAGACCATTTGTTAGTTCTTCTATAAAGACAAGGTATCACTCATATCTCTTCATCGTTAATGCCTTGATAGCCTCATTTGCATATCTCTATCTCTATCTCTATCTCTATCTCTATCTCTATCTATATCTATATCTATATCTATATCTATATCTATATCTATATCTATATCTATATCTATATCTATATCTATATCTATATCTATATCTATATCTATATCTATATCTCTTATAATCCTAAACCTCAATAAAGTTCTATCTTGACATGCAAGCTATCCACCTCATTAGTCCACTATCACATGCAATTACAACCCACATCTGCAATTATAAAATATACACATCATCCACTAATAATCGTTGTCCATGTCGACATGCCACATCATCCACCAACATTGGTTTATAATAGTTTATCTCATCCAATTCACATCGACAACTATAATATACACAACAGCGAGACACATCATCCAGTAACATAGACTTAGTTATCGATGTCGGCGTGCCACATCATCCACAAATATTGGTTTATAAAAGTTTATCCCTACATATAAGTAATTATATGTAGTCAATTTCATTCCCAATCATCAACAATTCCCATGGAAACTCGCGGTGTATGCTGCTAGCTAGTATTTGATAATCATTAACCCCACCAGCCTTCTATCTCAACAAGCTCGCCATTCACATCATATCCCAGTAACCATCCACATCATCTCCTACTAAATGCCATGTCATTCCTGCTCCCCAATAACTTTAAACCACGTAATGCAAGCTATCAACGTCACCAGAACCATGCGTAATTACTACTTACTACTTTTGTTCTATCTCAATATGCAAATCATCCACATCATCTTCCACTAACGTTCAATCTCTTAAAGCGATCTAACCATGTCATATCCACTAAGTGCAATTGCTACTTTTAATGTAGAGAAAATACAATGCGGTGCGAGGTTGAGAGGTGGGAGAGGTCGAGGCGGGCCTCGTATGGCTCAGGGGCGAGAGGTCGAGGCGGGCTGTGTTTGGCTGGGCTGTGGCCAGCTGGGCCATCCTGCGCGACTCTTAAGGCCGAGGTTTGGGGTATCCTGTTTACATAACCCCGACAATAGGTTAGAACATAAAAAACACAAAAGTACTTGGAAGTACTAATTGTACTTTTCCAACGATTGTAAAAGATCCCATATGACAAAACATGGAATGCTATCCTTTTTACTGACTTCTATGAATCTTTTATTAAATATTTTTTGTCCCAAAACAATTTGAAATGAAAATGTTTGAAGAAAAAGTTTTGGATCTCACTGAGCACTAAACTTTGGTGGCATGGAAAAGACTAAAAAGTTTAAGATATCAAAATAGGAGAATTTAAAACTTATTTTTGGAACATAAAAAATTTAAAATGGAAAAGTCAAGAACTGCTGGTCAAATTACAAACTAGGGCGGAAAACCTTTTTCCAGCCATATATAGAAATACATCTATTAATACGTGGTCTATAACACCCCATAGGAATTGCAATTCTAGATGCGTGGCTTGTGACTTCGATGCGTGGCAGCGAGGGTTTGGCTGGTGGGCTTCTCGCCATGTCAAGTTTTTTCTATTTTTATTTACACCTAATTTGTAAACTTCTGTATACAATTTGTAGAGGTAGCTATCTTTTGCCCAGCCTCTACAAATCGATCTCTAGTGGTAGCTGATATCCACCCATTTAGAAATCGTTGATTTCTAGATCGGGCTAGCCCCCGACCGAGATGGTCCCCAAAACATGTTGTACAGTACACGCCTTGATCACAATAACTGTGATCGATGTGCACGTGTCCTAGTCTCTCCGTTTTAAATTCTCGTTCTGCCCACGCCAAGACAGAGTAGATGGTGGACCAGTGTTTTTTTTTATCTCTCGACCAAAATTACATTTGGGAACATCCGCCTCTACAATTTTTTATCGCCTCTACAAATGTTTCATGGTGTAGTGTTAGTGTCTATCATGTGGCTGGCCCAAAAATTTGTCGATCCACACTGAATATTTGCTCATAGGATTCTAATTTGATCACCACTATCACCATTTAAATATTTGCAGTCAAACAACTGGATTTTATAAAATGCCCCTGAATATACAAATTTGGTATTATGAGATTTCATAGAAAGGGTAAATAACGTGGTCTAAATCATGACCAAACCTCAACTAAACATCATGATGAGTAAACAATAAATCTAACTTTGCAAATCTATATCTTGGCTATCGCCATTGTAGGCAATAAAAAACAGTTGGGGAAAGGACAATCTACACCAAGATGCAGTTCTACTTGATCCTCTCCTCCTCCTCAATCCATTTTCCTTGATCTTTTCCCATGGCTATCACTGATTTGGAGGAGTTGTTTGAGACGGAGAGGGAACAGGCAACATGGAGAGAGATGTGCTAGGAAAAGGAGCTCGAGCAAAAGAAGGAACTGTGGAAGATGGGGAAGGGATGCTTGATCTATTTTTTTGGGGCGATTTGGGCCTCGGGAGTGGTGGGCTGGTTGGGCCTTGGGCACTTCTAAACACTTTTTGTCATTTTTTATGTTTATTGCAGGGATGGATGCAAAGGTACGTGTGTCAAAGGAGGGGAGGAGGGAGAGTGGCGGTGACTAACGGGTCTGGGAGAAGGCATGAAGGCACATATGTGTTTGACTGTGGGAGAGAGAACCCCCTAGCTGTGTTTTTAGATATGAAATATTTTCTCCACCAGTTCCATTACGAATTGGCGGTGATATATTATCACCAACAATTTGAATAGAACCAGCGGTTAAAATACCATTGGCGGAACCCTGTTGTAGTGGCTATAGAAAATTGTTCCCAAAAAATGTCTTCTTAGAATAAATCAGAGAATTTGTAACCAATATTTCGTTCTCTAAGTAATCACAAATAAAAATTTTATCATCTACATAGTTTTAGATCTTACCGAGTTCTATTCTTTTAGTACAAAACAGGTCTTGATCCGACTTCATATAAAAAAAAGTTATGATTTTTATGTACGAGTCCTGTGTATATGGATTTTTACGGTGGTCATCTTAAGACCACCGCCGTCAATAGAATATAAGGCTACTTGGAGTGACACTTTTCTTAGGCAACCATATGTAGAAATTATAGTGGCAGTCCTGTGTGCTCTGCGCCTTGCTTAAAGGGCAGGCTGAACCACTTTTAACCTCGACAAAGAAGTCGTAGGAGATTTAGTAAAAGTGATTTTATAGTAAAGTGGGCCACAGGTTTTTTTTTTTGTCAGAACAAATAGACGCAAGCATGATATCATTATCAAAACCATAAGACTATATTTTATTAATCATCATCTCGCATCCAAGAGGGAGCCTTCCTCGGCTTTTATTCACCATATTCGTTTGATCGTATTAGCCATGCTTATTAGTCATGATACAGTATTTTTCTCACACAATAAAACAGCATCAGTCGGCTTATAAGCCACAGAAATGATCAAGATAACAGGGTGATTAATCATATTGGCAGCAGCACTCCTGAGGATTGCGATTAGTCACACAGATGGATACGACTTTTGGAAGCTGTAAGTTTTGGCATTTACGGTGGCATTCAGCTAGGTCACAACGTGGAGTTTCTGGGGTACATTTTATCTTCGCATCTGCACATTAGTTTATTAATCAGTAAAAGATTAAAATATTGCAACCTCAAGCTTAAACTATACACACATACCAGCATCAGTGGTGCAAGACAGGATCACCAAAGTGAGGAAAATGGCAGTAGATACCAGTTGCAAAGCCCTCGTCATATCAACACTGCTAGCTCTCAGTCGTACAGACAAATGAAGATTACTCCTGTGTCTGTCTTCTATTTTAGACTTTGGGTTCTCATAGACAAGCCCGTTTGGTAGTTCGTATATAAAGACAAGGCATCACTCATATATCTTCATCGTTAATGCCTTAATAGCCTCATTTGCATATCTATATCTATATCTATATCTATATCTATATCTATATCAATATCTATATCTATATCTATATCTATCAATATCTATATCTATATCAATATCAATATCTATATCTATATCTATATATATATATGTATATATATATATCTATATCTATATCTATTATAATCCTAAACCTCAATAAAGTTCTATCTTGACATGCAATCTATCCACCTCATCCACAAATATAATATACACAACAGCGAGACACATCATCTAGTAACATAGACATACACTACTACAAAAAGCATTTCTAGGGGCGGCTGGTAACCCTTTGTAGGGGCGGTTTGCCCAGCCGCCCCTAAGCAACGGTCTCTACAAATCATGCATTTGTAGGGGCAGTTCCCAGGCCGCTCCTACAAATCAATTTGTAGGGGCGGCTGTAGTACTAGCCGCCCCTACAAACAGGTATTTGTAGGGGCAGTTCAATCTAGAACCGCCCCTACGGTACGTTTTTCCACAAAAAAAATTCAAAATTACAATTCAAAATCGCGTTGCCGAACGTCCCACGACCAACGTTCTGAACCGCGTTCGCGTTGCCGAACGCCCCACGACCAACTTTCCGAACCGCGTTCGCGTTGCCGAACGCCCCGTGACCAACGTTTTGAACCACGTTCGCGTTGCCGAACGCCCCGTGACCAGCGTTCGCGCTGCCGAACGCCGCGCGACCACGACTATAAGCACAAGAGTATTCTATAAACTACAATTACAAGTCCAATTCACAAGAATATATACAATCCATCATTAAATATATAAATTCCATACACATTGTTATCAACGTCCTAGAGCTAGCCTTTCAGTCTCACGAAGGTGTTGGTACTGAGGATTTGTACCTAACTCAGACTCTCGATCATGGTAGGCGCCTCTGACGTGTATAATCTGGTCCAATATGAAGTTGCAAAGGTCGCCGACGAGCTCTAAGAGTTAGTCATCCTTGTATGGGTCTCTTTTCATTCCTTTCTCTTCTCTCCACTAAAAGAGAACAAGTTTCGGTTTAGTATTTCATACCATTTACGAAGTTTTTATACTATGGGTGAAGAGGTTCAAACTTACCCTTAAGGGGTGTCTCCTGTAGGCACTGCTGTTACTCATTATAGAACATATATAGTATCCACAATGTACACTCCCAGGCTTCTGCTTGGGGCACTGTGTGTTTTGCATATGAAAATGTTAAGTAATGCTATTGACAGTCATATAATGGAGTACTGAAGAAGTAAGTTACACTTACCGCACATAGTGTTTTTATAGCCAGCTTTTCCTTCCTTGCTGGATCATGACTTCCATGATGATTAGTGACATAGAACCTAAATGCCCTGTTTGAATTATTTTAGCAAATACAACTTGTTAGTATCCAAAAGTGAACGTTACAAGTATGTATACAAACATATAAGCTAATGAGGATTGTCGATATGTATACGTCTTGAGAATCGATATGAAGTCTTTGTATGTCACCGTGTCCTTATCTAATGAATCAAAGACCCATGGCATGCTCCTCCCGACATCGACGGCTATACAAATCCAGTGATTGCTGCATGGATTTAATCATAGAACTAGATAAGCTCTTTTGCATCGAATAAAATATATCGAACAAAGCTTTAAGTATAGAGTTGAGCTTACTCGAAGTTGTATGGTAGCCATATAGTAGAGTGTTGTTGGAGATTTTTGAAAGCCAGGGCAATGTATGCCGTAACCTTAAGGGACTCTTCCCTTAGTTTCGTCGTACGGATGTGCTCTTTCTCCCAAAGAGTCTTTGCAGCAGCTAGCTCTTTGGCATCAAGTGTCCACCGTTTAGGGTAATTGAAATTTGTTTGGGCTATAGCTTGAGGGTCCACATACTCGGCTTCCACACTTGGCATTTGTTTGACAATGTGCACTTGCATTCTACAAATCACGGCGTGGGTTAGTTACAACAAAATTCAAAGATTGCATTCATATCATATCGGGAGGACAAGGACTTACAGGCACCACGTGCGAATTAGATTTATCTCCATTTCTCCCAGGTGAAAGCATGTTTGCATGTCATTGAAGTCAAAGACAATTTTCCTGGCTGGGCTTCCAAATGTGCCGGTGGGAAAGCATGCTTGTATGATATTTATGCTCGTTGGGAGAACACGCAAGTACCAATCATGGAACCTTCTCATTCCAAGTGGTAGGCGCTGGATGTCCCGGTTTGGTTGGAAGGGCTTGCCTCTTTCATATGTTTTCGAGCAATCCTTTGACCATTTGATGGCATCAACATTTGGATACTGCTTTGCAATTTGGTGGATTTTGCTAGTGACGGCCTCCTCAGAACCCCGTGATGGGACTTTTTAAACTTGGTTCTCAGGCTTGAACTGGTCATGGGAATACCACTTGGACACCGATGAGACGTCTTTGATCAGAACATAAACTGGCCTTATGGTGATTGTATGCTTCTTTCGAAGTTCCCATACAGGCACGTCCTCATCTTCTTGTGCTGCAGCTTCTTCAGGAGGCACTCGTTGTTCATGTATCAGCTATGCTTGTTGAGAAGAATGTGGTATCTCATGATACACTTGCTCGGTACGAGCTGGAGAAGGTTGTGGCATCTCATCAGGCACATGCTCACTAGGAGGCGGGGAAGAATGTGGCATCTCAGGAATGTGGGGGTCACAAGACGGTGAAAATATCTCGCCGACCTCAACAACTCGCTCCAAATTTGGGAGAGGGGGAGGCGGCGAAGAAGCAGTCAATATAATGTCCCGTTTGTGCTAGAGGATGAACTGCCCCATAACGTCTCCGAGTAACATCAGCCCCTCGGGAGTTGCATAGTCTATCCTCCACTGCATGAACTTGGGCTTCACTGTATGCACCTCAACCCTAGTGTAGTCCGAAGGTATCTTATTATTGTGGTGTAAGCCATCGGGAGGATGTGCCACACCCGTTGCCACCTCCATCACAGTGTTCTGCCGACCGCTGAGAAATACCAAGGTGTAACTAGTTGGTTCCCATATGCGATCGACTAGGGTTGTGGCTGCAGTGGAACCTTGGCTGCTAGGAACTTTCGGAGGGCTGCCAACTAATGACAGTTCTCCCGGTGGCGTCTCTAATATCCGTGTCTCTATAGACAGTCCTTGTTGCTCCAGCACCTTCACAACTAGAGCCTTCACTTGGAGCTCCGGACTAGTCTCCCGGTCTCGGCCATGTTTCTTGTACATGTGCCTGTCCTCTTTAAATCCTTGCTTCCAGGTCATCCTTTTCCTTAGCCCCCTAGTGCGGCCTGTGTGCTCCTTGTTTCCTAAGCCAAGGCTAAGCTCGTCCCTCTCTCTAGAAGGATTGAATGAGCCCTTCTCCTTGTCTTCAACATATTTCAGTATCCTTGATACCGCCTCTTGGGTCTCTGGCTTATCAAACTTAAGATTACTACTGGATGATTCTGTACTCCTCGCATATATCCAGATCCTTGAGCGTACCTTCAAATTCGTCACATCGATATTCCCAGCAGTTGCGGCCTCTTCGTCCATCTTCCTAAACTACTCTTCCTTGGCATAGTAGCCACTGGGGCCTAGATGATGGTGGTGTTTGTTCCTCTTCATCAGCTCGGTGTTACGGGCACTGAGCTCCAATGCCTCCAGTGAAGTCTTTTGAGCCACGAGCTCCTCCCATTGACTAGGAGTTATTTTGCCAAACTCGTTGAAGGGAGTTAACCCCTTTTGGATATACTTCGTGTTGAGCTCCGACCTCCAACGTCGGAATGACTCTCCCATCATCCTGATAGCATTTTTTTTTACCAATTCGTGCTTACCCTCCAAAAATCTAAAATTGACCTTCAGCTACCTATCCCATAGTGCATTCTTTGTGTTCTCTGGTACCTCTTTCCAGTTAGGGATTGCTGGGTTCAATTTATCTCTTACTAGGGCCCCGATCGCATTACGGAATTTTCCTCTTAATTCCTTTGGCTCAAGGATCTCCCCTGCTAGCCCGACCTCCGTTATCACATAGCATGCCTTATCTGGATATAGATTTCCTTTTCTATCCCCTTGTTTCCTCTTAGGCTTGGTAGTCATGGTTGTGTCTTTAGTTTGTGGAGTAGAGGCATCGTGATCCGTCTCTGTGGCTATTGCCTCTGCTCTCCTTTCCTCTACTCCGTCTTGTCCAGCGAGATGTCACGGACGTTGACGTCGTCTTTTTCGAGTTTCAGGAGGGACCTGTATATACGACAGGTCAAAGTGTTAGCAGAGGTAACACAATCAAAGCTTTAGCAAAATTTACAAGCTAAGGCTTTTTCCCTACCTCCTCGTTCGGGTCAAAATCCTTGTCCAAATCTTCCTCCATTGGCCTCCTTCTGGCTTCACGTGGGAAAGGATCCTCAGGACTTTCATATCCCTCTTCTGAGTCATCATCATCATCATCCTCTTCTTCTTCGCCTTCAGCAGCCTCTCCTGCTCTTCCTTCTGCTCCCCCTTCCTCCTCGTCACACTGCTCCTGAGTAAGCATCACTTCTAGATCCTTTTCCAACTCATTATCGAACTGCTCCTGAGTTAGCTGGTCCTCTAGTGCTTGCTCCTCATTGGTTGGGTGCTCATCATGCTCGGGGCATCGGGCTGCACTGTCTGGTGTCCGTGACATTATTTCGCGCTTTGTTCTAATAGATGCAAGAAAGTGTGCTTTAGGTACGCGAGAAGGTATAAGAAATCAAAAAGGGCTATAAACCAAAGTAGTCCTATAAAACAACAAAATATAAAAAAAGAATAGTAGCAGTGGTAGAGGCCTTAGAAACATGTCAATCATCATCTGATCTTGAACTTGGAGCATCAAGGCATCATAACAGAGAAGAGAGGAGAAGGTAATGTAGGGGCGGCTGCTAATGATGCCAAGTTCCTCACAAGTTCTTGATCATCAGCTTATATTCCATATAATGTATGGACTTGGACAATTTCATCATCGGTAAAACAAAGGAGAGGAGAGGAGAGGGGAGATTTGGTAAAAAAAACCAACAGCTGCTTAGCAAACATAGTGCAGCAGCTGATGGCAAAAGATAGGACAACAAGTCCTAGGCGAGTCCTAGGAGATTTGGCAAAAAAAGCAACAGCAGCCAACAGTTAGTAGCTAGAAGTAGCAAGTAGTAGTAGTAAGTAGAAAGTAGTTGAGTAGAGTAAGTGTAGCAGTAGAGTGGTAGTAGTAGAGTAAGAGCAGCAGCCACTTAGGTGTAGCGAGTAGTAAGAGGAGTAGTAGGAGTAGTAAGAGGAGTAGTAGTAGTAGGAGGAGGAGGAGTAGTAGTAGCAGCAGCAGCAGCAACAGCCACTACACACCAGTAGTATATAAGCAAAATAAAAATAGATGAGTGGTAGTAGTAGAGTAAGAGCAGCAGCCACTTAGGAGTAGCAAGAGAGAAGAGAGGAGAAGATAGAAGAGAGGAGAAGAGCGATGAGAGAAGAGAGAATAGAGGTCCGCACAAAAGAGATCCCCAAAAAACTTAACAAAAGAGAAAAACAGAGAGACAAACAAAGGAGCAGCTGTTAACTCTAAGCAACAGCGGAGATCCCCCAAAAAAGGAGCAGTTGTAAAATGCTCACACTACCAGCAGGGAGCAAGAGGCCGTTTTGGAGCACCGGCGGTGATGAGAAGACGGCAGCATTGCCGGACAATGTCGGCGTAGTCATGGCAGACCCAAGTAAGTTCTCCGTGGCGATCGCGGCCGCGATCAACAGCTATATGGGGAAGGGCGGGCAGGTGGCGGGCGGCAAGGACGGGGAGAGCAGCAGCAGTAAGAGTAGTAACAAGTGGCAGGTGGTCGAATCACTTCCACCTCGATGACTAGTAATCAGTAGGGTATATCTACTGTTTTATCACGCTCACTCAAAAGGCAACATGTGAATTTTGCAATATGCACGTAGAACTTGGCGTCTTAAATTATGAGGTATTGCATAAATAATGTATAGTCTAACACTAGAGTTCTCTCAAAACAACAATGTTGAACTGGTTTTGCTTATTTCATCAAAAAGCAAGTAAGTCATGATATATGTGCAGTAGACACAGAGCATAAGGATTCTAATTACATATGTGTTTTCTTTAAAAAAATAGAGTACTTCAATTTATACCATGTTTATTCACTACATATAACTTGAATTAACTTGTTTGGTTCAGCTTCTAAAAAATGCTCGCACTGCCATAAAGTAGAACACCAACCAAATGGCCAGAACTAGAAACTGCTTTTTCAGAAAAAGCAATTGCTCTCATGCAGTATAAGTTTCACAACACCTTGGACCTCTAGTTTTGGTTTTGAAGGAAGACATTTTTCACAACTTTACAGTTTATTTCAAGAAAGGTAAAGAGAGAGTAGATTTCATAGTTGTTTTAACCAAACAGCCTACATAATTTTCGCAGCACATAGCTCACGGAAGCTTTTCCAGAGCTCACAGTTGAACCAAACAAACCTTTAGTATTGTACTAGCTGCTCCATACCTTCTATAGTTGTCTTAAGTCAAAAACTTAAACCAAACAAACCTTTGAGCAAATCATATCTTCTATAGTTGTCTTAAGTCAAAAAATTTAAAATCTGAATAAATTTATTAAAAATAACAAATATTTATGACATGGAATTAGTATCTTTAGATATACCATGAAATATATTTTAGTGCATATAAATATTTATACATTTTTTTCTATAAATTTGTTAAACTTAAAAAAGATAACTGCTTGAGACAACTATATAAGATTTAGCTAGCGAGGAGTTGTTCTAGAAGTAGCAGAACAACTTCACAAGATTAGAAGATCTTGGAAGGGGCGCACAGCAGAGGTGGCTACACTAGAATCGAACAAGCACTTGAAATCAATTGAGAAGCAGGAAAGAGTGGATATGAACTCACATTGGGCCTGGGTCGCCTGGGCCTGGACCGGCGCAGCGCCTGCAGCTGGCTGGCATTGGCCACCCCGAGCACGGCTGACTCGTAGGTGCCGATGTTCCCGATGATCCTCTTGGTCGACTGTAGGTACACGTACGCCTCCACGGAGACCAGTGCGGACGGTGGCTCCCACTGCCTGGAATGGAATAGGAAGTCAAGCTCGGCGGGGCGGGTGCGGAGATGGGGCCGCCGCCGGCCAGTCAGAAACCCTAGGTCGGGGAGGAGGGGGCGCGCGGGTACGGGGAGGGGGCGCGTGGGTGCGGGGAGGGGAGGCAGCCTGACGGCATCGGAGAAGAAGAGAGCGCCCAATAGGCAACTCCCGTGTGCGGCCTTGATTATATAGGCGGGATGATTTGTAGGGGCGGTTCCTAATACAGCCGCCCCTACAAATCTATTTATAGGGGTAGTTCCTGATCCAGCCACTCCTACAAATAGTTTCTATTTTTTAAATAATAAATTCTATATTTTTATATCATAAAAACACAAAATAATATAAAAAAATGTGTATATACACAAATATAATATTTTTTATTATTCTATATATGAAGAAATATATATATAAACAATTGTGGTCAAAACAAAATAGAAAACAAAAAAATTAAAATTAAAATTTTGAATTTTAAAACTTCGACTATAATTTTATGACATTAAATGAAATAAAATGAAAATGTTGTAAACATAAAAGTTGTATAACTCATCAACATGTACAACTTTTATTTTGGTCATCTTGTCATGTGACTTTGTTTGAACGATTCAAATTTTGAAATTCAAATAATTTCAACTTGAAACAATATTTTGAAAGAGTAAATGATTTCAGATGAAAAACTAATGAATACCAAAGTTGTAGAACTCATCAATATGTACAACTTTTATTTTCATCATATTTTCATTTGACCAAATTTGCACAGTTGAAATTTTAAATTTCACTAAATGGCAACTTCAAACAAGATTTTGAAACCTTAAATGATTTCAAAAATAAAAGTCATGAACATAAAAGTTGTTGAACTCCTCACTATCTACAACTTTTATTTTGATCACTTCTTCATGTGATAAAGTATTAGTAAACATTGTTCATAAATACACATATGACTCATAGTTTCATGAACTATACGAGAAACATGTTGATTTGTAAACAATGTTTACTATCACTTTGTCAGATGAAGAAATGATCAAAATAAAAGTTGTAGATCTTGATGAGTTATACAACTTTGGTATTCATCACTTTTTCAGCTGAAATCATTTAATGGTTGAAAATCTCGTTTGAACTTGTCATTTTTTTAAATTTGAAAATTTGAAGTGCTCAAACTTTGTCAAATGAAAAGAATGATCAAATCAACCCACTAACTTGATAGGGCAAGATTTTAGAAAATTTTAGGAAAAAAATCATCACATTTGGAGTTAGTATGAGGGAGAAAGACTAGTTACAAATTTTACCTAGAGATTAAAAAGAAAAATCACAACTGTTCATGATGATCAATGATGAACAAGTGTGATTTCTCTTTTTAATCTGTGGCTGAAACTTGTAACTAGTTTTTCTTCCTCATACTAACTCCAAATGTGATGGTTTTTTTTCCTAAAATTTTCTAAAATCATGCTCTATTATTTTAGTCTAGTCATCTATCTTTGTCACTAATTTTGAATGATTTAAATTTTAAATTTCAGAAAATGACAGCTTCAAACCTGATTTTCAAACACTAAATGATTTCAGCTGTAAAGGTGATGAATATAAAAGTTGTATAACTCATCAAGATCTCCTACTTTTATTTTGGTCATTTCTTCATTTCATAAATTATTAAGTGATTTCATAAAGTTTTAGTAGTAATAGAGTGGATGTTCAAATAGAGTCATCTAGATGTTGCAAAGAGTAGTCTCACACACATGCATAAATATAGTCTCACACATATACAAAAATATGTAGTCTTACACATACATAAATATATAGTCTCACACGCATACATAAATGAAGTCTTACAAACACACACTTACACAAACACTCCACGTTCAACAACTAGCTAGCCCGCTATAACGACTTTCTCCTTGACACCTTTTCGTTCCTATGGCAATATGTCTTTGGAGAGGTTCTTTTCCACAACACTGATCTTCTTAGGAAAGTCTGTGAATAGCGGCATCTCATTGTAGTTATTGTAAGCTTCAACATCGTCCACGCCACCAACTCCAATAATGTGTTGTTTCCCGGAGGCAACCACGTGCTTTGTCTTCTTCTTCAGGGGGAGGTTACTTTGTGGGTTAGACATATAGAAAACTTGTGCGACACGTGAAGCGAGCACCCAAGGGTCATCTTGGTAGCCTAGATTGTCGAGGTCCATGACTCTCAATCCGATCTCGTTCATTTGGTGTTGTTTGATCCAGCGGCATCGAAACCGGGCCACCGTTATATCCCTTCCATAGTCAAGTTCCCATATCTCTTCAATGATGCCAAAGTATTGGATCTTTCACCCCAATCCATCGAGAGCCTCTATTCGAACGCCGCTGTTTTGGTTCACATATTTACTATCCTTTGCATGGGTATAGTGCGTATACCCATTGATGTCATAAGCATTCCAAGATGTCACCTGTCTCGATGGCCCCTCTGCCAACCTACTAATGGTAATAGAGTCTATGGTTTCTTCAGGCGGTATGTTTTGGTCCTTTAACCATGTAGTTAGTCGTTGCTTGTGTTGTTTCATGACCCAATCATCTGAACGTTTAGCTGTAATGGTAGCCAAGTGTTCATCAATGTACGGTTGCATCAGTTGTGTACTCTACAAGACACTGTAATGCGCCCGACTCACCTCTTTGTAATCATGGTCGATGAACACTTTTCTACCACTGTGCCCTTCCCGGCCAGCCTTCCCTTGTGACGAGAATCGGGTTTACCAATCTCTTTCTGTACTTTTAGGTACTCTTGACAGCACTCAACGACTTCTTCAGTATTGTAACCCTCTATCATGGAGCCCTCTGGGTATGCTCGATTATGCACGTATCGACTTAGAACCGACATGAACCGCTCGTAGGACCACATTTCATGCAAGTAGCAAGGGCTCAGCGCCTATATCTGATGAACCATGTGAATCATGAGATGTGGCATTATATCAAAAAAAGCTGGAGGTAAACACATCTCTAGTTGGTTTTGTGTCTCCACCATAAATTCATGTAGGTCACTCAGCTCTTGGTTGCCAATCATCTTTTGTGAGATCTTCAAAAAGAAGTAGCACATGCGGGTGATGGCCATTTTCAAGAACTCTAGCTTTATAGCCCTGATTGCAATAGGTAGAAACACTGTCAGCATCATATGGCAGTTGTGAGCCTTGCAGTGTGTTATTGACAAGTCCTTCATCGACACTAGCTTCTTAACATTTGCTGAAAACCCAGTCGGGACTTTGATCCCCCTCAGGAAAATGCATATAGCTCTCTTCTCGTCTGGTGTTAGGTTGAAGCACGCCGCGGTGTAACACCCTAAAATTTGCTCCTTTTAGAAATGTAGTTAAATTGATTTAATTTCGCATTTTTGTGTTCATGAAATATAGGGGAAAAAATTTCATTAAATTTAAAATTTATCATAAGGTAGCAACATGTTTGCGCATACATGCCGGTGCAATTGATTTTTTTGATTTTGTGGTTTGAATCAAGTTTCAAAATGGGTTGAATTGCTTTTGGAAATAAATTTGAAAATGGCTTTGAAATAAAAGAAAAGAAAATAAGAAACTAAGAGCATTTAAAAAGTTGTGAAAATTTATTTTTGAAAACTTACCAAAATTTATCATTCTTATTTGAATTGAAAAGTATATTGGAAATAATATTTGAACTTGATTTGATTCTTAATTGAAATTGGTTTTGAAATAGGAAATAGAAAAGGATTTGAAAAAGAAGAAGAAAAAAAACTCCCTTCTCCCCTTAGGCCCGAAGGCCTGCTTCTATTTCTCTCTCCCCGGCCCACTATTTTTTCCCCGCGCGATCCAGCTCTTTTTCTCTCCCTTCCCCATTCCGCGGCCCAGCTCGGCTTATTCCTTTCTCCCGCGCGCAGGCCCATTTTAGGCTAGCCCAGCAGCCACGCTGTGTAGCCCAAGCTCCCCTCTTCTCTCTCACTGCCAGGTCGGCCCCATGCGTCAGCGCCATCTCCTTCCTTGTTTTCGTGCCCGAGCGGGACTCCATCCCGTGTTGGGAGTAAGCCGCCGCCCTGTATCCACCATGACCTTGGCGTGCTGCCCACACCACGCCTCTATAAATAGGAGCCAAGACCATGTCACACCCCATCCCCTAACCCTAGCTTGCGTCATCTTTGCTTCGAAGCTCGCAGCGCCGTGAAACCCTAAGCCACCACCATCGGTTGTCTTGCCGTTCCGCCGCTCTGTCGTCGACCAGGACCGCTCCCCGAGCGTTGCACAAAGGTAAGGAACCCGTAGGTACCATCCGTGCCCTACTTCTTGCTCTCTGTCTCTCACGTCGCGTCGTCGGAGTTTCATCGGTGAGTCCGACACACCTCGTCGAGCCCTACGCCGCCCTAGTGCCGTCGTAGCCGAAGTAACCCCCCCATCGAGTTTGCCTTGGCTTCCTCTTCCTTTTCGTATATTTTCCAAGCCTAACCGTTCCCTCCAAGGCCGAATTCGAGTTGCGCCAGCGAGCTCTTCGTCGCTATCCATGGCCGCCGCCGTCTAGAGTCCTATTCTGGCCGGGCGGCATCTCTCTCACCCCCTCTGATTTAATCAGAGCCATCTATCATGGATCCAACGGCTCAGATGAGCCCGTACCCCTTCGCGCGCCACATTGCGAAAGAGTCCCTCCAATTCTCTGTTTTCAATCCCGCGGTCCATTGCGCAATCCATTGATTACGCCTTGATCTTTTAAAAGCGTATTTTATTCGGTTGACTTCAAAAATACGTTTTCACTTATTTACAGATTTGCCACTGATTTTGTTTTAGCCATAACTTCTCCGTTTTAACTCCGATTTGACCCGTTCAACTTGCGTTAGGTTCATAATGTCATAATCTACATGTTTATACTACTGTTAGATGTGTTTTCAACTTTTTAAATTCGTGATTAGATTTAATCTATTATTTTGTCAAAGGAAATCTTGTTTATTTCATATCTTCTGCGTTTTAGATCCGTTTTGACCCATTTAAGTTGCGTTAGATTCATATCGACGAGATCTACACGTTAGTAACAGTGGTTAACAAATTACTATTTCTAAATTTCATGGTTTAAATCATATCTTGATTTATAATTCTGCAACTAGGTTTTATAAATAAAATATGATTTGTTTTACTTTAGTTTTATAATTCAAATCTAAATTTGATTTAATCCGATTTATATAAGATTTTATGTAGTTAAAATAAATGAAGCCTTTCTTTTCCATGTATAAAGCAAATCTCTCGGTAGTTGTATCTTTTCGACCGTAGCTCCGATTAGAGTGCTTCTCGCGACTGTGTGTTCATAGTGATGCATAGAATCGTATTTTAAACTCTTTTACTTATTTTTCTATGATTGGTGTACTGTTCTAATTTAGATCTATTGTTTGCTTCATGTATGATTGTATGGATGCTTGTGTGGTGCTTTATGATTTCGCCCAGTCGGTGAGATATACGTGGTGATCAAGAAGAGAAAGAATAACGTTGAAGGTTAAAGCTTACCGAAGGATCGATGTTTAAGGCAAGTATAGCATGGGACCTTCCTTGTTGTCCTACATACCTTTAATCATTTAATTCATACTGCATGTGTCTACCTTGACTACCAATAAGGATATCCTAGATATTTGAAACCTTGTGTCTTGATACCTATGGGGTATTGCATTGGGTAGTATGATGCTAGTGCTCAACTACAACCATGATCTTGTAACTTGACTAATGGAATATGCAATAAACACTAAAAGATGTTTTTTAGCAACATGGAACAAGGGGGCTAGAGCATTGGGTTATTTTATGGTGCTCTAGATTTTTCTCCCTAAGGACTTATCTATAAGTGATCATCCGAGACTTATAGTACAGCTGTGAGGGCTACGTGGCTCTGGCTTTAGTTGCTTGGGAGACCTCTTCTAGCTGGCTTAGAGGATACTACGAGTCAGGTATAGGACAGCCTCTGTCCTGTTGTGCCTTGCTATGGAAGCAGCCTTTTATTTTTTTTGGAAGGGGGGTTCCTATATCTGATGACCCTGCGGCCCTTCCCGGTTAGACGAACTTCTGAGTAGCTTTATGGGGTTTTCAGTGTCTAGACGTAATTAACCCATGCACTTGTAAAACCATGACTCACTGCGCAGAGTTAGTAAACTGGTATATCAGCCGTGCTCACGGTCACGAGCGGCCTTGGAACCCTTACGGAATAGATGATGAACACGGATGATACTGATGATGAGTATGCTCATTAATGATTACTGTTTATGCTATTCATTACTCATGTTTACCTGATCATGTGTTTATGGGCTTGTGATAAACTTGTTGCCACCCAATTGCTAAAAGATGACTCATTAAAAACTAATCGCAGTTAGCTAGTGTCAGCCTTTTGAGCCTCATGAACCCCATGTTATATTTGTTGAGTATGACATGTGCTTACGCTTGCTTTACTTTTCAATTATTTGGATAAAAATCCTGGATGGGTACCAGATTGCTAGAGTTTGGAGGAATTAGGCTTGTGATCAACCAGTCAGTTGTCCCTGTGGATTTGGAGTCTTCGCCTAAAGATCGGAGTTGTCTTTACGCTGTCTATACTCTGAGGTTATATTCTTTATACTAATATGTTATGTATTTAAGCATTGCCTATTGATATTACCCTTATTTGTAGCTATATGTGAGATTTGACTTCCTGGGCTCACATATGATGTATATCTGGTTTTGTTCTTAAAACCGGGTGTTACAAAGTGGCAGACTGTATTTTCCATTAGCCTCAGGTACCGGGTGAAGCTATGGCATCACGTTTAGCTGCACCATGTCTTTCTGTGCTTTCAGACCATCCTTTGACTTGCCTGTGTCCATCAAGGTAGCAATGAGACTCTCAAAGACATTCTTCTGCACGTGCATAGCATCAATGGCATGGGGGACCTCCAAGTCTGGCCAATAAGGCAGATACTGAAAGAAGATCGATTGTTTCTTGAAAGGTACGCCTTCGACAGGAGGCGTGCTTCTATCTCTATTCGTCCCATCCGGATTCTTCTTTCCATAGACGATGCGTATGTTTTTCACCATTATGTACACATGTTCTCCGTTATGACGTCTCTTCGGAGGGGGTTCAATATCCGGGGCGTTGTCATAAAATCTAAAGAACAATTTGCTGCGGAACTTGTGACTTGTCTTTAAGAAGCGTCAGTTCCTTAGGTAAACTATCTTCTTGGATGCATCTAGGTACACCCATGTAGTACCATCCAAGCAAACCAAGCATCCCGTCTTTCCTTTGATCTGTCCAGACAAAGCAAACAGCGCGGGATAATCATTGGCAGTAACAAATATTATTGCTCTACATATGAAGTCCTCCTTTCGGAATGCATCGTACATCTGCTCCCTATGCCTCCATTGCCTCTCCATTTCTTGCATCAAAGGCTCGAGGAACACGTCTATATCAATGCCTAGTTGTTTAGGGCCAGAAATAAGAATAGTAAGGAGAAGGTACTTCCTCTTCTGACACAACCATGTTGGGATGTTGTACATGGTCAAGATCACTGGCCATGTGCTGTGGTCGCTCATCCTCTCATTAAAGGGATTCATTCCATCGGTGCTCAAGCCAAACCGTACATTCCTTGGGTCATCGTTGAATTCTTTGTGCTTCTCATCAAACCTTTGGCACTGATTACAATCAGCCGGGTGTGCAATCTTATCATCATCTACCTTGCGCTCATCATCCCACCATGTTATGAGTGTGGCTTCTTTAAGGTTTAGGAAGATACGTCTCAAGAGATCGGTCACTGTCAGGTACCACATTACCAAGGCACGAATTCTTCTCTGCTTTGCATCGTTGCCTAATGGAGTGTCCTCTAGGGGCTGAGATTCTTGTACCACCTTTTTTGTACCCTTCTTATTCCTCTTTTTCCCCATGGAGGGTTCGTCCCCACCGTAAAGGTCATTGTTCTTGTACCGGCTGGCCCCACACCGGGGACATTTATCTAGTGACTTGAACGTTTCGCCATGAAAAAGTATATAGTGGTTGGGGCATGCATGGATTTTTTCAACCCCCATTGTCAATGGACTTATGACCTTCTTCGCTTGGTATGTGTTGGCGGGAACTGAGTTTGGTTGTGGCAGCACCCATAATAGGAGATGCAATAGATCGTTGAAACTATAGTCTGACCAGCCGTACTTAGCCTTCAGGATGAGCAGCTCAAGGACAAAACGTAGCAATATCCAATGTGTCGGACAACCCTTTTCAACACCATACATAGTCTCCTTTGATGCTTTTGTCACCCTTTCCAAATTTTCTAGACCTTTCGGGCTATTTAGTAAAATCTTTGGTCCAAGGGCTCGAATCATGTCCTCTAAATCATCTTCATCCCTGACACGTGCTCCACCATCATTATTGGCACCATCTTCATCATTACCATCCCAACCACCAGCATCACCACCTTGTTCATTACCAAACTCAAAATCCATTCGTGCATCAAGCTCTGCTGAATATTGGGACAGGGATTATATGGTTTTGTCGTCGTATTCCTCCTCATCCTCGTCGTTAACAATAACCATTTCACCATGATGAATCCACACTGTGTAGTCCTCAACAAATCCTCGCATAATCAAATGTGATCTGATGATAGTCACATCTATCCATGCCATACGGTTCTTGCAATCTTTACAGGGGCAAATAATTGTATCCTTATTCTCTTTCAATGTCATTGCATGCTTCTTTGCAGCTTCAATAAATGTATCCACCTCTTCACGGAAACCTGCCTTGAACCTTAATGAACCATACATCCAAGAGCTCATGTACTCCAACTTTTACAACAACAACAAAACAAACATTAAAGGACTACTTATTCAGATATATATAAAAATGAATCAAATTAATAATTACTTGAGAATAATTGTATATACTTCAAATATATATGAATATAAATCTAATATAATTACATGAAGCATACAAACACACCATGGTAGAGGAAAATTAATTAATGGCCCATTTATCCATAAATAATTAAAATATATATTTATTGATTACAATAAACAATTTCAAAGACAACAATTAGCAACAATTATACTTTACCCAATATCTTTCATACAAACCCTAGTCCAATTTCATCAAACATAAATTAACAAAAACGAAATTAATAAAAAAACCAAACCCTAGATTTAGATCCACATGCACATGAAACATCCATAAAACTAACTAATTGTTCACTAAAATAAAAAACATGGACCAAATAAGGTACTGATCTTGTTCTCCTCCCTAATTTACCCTAGTACATTTAAAACTTGGCTCTAATTTGCTTCATAAGTAGCTCAAGCATCATAGAAGAGAGAGAAAAACAAAACTCTAATTACTCACTAACCAACCATTAAAACTTCAAAAAAAAGTGTGGAATAGTATTTTCTTACCTTCCACAACCTCTCCATCAAAGGATTTGAGACCAAAACCTTCCCCCTTAGTAGAGCAATTTTTGGGAGGTGCCCAAGGCCTCCCCACCTTTCTTTCACGGGTTGGAGTGAGTGACCCGAGGAGGAAGAAGTGCTGTAGCTGTTTTATATGTGGGTCATTTGTAGGGGCGGCTGGTGATTGAGCCGCCCCTACAAATCCGACACTACTGGAATCTCGCATTTTTCTGTGCGTGCGAAAATACACAGAAAAATGCGAATACCGTCAGAAAAATATTTTTCTGACGGTGTTCCCTCAGAAAAATACCCACAAAAATATAATGACAGAAAAATCAAATTTTTCTGTGGGTTCACCGTCAGAAACAATTTTTCTGTGGGTGTTACACGCACAGAAAAATTACGTTCGCCCAGATTAAAACTATTTTTTCTGTGCGTTAATCCACACAGAAAAAAGAAATTAACACACAGAAAAACACATGTTTTTTTCTGTCGGTCTAAGTGAACTCACAGAAAAATTAATTTCGCCCAGATTAAAAAAAATATTTCTATATAGCCAGCCTCACAGGAAAAAGGAGTTAAACACACAAAAAAATTATTTTAAAACAGTAGCAACATTATATTAAAATATATATTTTCTATACAGCAATTTCTGTGCATGACCAACAAGGTTTCATTCAAATAATACACAAATCAGTAGTTCTACAGCAATGCATGTAATGTTGTCGTTGCTCCCACGCCTGAAGGCGATCTCCGTAAGCTTCCGGGCTGCAGCCTCAGGGCTATCCTCGTCCTTCACAAATGCAACAGCATGCTGGAACAACCATATGCACCGATCAGCAAAGAAACAGTGAGTGAAGCTTCTGCTGACTCTTAGTTTTGTTATATGTGCACAAGAAAAAATTGTGTCAAGGAAAACATCAATGCATGTCTACACGACTAGAGAAGGTACTGTGATCCACACATCCATGATTTTTTTCTTTTCTAAAATACAAACACATGTCAGGAGCTTATGCCAGGTATGCATGCATTTTCGTGAGCATTTAATGGTAGAATAAGCAATAACCAGTGGAGGCACTACTATCAATTTGTCCCTAGATCAGTAAATCTTTTCCACGTAAGCTTACTAATCAGTTTCAAGAAAACTTTCTAGCTAGCAAAATCCAATATGAATGTCATTGATCGCTGATAACTTCAGGCTTCATTTTTTTACAATAATTTTGCAAACGAACATACTCCCAATCCAAGCTAAAGATAAATTGGATGTGTTCAAACTAAAGCATTAATATTTATCAGCGAACATAGTCCCAATGCGTACATTAGGGGAACTAAAACATGCAACCCTATCAAAGGTACCTTTATCAAATCTTCTGAAAGTTTGTGGTTCTCATCAAGGCAGTACCTTTATCAAATCTATGATTAGCTTCTAGGTATTCTTTCTCCTTTGCTGTCCAAATTGATCTTTCAGATTCCATGTCCAAAAGGGCATCAGTAAGTTGCTGCATTCATTTTAGAAAATGAAATTATTTCACATAACATATAAATGGATAAAAGTATAGAGTTTTACCATTCCCAAATCGTCCTTTTCAGCAATTGAAGTGACTAGGGCTTCTTGTAAAGAAGAAATTTCCGCATCCATATCAAAAGCATAACAGGGATATTACTCAAAAGAAATAACGCAGATACGTGTAGCAAATTTGGTATATGGCATACTAACCTCATTTGGCACCACATCCCAGAGCCCATCACTAGCCAAAATAACACTAGTAGAGAACAGACCTTTGATCATCGGCCAAAATGGGCTCTAATCCAGGAATTTTTTGCGCCCGGGACTAGAGATACCTTTAGTCCCGGTTGGTGGCTCCAACCGGGACTAAAGATCCCTGCCCAACGGCTACTGCGCCAGACAGAGGTGGCAGGGACCATTAGTCCCGGTTGGAGCCACCAACCGGGACTAAAGGTATACTTTTACTCCCGATTGGTGGCTCCAACCGGGAGTAAAGGTCTACTCCCGGGCCGTGGCTGCGCCCTGGGTTGGAAAGTTACCTTTAGTCCCGGTTGGAGCCACCAACCAGGACTAAAGGTCCCTCCTTTATATCCCGGCCGTCTCCTTCCTCCCCGAGCCCGAGCTCAGCACATTTTGAAGCTCACTGCAGTAGTGTTCTTGCTTCCTCCCTCCCTCCATTGTTCCTCCATCCATTCTTCAATTCCTCCGTCCATTTCTTCGATTTCTCCGTCGATTCTTCAGTTGTAAAGGTTACCAATCTCATACTCTCATTTTTCACCATTGTCTTATCTCATTTTGTTCACTATATATATATATGATTCTTTATTGTGGTTTTTTTTCATTTGTAAGCAATTTGAGCTCAAAATCACTTCAAGCTTGCATATTTACATGAAAGAAGGTTAAAGTAGCTAGTTGAACTTGCGGACCGTGTTCATCTCGGCGACCATGTTCTCTGCCGAGCGGTAATGGACGTCAAGGAGGAGCTTTGATTCTACGAGGGAGAGCAGCAACGGTCGTGGAAGACCGTGTTCCCTTCCTCGTAGAATCGGAGCTCTTCCGTGGCAAGTACGGTGCCGTCCGGTGGAGAAATGCTCGCCGAGATGATCACGTAAGTAAGTTCAACTAGTACGGATGGTTATTTATTCACATGTCCCGATATCGTCGCAGTAGTCTGTCAATCACCGCACTTTTTATTTTAACTTTTTATGAAATGAAAAACTTAGAAAATAGTTAGAAAATTATAGAAAATCCGTACTAATTGAACTTGCGGACCGTGTTCAGCTCGGCGAGCATGTTCTCTGTCGAGCGGTAACGGACATCAAGGAGGAGCTTTGATTCTATGAGGGAGAGCGACAACGGTCGTGGAAGACCATGTTCCCTTCCTCGTAGAATCAAAGCTCTTCCTTGACCAAGTACGGTGCCGTCTGGTGGAGAAATGCTCGCCGAGATGATCATGTAAGCAAGTTCAACTAGTACGGATGGTTATTTATTCACATGTCCCGATATCGTCGCAGTAGTCTGTCGTTCACCGTACTTTTTATTTTAACTTTTTATGAAATGAAAAACTTGGAAAATAGTTAGAAAATTATAGAAAGTCCGTACTAGTTGAACTTGCGGACCGTGTTCAGCTCGGCAAGCATGTTCTCTGTCGAGCGGTAACAGACATCAAGGAGGAGCTTTGATTCTACGAGGGAGAGCGACAACGGTCGTGGAAGACCGTGTTCCCTTCCTCGTAGAATCGAAGCTCTTCCTTGACCAAGTACGGTGCCGTTCGGTGGAGAAATGCTCGCCGAGATGATCACGTAAGCAAGTTCAACTAGTACGGATGGTTATTTATTCACATGTCCCGATATCGTCGCAGTAGTCTGTCATTCACCGTACTTTTTATTTTAACTTTTTATGAAATGAAAAAACTTAGAAAATAGTTAGAAAATTATAGAAAATCCGTACTAGTTGAACTTGCGGACCGTGTTCAGCTCGGCGAGCATGTTCTCTGTCGAGCGGTAACGGACATCAAGGAGGAGCTTTGATTCTACGAGGGAGCGCGACAACGGTCGTGGAAGACCGTGTTCCCTTCCTCGTAGAATCGGAGCTCTTCCTTGACCAAGTACGGTGTCGTCCGGTGGAGAAATGCTCGCCGAGATGATCACGTAAGCAAGTTCAACTAGTACGGATGGTTATTTATTCACATGTCCCGATATCGTCGCAGTAGTCTGTCAATCACCGTACTTTTTATTTTAACTTTTTATGAAATGAAAAACTTAGAAAATAGTTAGAAAATTAAAGAAAATCCGTACTAGTTGAACTAGCGGACCGTGTTTATTTCGGCGAGCATGTTCTCTGCCGAACGGTAACGGACGTCAAGGAGGAGCTTTGATTCTACGAGGGAGAGCGACAACGGTCGTGGAAGACCGTGTTCCCTTCCTCGTAGAATTGGAGCTCTTCCTTGACCAAGTACGGTGCCGTCCGGTGGAGAAATGCTCGCCGAGATGATCACGTAAGCAAGTTCAACTAGTACGGATGGTTATTTATTCACATGTCCCGATATCGTCGCAGTAGTCTGTCAATTACTGTACTTTTTATTTTAACTTTTTATGAAATGAAAAACTTAGAAAATAGTTAGAAAATTATAGATAATCCGTACTAGTTGAACTAGCGGACCGTGTTCATTTCGGCGAGCATGTTCTCTGCCGAGCGGTAACGGACGTCAAGGAGGAGCTTTGATTCTACGAGGGAGAGCGGCAATGGTCGTGGAAGACCGTGTTCCCTTTCTCGTAGAATTGGAGCTCTTCTGTGGCCAAGTACGGTGCCGTCCGGTGGAGAAATGCTCGCCGAGATGATCACGTAAGCAAGGTCAATTAGTATGGATGGTTATTTATTCACACGTCCCGATATCGTCGCAGTAGTCTGTCAATCACTGTACCCAAACGTAGTATATATATAAATATAAACGATAATCGATTGTTATGTGTGTACACTCCCATTCTTCTGTTAATTTGCGGAAATATCATGTGAATTACTTACCTGCCGTAGTAAAAGACGAGAACACAATGAACACCTGCCGTATTAAAAAATGAGTTTAGAGAGTAGATGGCAACTGCTTCTGGGTCCTCGGCCTCTCATGGGTTTCCAAAGCGACTTAGGCCGGGCCTCCCTCTCATTCCATGCGGCAAGTGTCGTGATGAGACGAAGATTGTGATGGAGTACCGAGTGAAGAAGGAGGGTCCCAACAAGGATCGTATCTTCTATAAGTGTCCGGGATTGCAATGTGAGTTATTTTATCGTATTTAATGATTATGGTTAGTTTATACCTATTTTCATGATGGTTGTGATTAAAGTTCTAATTTTTTGTTTTAATTTCAATGGGGATGGCAAAGGGCGATGTTCAACTTCTCTTTGGGAGGAAGAGTATGTTGAACTCGTGCAAAAATATCTTGCACAACAGGCAGACATCTGGCTAATGAGGCGTTGATCCAGCCAAGAAGCCCAAAGATGTTGCACAATCGGGGATCTGCCCTCTTTTTAGTTGAGATTGGTCACAAATCCTTGTGCTCCTTAAATGTATTTTAGCTTTAGTTCTTTTAGTGGTAGTTGGGATTTTCTACATTGTAGCGATGCTTTCATAAATTTGTACCTTTTGTGGTGGCACGCATGTTGTATAAATAATTAATTATGATCTAGGTTTTAATATGGTATTTATGTCAGGTAATGCAGATGAGCCGGCATTGGATGTACAATGCTGATCGCCGCTCCCAAGAGTTCATTGATGGTGTGCATTCTTTGTTACGTGCGGCCGAGGCAAACAAACGCGACGGTTTTATGTGCTGCCCATGTGCCATATGTAAGAATACAGTGGAATATCCTTGCTCAAAGACTCTTCATTCACACTTGTTCAAGTCGGGTTTCATGTCAAACTATATTTGTTGGACGAAGCACGGAGAAACCGGTGTTGTAATGGAAGAAGGTGAAGAAGAACAATGGGACGACAATGATATTATTCCCGATGGTGCGTGCTTCAATGATACTACAATGGGAGAAGCTGAAGAAGAGGTAGCCGCAGAAGATGATCCAGCTGATGATCTTTGTTAGGTCATTCGTGACGCACAAAGAGAATGTGAAAGTGAAAAGGAGAAGATCAAGTTCGAGCGGATGCTAGAAGATCACAAGAAATTGCTGTACCCAACTTGTGATGTAGGGCAGAAAAAGTTGGGAACCACACTAGAATTGCTGCAATGGAAGGCAAAGAATGGTGTATCTGACCAGGGATTTGGAGAGTTACTAAAAATCCAAAAGAAGATGCTTTCGAAGGACAATGAATTGCCCGCCACTACCTACGAAGTAAAACAAGTTGTCTGTCCTATGGGGCTAGAAATCGAGAAGATACATGCATGTCCTAATGACCGCATCCTGTACCGTGGCAAAGAGTACGAGAAATTGGATGCATGCCCAGTATGCCATGCATCGCGGTATAAGATCAGGCGAGATGACCCTGGTGATGTTGAGGGCGAACGTCCACGGAAGAAAATCCCTGCCAAGGTTATGTGGTATGCTCCTATAATACCACGCTTGAAACGTATGTTCAGAAACAAAGAACATGCAAAATTGTTACGATGGCACAAAGAAGACCGTAAGGTAGACAATATGTTGAGACACCCTGCTGATGGGTCCCAGTGGAGAGCAATCGACAGAGAATTCTCGGAGTTTGCAAATGACGCAAGAAACTTAAGGTTTGCTTTAAGTACAGATGGTATCAATCCTTTTGGAGAGTAGAATAGTAGTCATAGCACTTGGCCTGTTACTCTAAGTATCTACAACATTCCTCCTTGGTTATGCATGAAGCGGAAGTTCATTATGATGCCTGTGCTCATCCAAGGCCCGAAGCAACCTGGCAATGACATCGATGTGTACCTAAGACCACTTATTGACGAACTTCTCATTTTGTGGAATAAAGAAGGTATGCGTGTGTGGGATGAGTACAAACAGAACACTTTGATCTGCGAGCATTGTTGTTCGTAATAATCAATGATTGGCCTGCTCTAAGTAATCTTTCAGGACAGTCAAACAAGGGATATAATGCATGCACACACTGCTTCGGTGATATTAGAGGTGTATTCTTGAAAAAATATCAAAAGGTCGTGTACCTTGGCCATCGTCGATTTCTTCCTGCAAATCACCCCGTAAGAAAGAAAGGCAAGCATTTTAAAGGAAAGGCAGACCACCTGACCAAGCCTCGCAACTGAACCGGTGAGGATGTACTCGATATGGTCAATGATGTGAAAGTCATTGTCGATGTTTCACCACCGATAGCCTGCCACGGGGGTACCCGGGGCAGTATGTTCGAGCTTCGGCGTATGCTGAACTCGATGGTTAACGCAAGAGACAGCCGATTTATCCTGGTTCAGGCCCTCGATCGTAGATCGAGTAATAACCTTACGTCCAGTCGGCCTTAGCCTTTGCGTTGGATTGATTGTGATATGATGTGTTGTATATTCGTTGTTCTCCCTCTCAGGAGCCCTGCCCTCCTTTAAATAGTCAGGAGGCCAGAGTCCTAGTCGGTTTACAATGAGATTTCCTAGTAGGATTACTTAATAGTTCTACTACTAAGATTACATGGGAAGAATCCTAGTTGAACTAGATCTTCTCTCTCCCTTGCGGGGTATCCTGTGGGTCCCGCATCGACAAGCCCCCGAGCACTTCATGGTTGAGCTCTGAAAGTCTCGCTCTGCTCCTTCAAGTCTTGTTGAGTAGGAAACAAGATGTCATCCGAGCGCTTTCTGGAGTGAAACCTTGTAGCGCTTCTTGGGATCTTTGAGTGGTGAGTGCTTTTCTGAAGAAAAAATACATCCATCTGGTTGTAGCCCCCGAGCCTCTTGCTATTTGGAACAAGGAGCTGGAGGATCTTGTCTTGAAGTTGTTCTGATTGTTCGTTGAAGTTTTATCAAAAAGAACTCGAATATGGCTCGTTCCGGGTTCTTTTTGTCGTAATGTCTTGAAATGGTCTGCGTTGAGGAAGTCTTTTGGTGATGTGCGCACTCACTGAGTGTAGCCCCCGAGCCTCTTGCTATTTGGAACAAAAAGTTGGAGGGTCTTGATCCTTTATGTTGTTTGAAAATTTGTGTTCTGAAGTAGTCCCCAAGGCTTGGATTATGTCATCATCCGAGTAGTTTCGCGGCATCTTTCTGAAGCGGCCCTTTAGTCTTGGATTAGACCATCATCCGAGTAGTTTCGCGGCATGCAGCCTCTGAGCTTATGTCCGGGTTCTTTTTGGGTGAAATTGCACTCACTGAGTTTAGCCTCCGAGCCTCTTGCTTAAGTTGGAGGGTCTATCCCGCAGCCCCGTGCTTTCTCCGAGTTCTTCTCTTTAGAAAAGAAGTCGGACGAAGAGTCTTGATGTGTCGTCGTCGTTGTAGTCTTGAGTTTCTTGTATTCTTGGTCCTTTGTCTTTGGTTCCGAGCCTCCGGGAGTAGTTGAAATGAAGGCCGGGTTCCCTAGCTTAGTGTTGATTAAGCTATGATGCTGGCCGAGCCCCCGAGCGTATATCCGTGTTGTTTTGTTCAGGAAGAACTCGGATGCGAGGTCTTGGCCTATTCTTTGATAGTCTGCTGTTTGTCAGATGTAGTTGTATGGTGGTGGTTGAGTGTAAATGCCTTTTGTTCACAGGTTGTACTATGCTGGTATATTCTTCCGAATATGCCCATCTTCGAGTACTGTTTCCTCTCGCCTGAGTCATCCATTATTGAGTCCTGTCTCTTCGCTGTGTCCTTTGTTAGGCTTATTTCGTTGGTACTCCTAGTCCATGTGCGCCGCTCCTTTGGTCTATAAATACTGTCCCGGAGTGCTTGTTTTCATCCATTGGACATTCTGTTGAAACCTTCGTGGTCATGAACATGGTAGTTTGTGAAGTAGAGCAGCCCCCGGGCATATTTTGTAGTTCCTGTGTGTCTTGTCGTAGCTGGAGGAAGTCTTGTGATAGGGATTAGAGGTAGGCTAATCCCGCGACAGCATTGTGCCAGGATGTACGTGGTGGTAGTTGGAGGAAGTCTTGTGATGTGGGCTTTGTTCCTTCATCCGGCAGTTCTGGGTTGATCCTCGTCGCCTGTCTTGAGACTGTCTGGTGCAGATCAACACCATATCTAGCATCACATCGGTCTTGGGTAGACAGATGCCCGCCGGCCTTCTCTGCTCCATGTTGCCCTGCCGTGCTGCCGATTTCCGCCTTGGATGCACTGCGTCCGTCCTTTGAAGAAAACAGTGCAGCTGATGGCGGTTTGTCCTTCCGAGTAGCAATTTGGGACACGTAGTCGTTCCAGAGCCTAGTCGTGTCCGTGTTCCTCTTTGCTACTTTGCTTTTCGTGGTGCCGAGTTCATTGGGTCTTGTAAGATTTGTAATCTTCTATTTTTGAAGTCGCTTGTAATGTAACGAATCTTGTCTTCTGAGTTGTTTTTGACTTTTCTATTGTGATCCCTATCGTTCATGAGATTACCGAGTTCTTTCTTACATAACCGGGTTCTTTTGTTCCTCGTGAGGTAGCCCTTTCTTTCTTCTTTCTTTCTTCTTAGTTTGACGGGTTGTTCTTGTAGTGATCTGATAACCCTGCCGTGGTGCTGGACGGATAAGTCTGAAATCTGCCCGTTGGTTTGTACCGTTGTGTGGATTTGTGCCCTCCGTCGTTTTAGCTGCGTCGGTAAATGGACCGTTGCGTTCCCACATTGTGTTTTAACGGGCCTTGTGAGCCGTTTGTATCACTGAAAAATCTATTTAAAGACCTTTTATCTTCCTTTCCCTTGCTGCCCAGCTCTTACCTTTAAACCCTAGCTCTCAGAAATCCGCCGCCGTCATCGTCGCCATCACCCGAGCACCATCATCCTAGCTTCATCTTCCTTAGTGCCTTTTTTGCTTCCGCCAGTTCATGGGAAAGAAGAAAACCGCAAGCAAGTCGCAGGCGACCTTCGTGGATGAGGAGTCATCCCTCTCTTTGATCGAAAACCAGGAGTTCGTGGCCATGAGGGCTACTCAGAAGGTTTGGCCGGCTCCAACAACAAGCGAAGACCAGTTGCGCGAGCTCGTTAGCAACGGCTTGATCCAAAGCAAAGTCATCGCTGAATGGAGAGTTCCGAGCGAGCATCGGGTTCTAGCTCTGAGTCCTGGTGAGATTATCCTCTTCGTTTCTTTTGTCCGCGCTGGACTTTGCCTTCCTGCTTCCGCTTTCCTTCATCAGTTTCTTGGTTATTTTGGGGTTAGTCTGAACCACCTAACCCCCAACGCCGTTCTCCATCTTTCTGTTTTCGTTCATCTTTGCGAAGCTTTCCTTGGAATCCCTCCTTCTCTGTCTCTTTTTCGCTTTTTCTTTCGTCTGAAACCTCAACCCCGCCGTGAAGAAACCAGTGCCCTTGGCGGTTGCGGGATTCAGTTTCACCAGGGTCTCAAAATTAAGTTTTTTGATTATGACCTGGTCGATTCTATCAAAGATTGGCGTGCCGAGTGGTTCTACGCTGCCAATTTGATCCCTTCTCTTGTCGTCCACTCCGGATCTGGTCCTGTGGTGAATGACCGATGGGACAAGAAGCTTGAGTCACCTACTGAGATTCAAGTGATCCAGCCACTCCTTGATAGGATTAGCATGCTGAAACAGCAGGGTTTGACCGGCTTCGGTATCATTTCGAGCTTTCTCCGTCGCCGGGTTCAGCCTTTGAAAGAGCGGGAGCATCTTGGCTTTGAGTATTCTGGGGCCGAGGATCCTTCACGCATGGTCCCAGCTCTTGAGCTGACCGGTGAGGAGGTACTCGAGCGTCTCCAGAAGATGCTGAAAGGAGTGAGCGTCATTCCTCCTGCTGTCTCCGAGTTCTCAGCTAACAACCCGCCCCCAGCTGTGAGTTGTCTATCTTTTTGCTTGAGTACTTTATATACTTTTGCTGCATCCATTCTTGCTTAGCTTTTCTTTGTCTCGGTGTTTTATTCTTTTTCACAGGAGCTTGGGCGAAACTTTGTCGATCCGATCCCCCTTGATGTTCTCCCTGCCGTGGCGGAGACTGGGGATCGTCTAGCTGGAACTTCTGCAATTAGTAAGTCCCAAACCTCTACAGCCCTTCCTGGGGTTTCTTCCGGATTTGTTGATGTATATGAAGAATATGTTCCTCGTCTAGTCCCTTGCGGTCCTCGTAGTGTCCCGAAGAGGGGGCGAATGGACGGGTCTTCATCTGGCTTGCCTGTCTCCAAGAAGCCTCGCAAACCAAGTACTCCCTCAGGTACTCTAGTTGTTGCTAGCATGCTCTTAGGTGAGCACATTTAATACTCTTTGCTCCTTTATTTTCCTATTTCTCTCTTGAACCGAGTACTTTTCATCTTCTTTTCAGCAGGTGCTCTGGTTTCCTTGGCTGAGGAAGAAGAGGATGATGAAGTACCCCTCATCATGCGGCGGTGAGTTGTTTTTCATATTCCTGTTGCATTGAATTTCTCTTCTTTGTTTTGACTTTTAGTCTTGAACTTTTTGAAGTAATCGGAGGTCGGGTGTGAGTTCTTCCGAGGCTCCCGTGCCGACTTCCTCTGAAGCTCCGGAGTTGAGTTCTTTAGTAGCCTCGGTACCGAGCTTTACCCCTCCTCTGGTGCGGAGTTCTTCCATGGCTCCGACCCCAGCTTCTTCCCCGGCTCCGTTGTCAGCTATCCCGCTCCCGTCGTCGGGTGGCGGGGACGTCTTCGCCATCGTGGTTCCCCCTACGAGGCCTTCTCTTGGCTTTGCGAAGAAGAAAGTGGTTGGGTGAGTAGATTCTAGCTTTATCTTTTTGGCTTTTATCTTCCTTCCTCTAGTTCTTATTGGTGCTTCCTTTTATCATTTTTCAGTGTTTCGTCTTCTCTCATTTCTTCATCGACTTCTTCTCTGCCTCCCGCCGTGCCAACGAGTTCTGAGCCTCAGGACTCACAGCATTCTGTTGATGAAGTTGCTGCGGGGGCTTCAGAACTACCTGGCGAAGTTGTGGACTTGGCCGCTCTGGAGGTGACCGTGGCCGTCGCGCCGGGTCCTTCTGAGGGTTTGGCTCCGGCTTCCCTGGAGGTTGCTTTGGTCGTTCCTTCTTCGCCCCAGTCGGCCTCTCCTTCCCCTTCTCTTGCTTCCGGCGGCCCCTCTTTTTCCGGTGACGTGGTGCAACAGTTCGATGCCACCCATCGGTTATCGGAGCTAACCACAGCCTGGGGGAGCTTGTCGACCCTCGTGACTTCTTTTGGTGAAAAGCTCTAGGTAGGTTTTACTGCCACTCCTCTTTTGCATGCTTGTTTTTCTTCTGTCCTTACGCCTTGTTTTTCTTTGCCTCTTTTTGCTCAGTCTTTCTCTTGTGATCATTTTGGTTTCTTTTTCTCATCTGAAAATGAGAGGAAGTTGTCTTCGGAGGTGGACGCTCTGAAAGCCGATCTCGACCTCCTCCGGGCTGAGTTGGAGACAGAGCGTCAAATGCACCAAAAGGAGGAGAAGATCCTTCGTGCCCAGGTAGTGGAGACAGAGAAGCAGAGAGATGCCGCGGTGGAGTCTGCGAAGAATGAATGCAAAGGTGACGCAGGTTCTGCCTGTTTCTTCTTGTATTTTGACTTCTTTTTTCGCTGACTTGTTCTTCGGTATCTTGTCTAGTTCTCCGAGTTGAGAAGCAGAAGCTCTCGGAGAGTATCGATGAAATGAAGGCTCTTGTCTGCTCTAGTCATAATAAGGCCAAGGAGGTAATTACTCATGCTGAGGAAGAACTCGCCCTTGCTAAGCTGATTAGGCGTGGAGCTGACAGAGATCTTGTGCAGGCCCAAAAAACTATTGAAGGCTTGTCCAGGAAGCTGGCGACGGCTACCGAAAATTGGAACGTTTTGTGGAAATCTTTTTGTTCGGTAGCTGATGTTCTCCGGACTCCAGCGGATGACGGGCAGTCTTGGGCGCAGTTCATTCCCTAGATTCCGACTCGTTTCCAAGAGTTCACGAAGAAGTGTGCTCAAGTATGTACCAAGAATGTGCTGGCCCAGGTCCGGGTCCTTGCTCCGGAGGCGCCTCTGTCCAGGATAGCAGAGGAAGCTGAAAGCCAAGAATACCTTGATGCCGTTGAGAGGATGGAGCCTGAGGTCGAAGGTTTAGCCAGTAGGGTTGTAGACAGTCTAAACATTGATATTTCCCTTCCTGATGACAATGCCTGATCCAATTGACCAGCCCCTTGTAATATTACACTCCTCTTTAAATGAAGATTCTTTATTTTCGTTGATGTATTCTTTGCCTGGGTGTGGTCGAAGTTACTTGACTTGCTGAGTACTTTATCCCGTTTTCGTCTCTGCTCCTCAAAAACAACTATGTGTGTTATCCTGACGAGACCCCTCGATTTGTCGAGTACTTTTCTTTTCTTCCTCTTTTGTGATCCGTCGAGTGCTTTGTCTGTGCTATGGCTTGTTAGATGTAGATCTTTGCGTTGACAACCTTTCGCATGCGCTATGTAAAACGACTCGGCATAGAATGTTGCCTTGATAAACTTTGGCATTCGAGTGCTTTCTTGAGTGGCGCTTGTGCTTTTCTGAGGAAAAAGTATTCCTATCTGGATGTAGCCCCCGAGCCTCTTGCTTTTCGGAACGAAGAGCTGGAGGGTCTTTTGAAGTTAAATTTCGGTCGACTGGTTTCGGGTGTTAGCTTTTAGCTACCCTCATCGGCGGGCTCAAGCGTTTTTTCAGCTATTTTGCTCTCGGCCGGGATGCTCAGGCATGTTTTCAGCCATTTTGCTTTTTGTTTCGGGTGTTAGCTTTTAGCTACCCTCATCGGCGGGCTCAAGCGTCTTTTCAGCTATTTTGCTCTCGGCCGGGATGCTCAGGCATGTTTTCAGCCATTTTGCTTTTTGTTTCGGGTGTTAGCTTTTAGCAACCCTCATCGGCGGGCTCAAGCGTCTTTTCAGCTATTTTGCTCTCGGCCGGGATGCTCAGGCATGTTTTCAGCCATTTTGCTTTTTGTTTCGGGTGTTAGCTTTTAGCTACCCTCATCGGCGGGCTCAAGCGTCTTTTCAGCTATTTTGCTCTCGGCCGGGATGCTCAGGCATGTTTTTAGCCATTTTACTTTTTGTTTCGTGAAAACAACTCGTTGGAAGTCATGACAAGACATGCTGTGGATGAATGTCATCTTTATTGATCATGAATAATACATATGTTGTTGAAGAGTATTGTTTTTCGTCGGTTGTGAACATTGGTCCCTTGTGGCTTGCATATCTGTTTTTTCTTGAGTTGTTTTTACGCGTAGAATCTTCTTAGCTGGCTGATGTGCCATGTATTGCTGACTTCTTTTCCATCTTCAGTTATTAACTTGTATGTGCCTGGTCCGGTGACTTTTGTGACAATGAACGGACCTTCCCATGGACTGAGTAGCTTATGTCGTCCGTCAGTCTTCTGTATCCTTCTTAGTACTAAGTCTCCGACTTGTAGTGATCGAGGTTGGGTACTCTTGTTGTAATGCCGTCTTATACCTTGTAGGTATATGGCTGATTGGAGGGTAGCGTTTACTCTGACTTCTTCTGAGCTGTCGAGTTCTAATCTTCTTGTGTGTTCTGCTTCTCCTTCATCGTATTGTTCTATCTTTGGGGATGTCCAGATCAAGTCGGCGGGCAGTACGGCCTCTGACCCGTAAACTAGGAAGAAAGGTGAGTAGCCTGTTGCTCTGCTTATTTGAGTTCGTAGCCCCCATACTACTTTCAGTAATTCTTCAAACCATTTGGACCCATAGTCCACTAGTTCTTCGTATAACCTTGGCTTTAATCCGGCTAGTATGAGTCCATTAGCCCTTTTTACTTGTCTATTGGCTTCTGGATGTGCAACAGACGCGTAGTCTATACTGAAACCACAGTCTTGTGCCCAGCTCTTGAATTCTGTAGCTGTGAAAGGGGAGCCTAGATCTGTGATGATTCGATTGGGCATGCCGAAGCGGTGCATAATGTCTTGGATGAACTCGACTGCTTTGGTTACGCTGTACTTCGCCAGTGGTTTGTATTCAATCCACTTGGTGAATTTGTCGATTGCTACGAAGATGTACTCGAAGCCGCCTTTTGCTTTCTTCAGGGGTCCCACTTGATTCAGCCCCCAGCAGGAAAAGGGCCAAGCGGGTGGGATGCAGATAAGATTGTGAGCTGGTACATGGGCTTGTCTTGCAAACATTTGGCAACCTTTGCATTTTCTGACAAGTTCTTCTGTGTCTTTCAAAGCGG
Organism: Miscanthus lutarioriparius; assembly: GCA_904845875.1. NCBI lineage: Eukaryota > Viridiplantae > Streptophyta > Magnoliopsida > Poales > Poaceae > Miscanthus > Miscanthus lutarioriparius. Next base: position 34,834,965 of record CAJGYO010000010.1, read on the forward strand.
TTGGCCAGTAGAATCCGGTGCGAAATGCTTTGCCAACCAGTGTCCTTGAAGCGGCATGATTTCCACAGCAACCTGAGTGTATTTCATCTAGGATCTCTTTGCCTTCTTCAAATGAGACACATTTTAGGAGTACTCCTGATGATGCTGCTCTTCTGTAAAGTCTATCTCCTACTAGAACGTAGTTTTTGCTTCTACGAACAACTTGGGTGGCCTCTCGCTTTCTCTGCTTTGGCGCTTTATTTTCTTTGATATAGTCGATGAAAACTTGGCTCCATGAAGTGTTGATTACCAAGATCTGAACGTCTTTAGCCTGAATTTCATGTGTTGTTTCACCGGGTTGTTTGATAGAGGCTGATAGCTCTTCTATAAATACGCTGGTGGAACCTTCGCTTCTGTCGATCCGAGCTTGGCAAGGACATCTGCCGCAATGTTGGAATCGCGTAGGACGTGTAAAATTTCTAATCCTTGGAAATGTTTTTCAAGTTTCCGTATTTCAGCACAGTAAGCACCCATGTTTTCTTTTGTGCAATCCCAATCTTTGTTGACTTGGTTGATGACTACTGCTGAATCACCGTATACGAGTAATCTTTTTATTCCGAGGGTAATTGCCACTCGTAGCCCGTGGATGAGGGCTTCATATTCTGCTTCGTTATTTGTAGCTTGCCATAATATCTGAAGGACGTACTTGAGTTGTTTTCCTTCTGGAGAAATGAGGAGAACGCCTGCACCGGCACCGCCTAGTTTGAGTGATCCGTCAAAGTACATCTTCCAGTGGTCAAGGATTGTATCTGATAAAGGCTGTTGAATCTCTGTCCATTCGGCCACGAAATCGGCGAGGGCTTGAGATTTGATTGCTTTCCGTGGGGTGAAATTGATGTCAAGAGCTCCGATTTCGACTGCCCACTTGGATATGCGTCCCGTGGCATCTTTATTGTGTAGGATGTCTCCGAGTGGAAAATCTGTCACCACGGTAATCTTGTGGCTTTCGAAATAGTGGCGAAGCTTCCGTGAGGTGATGAGTAGAGCGTAGAGTAGTTTTTGTACATGCGGGTACCGGATTTTGGATTCTGACAGTACTTCGCTAATGTAGTATACGGGACATTGCACTTTATACACGCGCCCTTGTTCTTCTCTTTCTATGACTATTGCCGTGCTGATTACGGTAGGAGTTGCCGCAATATATAGCATCATATCTTCATCTTTCTTTGGAGGTGTCAGGATAGGCAATGAGGTGAGGTATTCTTTAAGTTTTTTGAAAGCTTCGTCGGCCTCTATTGTCCACTCGAACTTGTCTGTCTTCTTTAGTAGTTTAAAGAAAGGTAACCCCTTTTCGCCGAGTCTTGATATGAAGCGGTTGAGGGCCGCCATGCATCCTGTTAGTTTCTGCACATCTTTGACACTTCTAGGTGGGCCCATTTCTGTTATAGCTCGAATTTGCTTGGTGCTGGCTTCGATCCCGCGCTGACTGACCAAAAATCCGAGTAGTTGTCCTGAGGGAACTCCAAATACACATTTATTTGGGTTCAATTTCCATCTCCATCTCTTCAAGTTTTCGAAGGTTTGCTTTAAATCTTCAATTAGAGTGTCTGGGTTCTTTGTTTTCACCACCACATCGTCCACGTATGCCTCCGCATTTTCACCGATTTGATTCCCAAGGCAAGTCTAGATAGCTCTTTGGTACATGGCGCCAGCGTTCTTTAGTCCAAACGACATGGTCTTGTAGCAGTAGGCACCAAACGGGGTGATGAAAGATGTCTTGCTCTGGTCTTGTTCTTTTAGTGCGATCTAGTGATACCCTGAATAGCAATCGAGAAAAGATAATAGTGCAGATCCTGCTGTTGAGTCAACTATCTGGTCAATGCGTGGTAGCCCGAACGGATCTTTTGGGCAATGTTTGTTGAGATCTGTGTAATCGACGCACATGCGCCACCCGTCTGTGTTTTTCTTCTGCACAAGGACCGGGTTTGCTAGCCAGTCTGGATGAAGGATCTCCTTGATGAATCCGGCTGCCATCAGTTTTGTTATTTCCTTTTTAATTGCTGCCTTTTTGTCAGGTGAGAATCGTCGTAGCCGTTGCTTTACAGGCTTGGAGCTTTCATTAACATCAATTCTGTGCTCAGCCAACTCCCTTGGGACTCCTGGCATGTCGGCTGGCTTCCAAGCGAAGATATCTTTGTTGTCCCGAAGAAAGTTGGTGAGCGCGAGTTCCTATTTTGCCGAGAGGTGAGCACTGATGGTTGCTGTCTTGGAGGTATCGCCTGTGCCTAAGTCGATTTGCTTGACGTTGGCTTCTTTTGGTGGTGCGATGATGCTGGGCTTTTTAGCCGGTATTTCTAATTCTTCTTGGCTTGTCTCTGCAGTGATTGCGGCTATTTCTTTTCTTCCATTGTCGGCTTGCGCTTTAGCTGCAATTTGGATTGCCTGAACGTCGCAGTCAAAAGCACGCTTCAAATTGCTTCGAAGAGAAAGGATACCGTTGGGTCCTGGCATCTTAAGCAGTAAGTACGGATAATGTGGTATTGCCATGAATTTGGCCAGTGCTGGACGTCCGAGGATTGCATGATATGACGAATCGAAGTCGGCGACCTCAAATTTGATAAACTCTGTTCGGTAGTTTGAAGGAGTTCCAAAGGTAACAGGTAAAGTAATTTGTCCGAGTGGCATGGCTGCTTTGCCAGGTACTATTCCATAAAAAGGTGTGCTTGTTGGCGTGATCATCCTGGCGAGTTGTAGTCCCGTTTTCCTTAGAGTTTCTGAAAAGATGATGTTGAGTCTAGCTCCTCCATCGATTAGTACTTTGGTGACGGTCATACCAGCAATAGTCGGATCTAGAACCAGTGGATAATGGCCTGCATTTCCCACGCTAGTCCATTGGTCTTCTCTGGTAACTTGGATAGGATACTGTGACCAATTGAGGTATCTTGGTGTAGCCGGTTCTGCTGTCATAATGGTCCGCAGTGCTAGTTTTTCTTGATGTTTGCTTCTGCAATCCGGAGCCCCTGAGAAGATCACTACTACCGTTCCCCTGGGTTTTTGGAATCCTTTGTCCTCGTGGTTGTCTTCTTCTCTTTTCTGATTGTCCTCTTTGGTGTTTTCCTTACTATCTTTTCTTGTGTATCGATCATTGAAAGTATATCAATTTCCGATGGTGTGCCTCCCACTAGGGTGCAATGGGCAACGTATGTTTTCAATGTCATCATATCTTCTGGGTTTGGAAAACTTCTTTGATTTGTCGGCCATTGCCACAGTATTGTCTGGTCTACGTTTTCTTTCTTGATGTTTGCTATTTCGGTGATTTTGCTTGTCCGAGTTGTCCTGGTTGCTTCTGTCCGGGAACCTCTCTCGTGTTTTTTCTTCTGCAGTAATCATCTTTTCTACTGTTCGTCTGAATTCTTCATTGTTTCTCGGATTTTCTTTGCAGAAGTCTTGAAATTGCCACCTAGCCATGATTCCGTGAGAGAAAGCTTCAATTACTTCTCGTTCGGTTATGTCATGCACTTGAGCTCGTAGTTCGCCGAATCATCGATAGTAATTTCTGAGACTTTCACCTCCCTTTTGCTTGAGTCCTTTTAGTTCTGCATGAGTGATTGGGTGTGTAATGATTCCTGTGAAATTCTCACAAAAAGCTCTTTGCAAATCCTCCCAATTTCTGACAGATCCTGGGTTCAGTTTGTCGAACCATTGGAGGGGCATGGCCTCCAGTGCCATGGGAAAGAAAAGGGTTTTGATATCGTCGTCTCCTCCGGCTAGTTCAATTGATTGTGAATATATTCTGAGCCATTGCCTTGGTTCAGTTTTGCCATCATACTTGGAGTGGTTAGACGGTTTGAATTTGTGAGGTAATCGTACCAATGCAAGCCTGTTCGTGAAACAGGGGAACCTGTCGTGTGCCTTGGTTTCTTTGAATTCAGATTCGGCACCTTCTTCTGGCCAACTGTTGTTCTGATGGGAATAATCTTGCGAGGTTGTCTGGGTAGGTACTCTACTCCTAGTCTTCCTTGGTTGTTCAAATCGGTGGCCCTGATTATGTTCCTTCCTACTTCCTCCGTCATGGCTTCCACCCGGCCCAAGTCTTTCGAAAGCGGATTTCCTTTGATTTTGATCTTCTTGCCTGTGGGTTGTTGATCTGGCGGGTAGTCTTGATCGAGCTCTCTCTTCATGCGTTCTCGGGATCGTCGATCGGAGCAAGTCCTGGAGCTATTCATACTTCTCACCAGGATGTGAAATTGCTCCGAGTTCTTCTAATGCTTCTCGAATCTTATCGTAAGGCGTATTTGCCATGCGTCTTCCTTCGACTTCTCGTTGCAATTTTCTTTTGTCGTACTTAGCCAATTCTGACTCATATCTGATCCAAGCTTCCCTGCGCTGCCTAGCACGGTGTTGGCGCCCTTGCTTCAACTTGTTTTTTCTTTCTCTAGCTTGTTTCTGACTTTCGGTTTCTCCATCGTAGCCCTGGGCAAAGGGTGATATGTTGGATTCTGATTCATCTAATGATCTGACATCGGGTGCTTCCGGGGGATTTAATGGTGACCGCGGACGTCGAACCATGAGCACTTCTCGTGCGTGAGTCGTTCTATTATTGGCGTTAGTTTTTATGCTGTCGGAGTTGCTGATAACTTTAGTAGACACCTCGGTGTCGTAGATCGAGTCTCCTTCTTGGTAAGGTAGAATAGCTGTTGTTGTTGTGCCGACTAGTTGGGTTCCGCTACCTTCAGGAACGGAACCTGGCCAGTGGATGATACAGTCTTGCGATGTTATTGTTAACACGAGACCCTCCTGAGCTCCTGTCAGTGGTATCCCGAATCTTGGATTGAAAGATCTTTCGAACTGTCCTTGATAGGATTCTGCCATGTTGTCGAGCCCAAGTGGAAAAGAACTCGACTTCTTGAGAGAACTCTGAGGGTAATCCGAGTTGTTTTGGGTTGTGCTCTGGAATCTTGCCAAAAAAAGAACTCGGTTTCTTGAAAGCACTCGGATAAAACTTCGCCTTGGAGCTTGAATTCAAATCGGATACGAGTGGTCGTGAAATCTGATTTGAATCGGATACTATGAGCTGCGTGAATCTCTTGGTGAGCTGATCCGCTGCAGTTGTTGAAATAGGAAATTCTTTATGATGATCTGGATCTTTGAGGAGATGGCCCTGAAGCTTGCCGTTGTTGTCTGCCTTGCAGATCCATGAGCCAAAGATGAAAGTTGATCCTGTCGGGCAGATTATGTTGTCGAGGTCCATCGAGCTCTTGGATGCAAAGTTGCCAAAAGTCCCCTACCTGGCGCGCCAGCTGTCGATGTTTCACCACTGATAGCCTGCCACGGGGGTACCCGGGGCAGTATGTTCGGGCTTCGGCGTATGCTGAACTCGATGGTTAACGCAAGAGACAGCCGATTTATCCTGGTTCAGGCCCTCGATCGTAGATCGAGTAATAACCTTACGTCCAGTTGGCCTTAGCCTTTGCGTTGGATTGATTGTGATATGCTGTGTTGTATATTCGTTGTTCTCCCTCTCAGGAGCCCTGCCCTCCTTTATATAGTCAGGAGGCCAGAGTCCTAGTCGGTTTACAATGAGATTTCCTAGTAGGATTACTTAATAGTTCTACTACTAAGATTACATGGGAAGAATCCTAGTTGAACTAGATCTTCTCTCTCCCTTGCGGGGTATCCTGTGGGTCCTGCATCGACAGTCATCTTTGGAAAAGGACATGGCAGCCAACCTGTTCCAAACGACGCTAATGGTCACGCACCCATGTGGAAGAAAAAATCCATATTTTGGGACCTACCCTATTGGCAAGTCCTAGAGGTCCATAGCTCGATTGATGTGATGCACCTGACAAAGAATCTTTGTGTGAACCTGCTAGGCTTCTTGGGTGTGTATGGAAAGCCTAAGGACACATTTGAAGCATGACAGGACCTGCGTTGTTTGAGAGAAAGAGACAACCTGCATCCAGAGAAGACAGATGATGGACGCCATTACTTACGTCCTGCCAGCTACACTCTAAGCAAAGAGGAGAAGGAAATCATGTTTGAATGCTTAAACAACATCAAGGTACTATCTGGATTCTCCTCGAATATAAAGGGTATTATAAATGTGCCAGAGAAGAAATTCTGTAACTTAAAGTCCCATGACTATCACGTTCTCATGACGCAATTACTTCCAGTTGCATTAAGAGGAATTCTACCTCCAAATGTACGTCTAGCCATCGTGAAGCTATGTGCATTCCTCAATGCAATTTCTCAGAAGGCAATTGATCCAACTGATCTAGCTAAACTACAGAATGATGTGGTTCAATGTCTCATCAGCTTTGAGTTGGTGTTCCCTCCTTCCTTCTTTGATATCATGACACACCTCCTAGTTCACCTAGTCAAGGAGATTTTCATTCTCGGTCCTATGTTCCTACACAACATGTTCCCCTTAGAGAGATTCATGGGAGTCCTGAAGAAATATGTTCACAACCGTGCTCGCCCAGAAGGAAGCATCGCCAAGGGCTATGGAACAGAAGAGGTCATTGAGTTCTGTGTTGACTTTATTCCTGACCTTGACTCGATTGGTGTTCCTGAATCGAGACATGAGGGGAGACTAAGCGGAAAGGGGACACTAGGGAGGAAAACATATATTGGTACGGATGATGATTATTTCAATAAAGCGCACTACACAGTTCTATAGAACTCCTCTTTGGTAGATCTGTATATTGAGACACACAAGGATCTCTTACGATCCGAGTTTCTAGGGAAGACTGAAGCTTGGATTACGCGTAAGCACATGGAAACTTTCGGCGGTTGGTTGCAAAAAAAATGTCAAGGTGATGAGAGCATCCATGAGCAACTGTATTTATTGGCTATGCAACCATCATGGCATATAATCACATACAAAGGGTACGAGATAAATGGGAACATATTCTACACAGTAGCCCAAGATAAAAGGAGTACCAACCAAAACAGTGGTGTCCGCATAGATGCCACAGACCCGAATGAGAATAAGCAGACATATTATGGACGCATAGATGAAATATAGGAACTAGAATAAGCACCTACTTTGAAGATCCCATTGTTCTAGTGCCAATGGGTCAAGGTGACCAGAGGCGGGGTAACAGTAGACAACGAGTATGGAATGGCAACAGTAGACCTTAGTAATATTGGGTACAAAGACAAACCATTCGTCCTTGCCAAGGATGTGAATCAGGTGTTCTATGTCAATGATATGTCTACCAAACCAAAAAGAGGGAAAAACAATAATGACTCAACCAAAGAGCCAAAGCGCCACATAGTTCTTTCAGGGAAAAGAGTCATCGTGGGAATTGAGGACAAGTCGGACATGTCAGAAGATTATGAAAAGGATGACCGAATTCCGCCATTCAAAGTGAACAAAGACCCTAGCATCTTGGTAAATGATGAGGACACTCCATGGTTACGACACGATCATAACCAAGGGACATACGTAAAGAAGAAGTTCACTACTATGCCCACTTGATGATATAGTGATTTAATGTAGTGTGTGTTTGAGATATTATATAATAATTGTGAATTCAAATGTTTATTATGTCATGTTTCAAATTAAATCAATGTTTGATTTGGTGGGATTTCTCTCTCAAAAAGGTAAATTAGGATATTGAGTGATGAAAAATTAAAATATTAACGTTAAAATGATGTGAAAACAAATTTCCTGTCCAAAACCAATAGTTTTAATAATTTTAATTAAACACTACATTTTTGCATTAACGAAATAATAAATATTAGTTACATTATGTTTTATAATTGTAACAAAAAATAAAAAAGTTAGGTTATAGATTTTTCCTATGTGAAATAAAGAAAAAGAAAATCCATATTTTTAACAAAATAATTTTATGCCTTTTATTTAATTTACTATGTATTTAACAAAAACTATTGCATTTCTATTGTATGTAACAAGACTATTGCTTAAAACATGCAGGAAACGAAACTGCAGCCCACCTTTACTCCCGGGTTGGAAGCCCACCCGGGAGTAAAGGTGGGCTGCAGTTTCGTGGCCCGCCAAAAAAACCTTTACTCCCGGTGCTTATTACCAACCGGGAGTAAAGGTAAACCTTTACTCCCGGTGCGTGTTACCAACCGGGAGTTACTCTCGGTTGGTAACACGCACAGGGAGTAAAGGACCTTTACTCCCGGTGGGGGGATGGCACCGGGAGTAAAGGGATATGGCATATATATACCAGTGCCATCTTCTTCCTTGCGTTCTTCGCCGATTCCTCTCCTGCGCCCATGCCACTCGGCCCGCCACACCGAGGATGCCGCACCGCCACCCCGCCCGACGTCGGTCATCGCCACCGCCTCGCGCGCGTCCGCGGTCCCCACGCCACCCCGCGCGCCGACGACCTCACGCGCGGCGCCAGCTGCTGCCCGGCCACCCCGGCCAGACGCAAGGCGCGCGCCACACCGCCGGTACTCTCGCCCCGGCCAGACGCGTGGCCACACCGCCGGTACCCTCACCCCGGCCAGATGCGCGGCCACACCGCCGGTCGCCCCGAGGTACGCTAGCTGTGTGCTTGCTCCGATCCTATTCCATCGATCTCCATGCATGAAACACTACGTACATATGTTTTAGGCAACGATCATGGTAACCGTACGTACATGTTGTTCACGTTTTCTTTTATTCCTATGTGCATGCTTTGATACAGTAGCGAAACTTTGTTGGTTGTCACTTGCATACGTACATACGTCAACAAATGTGTGTATCGATCACAAACCCAAACGTATACTTAGGTAATTTTCATGGCACGTCGCACACGGCATTCAGACGGGCATTATTCTCTGTCGCGCTAACTATTATAAGAAAGAAAGCGCCAAAGGAACAGATTGAAAAAAAAATTCCAGTGTATACGCGCCATCTATAAGCGCCATGCATTTCTATGTATAAGCGCCATGCGTTTCTATGTATACGGCGGAGCACCACCGCCCTCGTTCGCCCTAGGGTTTAGGGTTTATACGGCGGAGCACCGCCGCCCTCGTTCGCCCTAGGGTTTAGGGTTTATACGGTGGAGCACTACCGCCCTCGTTCGCCCTAGGGTTTAGGGTTACGCCTCCCTCATTCGATCATTTTTGGTGGGTGAAGGTTGGTTTGCAGGTGGTTGTGGATGATATAGCTAAGTCTATGAAGGGTGTAGCAGATGAAGTGGTTGAGAGTGTGCTTGAAAATATAGTTATGGAGATGGCAAGGGATATGGCATGCGAGGTGTGTTTTGAAGAGGATGCTCCTGATGTTTGGGAGTTCCAACGCCAAGGGTCGACTTGATGTCTATTTTTTATCGATGTAACGTGTGTTGTTGTATTTGTTGTAAATTTGGCGTGTTGTTGTGAACCTCTTCGAGGGTTCCAATCATTGTAAACATTATTTGGAGCTATTTACTCGACAAGTCAGGATGCAGTGCGATTTTGTTGTCACTTTGGTTTGCAGCAACGCCCCCCTTTTCTTTTAGGTGAGGCTCATCATTTATTGTTCTCAGAAACTTGACATGCAACGATGCCCCCTTTCTTTCAGGCGAGGCTCGCTATTTTCCGTTTAATAAAACCTAATGCGTAGCGACGCCCCCCTTTTGTTTCAGGCGGGATCGCCGCCAAAACCTACTCGCTTCCGGATTCTTCTTATCATATAAACCAACCTTCACCCGTCAAAACCTACTCGTTTAGGGTTTAGGGTTTATACGGCGAAAGATTTTACGCATGTAAGCAAAGATTTGACGTACTATATATTGGTTTTGTTTTTTGAAGCTAGATGGTCGACCCGAGAAACATGGATGAGGAGGAGTTGATGAATTTGATCAACACTGGCACTCAAGTTGCCGGCGATGATGGTGCTAAAAATAACGTGCAAGATGATGCAGATGACGGGAGTCAGTACTTAGCTCTTGAACAAAATGAGCAACAACATATTGGCCAAGTATATATTTTTTATTATTAGCTATATATATTATCATATGTCTTATGTGTGCTCATGACATTAAAAATAATGTTTATGTTTTGTAGCCCTCTGGATCGACATCAACAACTACAACGAAGAGTAAAAATGTTCGAGGTCCCAAAAAGCCATTGGAGGGCCGCTTCATCATCTCGGAGTTCAATGTGGATACAGGAGAACCGGGGGGCCGAATAAAATGAAATTAGTGCACCACTGTGGTTACCTTGTATGGGACCGGCTCCTGATCAGTACCCGCGAATGGAAGAAGAAGACCAATGCTCCTCATATCAGTTTTGTCTCCGATCGTGACAAGACGTTAATTTGGAAAGATGTCTTGGTACATTTCACACTCCAAACAGATGGTTATGATGATATAATAGATGATGATGAATTGAAGGAGCGAGTTAGGGATTGGGCAATGAAGAAGATGGCCACCCAGTTTCAGACTTGGAAGAAACACCTATACACGACGTACGTCAAGAAGAACATAGCACCAGATTTTACTGTCCCAGGCCCGATCTCAAAGCAGAGGCCCTATTGGGATGAGTTTGTATAGTACAAGACTTCGGAAGAGGGTGTGAGTCGGGTGATAAAGAACCAACGTAATGCCCAACAGAAGACATACCACCATAACTTGGGATCAGGTGGCTACTCGACTGCCATTAAGAAGTGGAACAAAATGGAAGCAGACCTTCTTGCCAAGGGTATCACACTAGAATCACTCGAGTGGGGAGAACGTGCAAAGAATTGGTTTTTCGCTCATGGGGGAACACTGGACCAGGAGACAGGGAAGTGCGTTTATGGCGCAAGACTGTAAGAAGCAGCAGAAAGATTGTTTTATGCTCAGAGAGCTACTGCTAGTGGTGCGTTCAGGCCCAACAGAGAGAAGGATGAGCTATCATACGCCATCGGAACTATTGAACATGGTGGCCGAACTAGAGGCAAAGGAAGTGTCTCATGGGAGCATAGATTCCCTCAGGACAGACCTTCCTACAGAAGCCACCAGAGAAAGAAGGAAGAAGAGGCATAGCGGCTCCAGAGGTTGGAGGAAGCGGTGCGTGAAGCACAGGAGCGGGAAAAAACCTTGAAGCGAGAATGCAGGAGGAAATCAGAAGGCAAGTGCAAATAGCAGTGAGTGCAAGCAAGCAGGCATCAGAGCCAGGAATCAACATTAGCCAATCTGTTCAGTTGAAAAGCAGCTGCGCTTCCACGGAGATACCAAATCAAGGGGACACAGGACTGCGCTTCCCTGTGGATGACAATCAAGGTGGCTATCGGTCTTGTTAATCCTATCGACCGAACCAAGACACTAAGGATTCATGGGAATATAATCCAAGAAGGATATGCTACCATCTCGGTAGATAAAGCTGAAAAAGGTTTTAGTGATTTGCCTCTTGACATTCCTGGAGGTGATGGCGAGAAGACTCTAGGAGAAGCGGAGAAGACATTCATTCTATGGCGCAAGCGCTACATCATCATTCCCGGGATGTCGGCTCCACCTCCTCCTGAACTACCTCACCATAGGTACATGCGGATGAAAACACTACATCATTAATTTGTATTGGCTTAAATAATTAACAATCTGCTCATAATAATATGTCATTCCTTTTTTTGTAGCCGATCCTCCCCCAACCTAAATCCAATTGTTCAATCGCCATATCATCATAGTGCTTTGTACGATGACATTGTGTTGGAAGGCGAGGCTGCATCCACCATCTCCAAGGAGGTCTCCAACGCCATGCAGCCGCCACCTCCAAGGAGGTCTCCAACGCCACGCCAACACCTCCAAGGAGGTCTCCAACGCCTCCCGCCCCGCCTACCAAGAAGCCTAGCAAGAGGCCAGCCCTACAAACGAAGAACCAGGTCCCCACCAAGCAAAAGAAAGCCACCGTGAAACCAAGGGCTATTCCCAAAATAATATCTCAAGAGAAGGAAGAAGGAACTGATGCATATAAAAAAGATATGTCTAGATTCTATGACAAACTTAAAAAAAATCAAGAAGCAAGGAGAAACACGGAAAACCGTACTTCTTAGTAGCTCCGGATATTCTAAGAAAAAGGGTGGCTTCTTACCAAAGAACAACAATGGGAATCTCGTAAGCCGTCCAAATCAACGTTAACGGACTATGACCGCACTCTCACCAAGTCAATTGAGGCGGCACAGAAAAAGAAGCGGGCAGGGAAAGGAGTTGCCCAACTCGGACAACAAGCGCACCAATCAGTCCCCCCGCTAGTTGTTGGTAATGAATATGGTTCGAATTTAGGATTAATGCATCAGGCAAACATACCTCCGGATGTCGATTTGGATCACCTTGGTGAATTTATTGATCAGACTGGTCTCGACCTTTACCAGATGTTTGGTGATGGAAACATTGAGAGTGCGGCGGAGGTTGATATTTGGAAGAAAAAATTTGTACTAGGCCAGAGTCTATACAACCCTCAAGCCTTATCTGATCTGGGGACGCAAATGTACCTGCTAAACAAGTGGTACATGCAGGCGTCTACCGGTGGAGACTTCTGCGTTGGTGTCAGAATTAGAGATGAACATTTGTTCCGTGGTGATGATGTTATGTATGTTGACTTTGTAGAATTTCATCAACTATGCCACCTGACCTCTCTAGACAAAGTTATCATTAGCTGCTATTGCCTGTAAGTAATAATTCTTTCGATCTATTATTAAACTCATCATATGTGTGTATATGCATATAAATTATCGTAACAAGTACTATATATATGCAGATTTACAATGACAGAGCTCAGAAAGGAAGGCTGCAATGAAATTGGTTTTATTGATCCCCATATAGTATTCAAAGACCCAGTTACTCCAAAGACTAATTGGAAGTCTGAGTCAGAGAGTAACCTCATGAACTTCTTAGTGAACCAACGCCACAAGAAGGATATACTCTTTCCCTACAACTTCAAGTGAGTGTTAATAATGTCGATCATCCTTAATGGCTCATATGTTCATTCTAGTTAATTAATGAGTGTTATGCATTATATCCTATAAACACATGCAGCAATCACTGAATATTGATGGACATCGATCTGGTGAAAAGTCACTTGATAATCTATGACTCGATGAGAAAACCACAACAAGACTACCAAGATATGATAGATATTATCCAGAGGTAATATCGGTATCTCTAGCAACTATATATACACACAAACATGATGATTAACTATATCTGATGACGTGGCAAATTTTTTATTGGGCAGTGTTTGGAAAACCTTTATTGAGAAGCAACACATGGGAAAATACAAAGCGCCACTGAATGTAATCCCTTTGAAAGTAAGTCCCCTAAATCGCATCATCTTTATTAATTAAACATATAGCTTTCACCGGATCACCAGATTGGATGACAAATCTTTTTCTCGTAAAGTGGTGTCTGAGGCAGGAATAGGGGAACAACTACTGTGGTTACTATGTTTGCAAGTTTATCAAGGTGGTCTCCCAAAGAACTCCTACAGAGAGACTAAAAGTACATTAAAAATACACTATATATTCATTTAATTATTATTATTGATTGTGTTACTATGTCTTTATATATATATATATACACATATTAATTTATTTTCCTTTAATTCAAACCTGTAGACTCGATGGTTGGAGGAAAAGGTCATACGGCAAGACCAAATCAAAGCAATTCAAGAGTCTATAGCCGGATTTTTTAATGAGCAGGTCATCGATTCCAAGGGCGAGTTCTACTTCGACCCAACACTGCCATGGAAGCCAAGCTAGAGGATGAGAGAAAACTTGTTATATCACAACAACTGTAATGTAATCTTTTTGTAATATATGCACATGAAATAATATAATGTAAAATACACATATGCATGCATGCATATATATATATATGCTTGAATTGTGTGATTTAATACGTTCATTGTGCTTGAACCGAAACATACTATACGCGCGTATAAATGTATAATTAGCAGCGTACAATACGACTTCGAAAACCTATTTTGAAAAGAAAACAAAAAAATGAAAAGAAAAGAAAAAAGAAAAAAACCTTTAGTCCCGGTTCGTATTACCAACCGGGACTAAAGGTGCCGGCCATCGTGGCATGTCAGGAGGCACCTTTAGTCCCGGTTGGTGTTACCCACCGGGACTAAAGGTCCTCCTTTAGTCCCGGTTCCTGACCCGGGACTAAAGGACCCCCTTTAGTCTCGGATACTTGCTCCCAGGTGGGGAACCGGGACTAGAGGGGGTTCCCCGCCAGGAGTAAAACTCTGTTCTCTACCCGTGTAAGAAACTCCACATCACCATCTATTTCTACATCCTGACAAGAAATTTCCAAGTAAGTACAGTGCCTTGTGTCGTCAACCAAGTAAGATGTAATTGAATTTCAACCAAGTAGGCATAAACTGTAATAACTTTGGCATAAAGATATAGCAACCGACTCTATTGTCACCCTATGATGGAGAAGACACCTTATGAGTTATTGAATGGAAGAAAGCCCAACATAGCATACTTTCGGGTATTTGGTTGTAAATGCTACATATTAAAGAAAGGCACTAGATTGAGCAAGTTTGAAAAGAAATATGATGAAGGTTTCTTGCTTGGTTACTCCACTACTAGCAAGGCTTATAGAGTTTGGAACTTGGCTAGTGGTACTCTTGAGGAGGTTCATGATGTGGAGTTTGATGAAACAAATGCTTCTCAAGAGGAAGATGAGAATCTAGATGGTTCATTTTGTGAGCATTTCTCATTTGTGTCATCCATTGAACCTAAGAAGATAGATGAAGCTTTGAAGGATGTTGATTGGGTCAATGCTATGCATGAAGAGCTAAACAACTTTACAAGAAACCAAGTATGGGAGTTAGTTAAGAGGCCTAAGGATCATAATGTGATTGGAACCAAGTGGGTCTTTCAGAACAAGCAAGATCAAGATGAGATAGTAATAAGAAACAAAGCAAGATTGGTGGCTCAAGATTACACTCAAATTGAAGGTCTTAACTTTGGATAAACATATGCCCCGGTTGCAAGATTGGAAGCAATTAGGATCTTGTTAGCCTATGCTTGTGCCCACAACATCAAGTTGTACCAAATGGATGTGAAGAGTGCATTTCTCAATGGGTACATCAATGAGCTTGTGTATGTTGAGCAACCTCCCGGTTTTGAAGATGAGAAGAAACCCAACCATGTTTACAAGTTGAGAAAGGCTTTGTATGGATTGAAACAAGCACCTAGAGCATGGTATGAGAGATTGAGGGATTTCTTACTCTCTAAGGGATTCAAGATGGGAAAGGTTGACACCACTCTCTTCACCAAGAAGCTTGGAAATGACTTGTTTGTTTTGCAAATCTATGTTGATGATATCATTTTTGGGTCAACAAATCAAGATTTTTGTGAGGAGTTTGGCAATATGATGGCAAGTGAGTTTGAGATGTCCATGATTGGAGAGCTTAGTTACTTCCTTGGTCTTCAAATCAAGCAAATGAAGAATGGCACATTTGTGAGTCAAGGCAAGTATATCAAGGACATGCTCAAGAAGTTTGGAATGGATGATAGTAAAGCTATTAGTACACCAATGGGGACAAGTGGAAGCTTGGATAGTGATGCTAGTGGCAACATGGTGGATCAAAAAATGTATCGGTCTATGATTGGAAGCCTACTCTATGTGACCGCATCAAGGCCGGATGTGATGTTTAGTGTATGCATGTGTGCTAGATTTCAAGCCTCACCAAGAGAGAGTCATTTGAAGGCAACAAAGAGAATATTGAGGTACTTGAGGCATACACAAAATGTTGGATTGTGGTATCCCAAAGGAGCAAGATTTGAGTTGATTGGATATTTGGACTCCGATTATGCGGGATGCAAAGTTGAGAGAAAGAGCACCTCGGGCACATGTCAACTATTGGGAAGATCACTTGTGCCTTGGTCATCAAAGAAGCAAAATAGTGTAGCACTTTCAACCACCGAAGCAGAGTACATTTCGGCCGGTAGTTGTTGTGCTCAATTACTTTGGATGAAGGCTACTTTGAGTGACTTTGAAATCAAATTCAAGCAAGTGCCATTGCTATGTGACAATGAGAGTGCCGTAAAGCTCACTAACAACCCGGTTTAACATTCAAGAACAAAGCATATTGATGTCCGCCATCATTTCATAAGAGATCACCAACAAAAAGGGGACATATGCATTGAGAGTGTGGGCACCGAAGATCAACTTGCCGATATCTTCACCAAGCCACTTGATGAGAAGAGGTTTTGCAAGCTAAGGAATGAATTGAACATACTCGATTTCTCCAATATGTGTTGATACACCCCAAATTATATGACATGCTTCTCCTTCGAGCAATCCAAGGTAAAGTTGATTGGCATGGCATACATCCTTGCTAAGGACATGATTAGTGCATCTAGACATATTTCACATTTGAATAGGCTCATTCATGAAAATCAAATGAATTTGATGCTTGTATGGTATCACTATTGCTTGTATGCTTGAAATGATCTAGTGGTAGCATATGACATGTTTGTGGGCTTGTAAACCTAGTGTTTGATCTAGAAAATAAGCTATAAGTGTTTAACTCAACATGGTACAAGATAACCCTTATTTAGAGGTGTGAAGAAGCTTGTCCTTGGATCAAACCGAGTTAAATATCTTTTGCAAGTAATCTTGATTGAACCAAATTGGGAAAATGATCCTCATCTCACATGGTTTCACCCCAACCTATCTATAATTTGAGCTCACCTTTTGTGCTAATTGTTGACAAAGGGGGAGAGAAACAAAGATATGCGTGATAGGGGAGTATTTGACATAGGGGGAGAGATATGAGATATATGATAAAGGAAAGGGATCAATTAAAATTTTGAGCACACAAGTAGGGGGAGCAAGCTCATAAACTTGTATGTTGCATTTAAATGTGCATTTCATATATTTGCTTGCATGGCACAAGTTTTAAAATCTCAATATCCATGCTTGTGTGGTGTATGCTAGTTATATGCTTAAATGATGAAATGAAAACTAGCATGCATAGGTAATCTAGTGACTTTATTTCCAAGTGGTATCAAACTAAAGTAACTAGACTTATGTTCATCATATGGAAACTAGACCCTTGTTTGTAATATTGATCTCATGAGGTATTCTAGTTTTTATGAATGTCTAGTTACAAATGGTGCTAAGGATGGTATATTGGTGCACTCCGATTGGTATCACGCTTCAAAGGTCCATCTCTTATACCTTAGCATCATTTGGTAGAAATTGTCTCCTATATTTCCTATCTAAGCATATGTGCAAGCTACAATCCAAACTCTTAGCACATATGTAGGGGGAGCAATTGCTACCATGTGGGATTCATGAAACTTGTCCATATTCTTTTACACATGGTAAATATGCTTGGGCAAGCAACATGGATTCAATTAAATTACAATTCATATCTTTGTGAAAGGGTTGTCATCAATTACCAAAAAGGAGGAGATTGAAAGCTCTAGTTTGGTTTTGGTTAATTGATGAAACCCTAAGTGCTAACCTAGTTTATCAAAGTGATTATGAGATAGGTAGCACTACTCCAAGTGATGAAGCAATGGCGAAGATCATGACGATGGTGATGGCGTGGTGATGATCAAATGCTTAAACTTGGAAAAGAAGAAAGAGAAAAACAGAAGGCTCAAGGCAAAGGTATAAATTGTAGGAGCTATTTTGTTTTAGTGATCGAGACACTTAGCGAGTGTGATCACATTTAGGATTGATAGCCGTACTATTAAGAGGAGTGAAACTCGTATCGAAATGCGGTTGTCAAAGTGCCACTAGATGCTCTAACTCATTGCATATGCATTTAGGATATAGTGGAGTGCTAACACCCTTGAAAATGTTTATGAAAATATGCTAACACATATGCACAAGGTGATACACTTGGTGGTTGGCACATTTGAGCAAGGGTGAAGAAGATAGAGTTGAAAAGGAGTTAGTCGCGCTGGTTACAGAGTGACCGAATGCATCCGGTATGGTGACCGGACACGTCCGGTATTTGGCGACGAATTCAGCGACCGGACGCGTCCGGTCACCACACCGGACATGTTCGGTGTAATTTAGAAAAACGGTGTTCGACAGTATAGTTGATCGGACGCTGGCAGCGTCCGGTTCGGAGTGACCGAACGTGTCCGGTCGAGCATGGATGCTTACTGTAATCGACCGGATGCTGAGGCTCAGTGTCCGGTCAGTTTCTAATAGACGCGTCCAGTTGGCCCTGGTGGCTTACTAGACTCGACCGGACCTGGCGGCTCAGTGTCCGGTCATTTGTGTTTCTGTGTCTGGTGTGAGAGTCCGGTCGTCAGCCAGTGAGGTACAACGGTTACTTGGGCTTGAACGGGACGCGTCCGAACACGTCCGGTAGGCCGACCGTACGCGTCCAGTATTCACGGTTGGAGCGTCTGGTGCTGCGTTCGGTGCATCTGACCGGAGCGTTCGGTCGATGCGCAGTCAGCCCAATTATTGAGCCAACGGCTCTATTTCGAGGGGATTCTATTTAAGCCCCATGGACAGCTCAAGCTCACTCTCTTGGCCATTTTCATTGACATAGAAACCTTGTGAGCTTAGCCAAAGCTCTCCCACTCATCTCCATCATTGATCCATCATCATTGTGAGATTGGGAGAGAATCCAAGTGCATTGCTTGAGTGATTGCATCTAGAGGCACTTGGCATTCGTGTCGCGCTGCGGATTTCGCTTGTTTCTCTTGGTGGTTGCCACCACCTAGATGGTTGGAGCAGCGGTGGAGGATTGGCACGAGTTGGTGATTGTTCGTGGCTATCTCCGGTGATTGTAAGGGGAGTTATACCTTCCCCGGCGGAGTGCCGAAAGGTAACTCTAGTAAATTGCTCGTGTCATTGAGTTACCTCACTTGTGGGTCGGTTCTTGTGGTGTCCTATCGTGTGGACGAGGTTTGTGAAACACCTCTTAGCCACCAAACCACCAAGTGTTGGTCAACACAACGGGGACGTAGCGTGTTGGCAAGCACGTGAACCTCGGGAGAAAATCGATTGTCTCTTGTCTTTGGCATTCTCCCGGTGATTGGCTACATATTTATCTTGTGATTGGTTCATCCCCTACACGGCGGTATAATCACCCTACTCACTTATTTACATTCTTGCAAACTAGTTGATACAAGCTCTTTAGTGTAATTAGAATTGAGAGCTTGCTTTATTATTTACATTCATCTAGTTGAGCTCTTTAGAGTAGCAAGATTGAGAGCTCTTAGTGAGTAGTTACATAGCAAGTTTGTGTGCCTAAGTAATCATTGCAACTAGAATTGTTGGATAGGTGGCTTGCAACCCTTGTAGAGCTAGACCAAGTTTGCATTACGCTATTTGTCATACTAATCAAATTGCTCTAGTTGATTTGTAGATTTTTTTAAATAGGCTATTCACCCCCCTCTAGCCATATTAGGACCTTTCAGTCTGGCACCTTGAACCGGGCGAGCATTGTGGTTCCCGACATAGTGGCTACGCGCTAGGGATGGCTCCTGCCTGTGCGCTGCCAGTTCATTTCCGTGCCGGAGTATGCTCGACGCATGGTATCCCTCGGGGGCACCATGCTCGGAGGGGATGTGCATGAGGCTGGCCTCGCAGTGCCGCCTCTCCATAGAGCTTTGAGCCTGCTATACCGCCGCAGTCTCTAGTAGGTCTCGCAGCTCCTTGTGGACGCGCTTTCCTTCGTCGGTCGAGGTTTCAGGGGCCATTCGCATGATCATGGTGGCCGCCGTGACATTCTGGCTAGCTCGAGGGAAGACAGGCGTCTCCCTCTTGTCTTGTTGGATTTAGTCATACACGCGGCGTGCCCACGCTCGCGTGCCCTCAGCGTCGAGGTGTTGCGAGCTAGGGCACCCATCGTCGTGGTGTTCATCAGCCTGCTTGGCTTCACAAGCCCTGGCTCATTCCAGGTGCTCCTAGTCATACTCTGCCTTTTCCCTAGGGGGTGTGGAATTGGATAGGCATCGTCCACCGCACCTTCTACCACCATCGCCCCATCCTCTGAGAGGTGCAACATGTTGCACTCTCTCAGCGGATGACTGCTCGCCTCGGAATTGGACTCAAAATCTGTGTTCCTTGGGGTCATTGACAGGATATCATAGAGGGACTCTAGATCCCGCTCCATCATCCGCACAAACCCGAAGGGGCTTGGCATCGTTGTAAGGCCATCACGCCTGGCTAGCTCTCGCTCGAAGAGCGCGATCATGTCCCTTATGCCAGAGGGTTGCGTAGTACAGGCGTCCTAGATTTTGACCTCTAGTGGCATAGGCCCACTCCCAGAGAGCTAGGCAAAGGTATTCACCAGCATGTAGAAGACATGCCGGCTTAGCCCTGGCTTGGGGTTCGTCCCAAGATAGGCGTCGATCCTGCATGCTAGCGCATCAGAATCAACGATCATAGGACCAGCACGGGCCGGTTTGTGATCGAGCATTGGGATGTGTTGGCCTGTCCACGTCGGTGAACTCGAGGCTTCCGTAGCGGATGCGGCCACACCGAGGCCCGCGCCAAGAGCAAGTCCGACATAGGTGCAGGGAGCCAGCGCTTCCTTCTTAACAAAGAGAGTGCACGACTATTCCCTACCTGGCGCGCTAACTGTCGGTGTTTTGTAGACCAACTAATGAATTTATACGAATGTCATGCTGCTCCAAGAAGACGATGGTAGCATCCAAAAGACACGAGGAGTTATACTGGTTCAGACCGGAGCCCTATGTCTAGTCTCAGAGATGATCAAGTGCGTGTTCCTCGCTTGAATGCTCTGAAGTTCTTACAATGGGGGGTGCAAGAATGGTGGAAGAGGTAGGAGAGCTAGAGCTTGGAGATGGACTGCCCAAATAAGAGCTTCGAGAGTCCGATGCCCTGGAAGGGTGCCCTGGCTGTCCTTATATAGAGTCCAGGGCCAGGCCACATACAAAGAAGGAGGTTCTCCCGACCGAGGGGTCATGAGCCTAAGGAAGGGAATGTAGCTAACTTGCCTTTCAAGTAACACCATCTTATTGTGCATGTCCAGTCGTGGTTGTCGTCATGGTCTTGTATCCACGCTGTGGCATGGTGTGGCATGGTGCTACTTTGCCGGTGGTGGCGGCACTGTGGGCACGGTGGTGTTTCGCCAGCCGTCCTACGTGATGTGGTCTTGCCGTGGCCTTCGTCATCGCCACCTGATGTCCTAGGGGCGTCGTACAAGAGTTAGTAGCCGCTCCTAGGTCGTTGGTCGTCTTGCTGCTTGTGGAGCAGGTGGTCATGATCCCGAGCTCCGGGGTCATGGCCTTTATTGGCTTAGTTGGCCTCAGAAGTCATGGGCACCATCGTGGCTCCCGTCCCATAGCGGGTGGACTCGTACATCTGCCTTGTCGGACTGTATTTGGACGGTGGGCCACCGTACTGGCCGCCATCGCTTGGCGGTGTTGTCTTGTCTATGCTGCATGGCATAGGGATGGTGTTTGACCGGGCTGAGGGGACTGCTTCCCCTTGGTCCTTGCGGGGTCAGTGCGGCGTGCGTGCTCTTGTCAGAGTGGGCATTCTTGGTAGGGCTCGATCTCTCCCCGTTCCTCCTAGAGGTCGGCACGGAGGAGTGGTCATGAGGAGTTATGCAGCGCGCGGTGAAGGCCGAGGAAGTCATGGCCAACCCCTACCTTAGTGTTTGGCCCAGGTCCGTGTGGCTTAGCTGGGCCTCGATCGTTTGTGCTTATACTAGCTGGTGTACCGTGGGCTGCCCGAGCGGCTAACTAATCGATGTCTTGAGATACCCGGGGTATCATAACCCTGACAGGGAGTTTCTACTCCTAATGGCGAGAGTTACGGGAATTTCCATTTATGATGACGGAGGTTTCTTTTGTGAGCGTCTCTTCCACTTCTGACTCTTGATCTCTTGCGCCCCCGCTCCGTTTCCTGGCTACGTGATAAAAGCAAAGACACGCTTCAACATTTATACGAGCTCTAGTCTCTATCATATACGCGCACGGAGAGTTGGGATAGCAGGCCTCCAGAACCGTCGTTCGTCAAGCGACACCCACTCGGCTGTGCGGTCGATCAGGTTTTTGGGGAGCATCTCCGCGACTGCTTCGTCTTCTTCCTAGTGGCCGCCGACATCATCTTCATCTTCCTCTTCAGATCATCTTCTTCCTGGTGAACGTTCGAGGGACGGCACTGCGTACACCTTCCTTTATCAATTGTGGTCCGCGACTTCAAGCAACACACTATGACGACTAGTGCGAATCGAGCCACCAGTGCCTTGAGCATGGGTCCCTCCGCAGGGTATAATCTAATCCTTGAATTTGTTAAGTTCAATATCATCTTTTCCGCTATGATCAGTATGTTGTTTGTGTTCATATTTGCTACATCTACTAGTAGTGTATTTACACACGTACACATACATGTTGTCACAAATTTAACTTGAAAATACTTAAATTCCTTACAGTAAACACGGTCACTATGAGCATAACAAATATTTTTATATGCTATAGGAATTGACTTCAAAACATATCTTTGCTATTTTGTTATTCTTTTATAAGAAACTTGTATCACACGTGTGTGTGTGTAATGTTTGGTCCATAGTGTCATAGGAGCAACTTCTATTGCATGTTAGATACGAGTATGTCTTACCATAGACACGTGCGTGCCGCACGTGCATGGCCGCTAGAATGATAAAAGAGAATAAGATGAAAACAAACACTAATTATGTTAAATGTCCTCCTGCCTCTAAATTCACAAGTTACAAAGTATAACTATTAATGTATATTGTTTTGTTCACACATTTTACCTGACTGTCTACACACGAATACTGTGAACATAGATTGTATATGCAAATAGAGATCATTGACCAAAAATAAAGAGTAAATAAAAAAAAGTCTCAGACCATGTTTAATTGTTTATTCCTTGATAAATAATGTTTAATTGTTTATTGGACTTGAATATGTCATTGTTTTTTCTCCCGTTATAATACACGGGCATATTTGCTAGTCTTGACTAAATTACAGAAAAACGCCTCAGTATTTATACTATCAGTTCTCTATTTGGTTCTTCATAAAAATGTGTTTCTATATTGCATTAATTTGAATTTGTATGTGTTTATGTACATTACATAAACTCTATTAAAAAGAAACAAATTGACGTTGAATAAAAACAACCGAATTATATTTTTAAGGGAATGGGGAGACGTTGATATTTCCCCCACAAAGTAACTTTTTTTTAGCAGACCCCACAAAATAACTGACTCGTCAGCTCCTCTACCCATTCGCGGTCCAGCCAAGTCAGGTCCAGCGTCCAGCCCAGGATTGTCTTCGTTGGCTAAATCTTCATGGGCCAAACAAACTATGGCATTGAAGCGAACGGTGGTCAGTTTTTGTTGGCTGACTAAATTTCGGCCTGGCTCCTCCTAAACCCACAATCTCACTTCAGTCGCCACCGGCGCGGCGGCCCTCTCCATTGCCACCGCAGGTTCCTCGTCGTCGTCTCCTGCCGTCTCGTCTCCTTCACCAACGCACCCTCGTCTCCATCACCGCCCAACGGCGGCGTAGCCTCTGCGCGTCTTCCTTGCTGCAAAGCTCTTCGTTCCTGCTGGGAGTCGGTCTCACGCGAGGGGCACCGCGAGGCGCGTCCGAGAACTGCTCGACGGAATGCCCAGCCCGCCCACGCACACGCCAACCGTGTCTCACGGCCGTGGGCTCTTGTTCGCTACATCTACGCCAACACGAACAATGGTATGACGACACGGGCGCATGTGGACCAGTGAACATACTGCTCAGGTATACTTATACTGCTGTTGAAGCTGCTTTAGATTCATGCCAACTGGTGTCCATGGCGACGCACTACTGCTGAATCTGATAGATACATGGTGACACGCTACTGGTAAACGAGGGTTCACATCAACTGAGTTGCATCCATGGCGTGTTATACTGAATACAGGTAATAATGTCTTACACAAAAGCAAAGCCTTTTCATCTACTGCATATATGACTGGCACATCTTTACTTCAAGTGCGGCATAGCTTCAGAAGTTTCTGCTGTAGAATGCATAGATTCATATGTTTGGTTGGCGTAATTTGAGAAGATGGCATGTGCTTAGTTGACTACATTTGGATTAGGCTCTCTGATCTGGTTGATTCAGTATCAAATGAATTACAAACTACTAGATTATACATTAAATTTTGCGGAATTTCTCAATAGTTTTAAAGATTTCTGGTTGTGAAATCTGGCATGCAACTAAGGAAGAAAGAGCACATTGGTGACCACAAAGAAAAGAAGAAACTATTTTGGCGATGCACATCAATTTTTGGGTTCATAGGAATGTTACAGTATTTTACATGTAACAGAAAGATTAAACAATCACAAGGTTTTGTTTGCATGGACTCACAAGATATGCCGCTTATTAATATATATCATAGAGGTCTTCCTCACTGTGGTTTGTAAGCACCTCCCCTTGTAGTTTTTGGTTTGCCATTCATAGAGTATTTAATTATCCCGTAGCTTCCTTTCTGGTCAAGCTAGCCCACTTTAGGACCACAAACACGTAGGTTCTGTCATACAGCTTGTCAAAGAGCCGGAAATAAGCAATTCTCCATGTCTTCTTAAAAAATAGGGCACAAAACACCATCCCTATTCCAACCACAAATCCCAATACAAGACCAAGATATAATGACATCGGCCCATGTTCTAGCCTGTTGGGTTTGGGATAATCATGAGCAAACAAATCAATCTTTGAACAGTTTGTCAGAAGAGGAGGTCCACAAAGTGCGTTGTTGCCAATGTACATACTTGATGGGTTGTCCGGGTTAAGAGTATCTAGTTGCCGGCCTGAAGGTATTCTTCCAGATAAACTATTATAGGACAAGTTCAAGTAGCTCAGAGATGTCAAATTCGATAAGCTTGATGGAATTTCACCAGAAATCTTGTTCTCAGAGAGGTCGAGAGATTCCAGTGACCGCAGGACTCCAATCTTGTTTGGTATTTTCCCACTCAAGTGGTTTGATGATAAATTCAAACTTATCAGGGCATCAAGGGAAGTAATACCTGTGGGAATTTCACCAATGAAGGAGTTCCCTGATAAGTCGATGCCAATTAAATATGCTAAAGGACTACCATATCTGAGCTGATGCCCTTTTGTAATTATTGACAAGATTTCTCCAAATTGACCTACAATGGTAACATCTCCAACTTGATTCTCCTCTCCAACTATAAAATGAAACCGAAAAGAAGGTAAAGGCCTGGAGCCCTTCAATGTCATGCCTGTGAGGTTTTGTAGATGCCAAGGTATAACACCAGATAAATTGTTGCTTGATAGATCCAAGTACTGAAGATGACTAAGGTTTGTAATTTCATTGGGAATGTTGCCAGAAAATGTATTGTGGCTTAGTCGTAGAAACTGTAAATCAGTCAGTTGCCCAATCCATGAAGGAATCATTCCGTAGAAGTTATTCCATGCAAGATCCAAGAACGTCAGACTTGTGCAGTTCTGCAAAAATGATGGGAATTGTCCTGAAAAACTGTTATTGCTTAGCAGCAGGAAATCCAGCATTTGAATTTCAGTCCCAAAACAATGAGGAACTTCACCTTCAAGAAAATTACTTGACAAATCAAGGTCAAATAAAATTTCCATTTTACAAAAAGATTCTGGAATTCTGCCACCAATTTGATTTGAATACATAAGCAACACCTCGAGTCTAGGAGCTTCAAATGATGGTAGTGTTCCTGAAAATGAATTGCTAGAGATGTCTAATATCGTTATATTTCTTGGAAACTGTGGTATTGATCCGGTAAGCTGGTTTGAACTCATGTTAAACATTGCAAAGGCCATCTCACCCAAATGCTCCGGCAAGATGCCACTTAACTTATTGTTGGAGATGTCGATATATGTGGTCTCTGAAAATGTTGGCCAAAACCAATTAGGAATTTCGTCCATTAGAGCATTGCTTGAAATATCAAGTTTAATGATTCCTGGCTGCCGCTGAAGCCAAGCTGGAAACTGGGGACCCATCTGGCAATATGCAAACAGTGCAGACTGCAGCCTGAAGGGTGGAAGCCAATTCATATCCAATACAACCTTCAAATTGTTGAAGGACAAGTCTAATTTCTTCAATCTTTTAAGACCTGCAAAGTGTGCTTCCGTGATGATGCCACTAAAGTTGTTGTTACTTAGCTGCAGAGAAGTCAAATTAGTGAAGGCACCAATTTCAGTCGGTACAAATCCACTGAGGAGATTGTTGGAGAGGTCAAGGTTGATTAAGTCAGATAGATGCCTAATATCTGTTGTTAGGTTTCCAACAATACTGTTGCTTGAGAGGTCAAGTGCTTTTAAACATGTAAATTTCCAGAGTCCTGGTGGGATACTTCCAGTAATTTTGTTGGCACTGAGATCAAAAGTAATCAAGCTGGTGAAATTTCCAATCGAATTTGGCAGGGTTCCAGTGAAATTATTGTCTGTGAGATGCAGCTCCTGCAATTTGTTCCATCCACATGGTGGCAACCTCTCCAATAACACAGCTATGTCTCCAGTCATCCCAGTACTGCTAAGGTCCAGGATTTTCAAACTGCAAAGGTTGTTGAAGTTTCCATTTATCACCAGGATGTTATTCTTGTATTTTAAATCAAGCACTTGGAGGGCTGACATATTTTCTAATGCATCATGCAGTTCACCAAAGAGTCTGGTTCCCTGAAGACTGAGGTACTTGAGGCTTGTTGCTTTCCAAAACCAACAAGCTGCAATTGTATGGTTAAATATGTTGAAGCTGAGATCAAGCTTCTCGAGTTTTGTTAGATTAAGGTCTGGAAGTATCTGGTCTGCACTATCAAGTGAACAGTAAGAGAAATCGACAATTCTTAGAGATGGAATCCTATTTAAAACATTTGGCCAATCAGAAACGCCTGAGAGATTTATTGAGCTCATGCTAAGGTACTGTAGCAACTGTTGATTTGTTAACCAGGTGATATCTGCTGAGTATAAAAACTTATCGGTATCACCAAAAGCTTGGGTTTTGGCGCCAAGATCAAGATATTGCAACTTAGACAGGTTACCAAGCTGAGGAGGCACTTCACCAATGAAAGGTATGCCAGATAGGTTGAGATATCTCAAATTCGTCATAGATCCCATGAACTCAGGAATAGTACCCGTAGAATCTAGCAAGCAGTTCATGCTAAGGTCCAAGTGCTCTAGATACGCCAGGGAAAGCAAAGAAGGTGCTATCGTACCCCACAAAGCATTGGAGGACTGACATCCATCTGTGGTTTCTGCATATGGATTCTGAAGGTGAAGCTTGATGATAAAAGTTCTTCATCGAGCCAAAAAGAAAAAGATATACTCCATAGAACTCATACTTCAGCGTGCAATGGAGTAACACAGTGAAACAGAGGGAGTAGCTATGAGGCTATAGATGTTGTTCCAGAGAGTAAAAATGAAGAGTTATCTCACCGGTTATAGCATTGTCATCCTGCCATCCAAGGGTGCCCGCACTTGGACAACGAAGGTCAAGCTCGATGATATGACCAGTCTTGTTGCTGCAGGTGATTCCTCTCCACAGGCAGCAATCTTCACCATGCCATGAGGCAAGGCGATTGGTGGGGTCACGTGTGATGCCCTTCTTGAAGGAGAGTAAGGCAGCTCTTTCGGTGTGGATGCAGCCGCTGCTGATCCCATTGATGAGCTGAAGTTCTAGCGCTAGTGTACAAGCAGTCACGAACGTAGAGATGCTTATGGTGAGGAGGAGCAAGGGATTTGTTACCGGATTCATGGCAGGGGGACAACTAAAAGGTTTTGCTGCTGCTGAACCACAAGAATGAACTGAACATACATGCGGGATATGATTTTTAAACTATACCTACTAGAGCTAGCAACTATGAATGATTGAGTCGCGGGTCAAAGTTTCTGTCGTTGAAGACTATTCCCAAATGTGGTTTCACATTGAAAGATTGTTTCCTGCATGCAGTACGACAGCGGCAGTGAGGAAACAATCAGTGATGGTTGAAACATGCACTTGTTTTGACTTCAAATGGACTAGGCTTCTTCCCAAAACTCTTAACGTCTTGGAGTTTAATCAGAGTTTCATTTGCATTTAATAAGCTACCACCACTCTTGATGATGAACGTTTTTAAGAAAAGAGAAAAGAAATGAGTTTCATGGGGCACTCTCTTTGAGTCATGAAATTAAATGTGTATTAAATCATAGGATGAAACTCTCCATTGAGAGTGTGTATTTCATTCGTGTTTCATTTCATTCTATATAACATGACGGCTCTAGAAACAACGCGCCATAGAACTCCCCACTGAGATTGGTCTAATCGTCCGAACTATCGGATGTCATGCATGATCTCAAGCAGGACCATTCCAGTTTCGTTGTCGATTATTGGATATCCCATCTTCCAAGCCAGACTACAAGGCCATCTTTGTATGACCTAAACTTGGTTAACCAAAGATTCCGCTATGTATAGCTAAAAAGGGCCTCACTTTCGCTGAGATGGTCTATTCGTTGTTCCTGAATGCGAAGGCCAACGTATATTTTTAATCTGGTTAACGGAAATTTGGATGCTTTGAATTGACGTATTAGTATTTGTCTACAGTCAACGGTCGCGTTATGGCGGGGCTGCCGTGGGCAGGCATGCATCCAAACGTATGCAAAGATCCAAAACATCGCCGTCTGGCTGGAGGGTGAATCACAGCCACATTAGCCTCTTTCAAGTCAAAAAAGCAAGGAGTTGTCAGGAAGCATCCAGCTCGTTACCATCAGCACGATGTATGACTATATATTTTACGATTTCAGTAATAAGGCACCATATCTCATTGTAATAAATAAATAGATATCATTCCTCAGTTTTTAGAGCGCCCACAATGCAAGGTTGATTATACAAATTAACATGTTAACTGCGCACAGCATAATTCTGTAGAACTCTAAAATCTATTATATTAAACGGTGTTAAATGGAGCTCCTTCACTACAGGAGACCGGCTCTTTGTCGAGTGCCAGGGGCACTCGACAAAGCCCAATTTGCACTCGGCAAAGGCTTTACCGAGTGCTGCCCTCGGCAAAGACCACTCAATAAAAAATGGGTCGGCAAAGGCGTCTTTGCCGAGTGTCTTTTGTCGGGCACTCGGCAAAGTTGGAACCGAAAAAAATGGGAATTTTTTTTAATCGTTGGAGGGCCCCCACTGGACAGCGCCCGCCCATCTCTGACATTTTTCGCGTAAAATTCACGGCTACGAGACCGGCGGGATTCGAACCGGTGACCTCTCCCTCGCGCATCCTCTCCTCCAACCACTGCACCACACTACCACTTATGTTTAGATTCCGTTTTAGTTCCTCACATATTATACTAAATCGAGTGTAAATTGCTTGTTTGAGGCCCTAAACGAATTCAAATAAAAAAGTTGTAAATTATAAAGTTTCATAACTTTTTGAGATCGACACTTTTAGTTTAAGAAGTTTTTCCATCCGAGGTCGTTTACAAAATTTGAATTTCAAATTTTGAAATTCAAACGCAGTTTTGCATGATAAGATGATTTTAAATCAAAAAGTTGCCAACTATAATGTTTCATAACTTTTCGAGATCTACAGAGTTTATTTTGGTTGTTTTTTCATCCGAGGTCGTTTGAAAAGTTCGAATTTTAAATTTTTGAAATTCAAACATAGTTTTGCATGACAAGATGATTTCAAATCAAAAAGGTGCCAATTACAAAGTTTCATAACTTTTCAAGATCTACAAAGTTTATTTTGGTTGTTTGATCATCTGTTCATCCGACATGGTCGTTCTAACATTGTTCACAAATCTTATATATCTCTCTTGTAGTTTCATAAACTACAATAGAGATATGTTAGATCTGTGAACAAATTTACTTTCACTTTGTCATATGAAGAAAAGACCAAAACAAATATTATACATCTTGATGAGTTATACAACTTTGTAGTTGAAAACTTTTTCATTTGAATTAATTTACTACTTCAAAATGTGCTTTGAAATTTTCTTTGTCGAGTGTCAAAAAAAAAACACTCGGCAAAGAGCTTCTTTGCCGAGTGTCAAAAAAAACACTCGGCAAAGAGCTCTTTGCCGAGTGTCCGAAAAAAAAACACTCGGCAATCCACTTGGCACTCGGCAAAGAGCCGGTCTCCGGTAGTGCTTGTTCGCCAAGATGATCTAAAAATTACGAAATTAATTAAAAAATGAATTGATAAACACGTTAGATTCAATGATGATGGAACAGTATAGGTCAATGATCATCCTAACTGTCCATTGTGACAACTACATCTCCAGCCAAAATACATGATGGACTGGTTTAGCGTGAACAAGCACAAAAACAAATATGAGTAGCATGCCACAGTATCTGTTACGCACCGATAGGAAGACAGATACTGCCACGTTCATCGTTTGAGCTTTGTAGGTAACGCAGGAAACATCCTCAACCAGTGGCAGTGCTCAAATGCGCTGAATCATTAGGGCGTGTGCAATTCACTGCACCACAACACCGTATCACCGTCAGACATCTGACGCTAAAAAAAGTTTTAGATCTTATTAAGCAATAAATTTTGGTACAGCACACTATTAAAGAGTTGTTTTTTAGAGATACT
Source organism: Miscanthus lutarioriparius (assembly GCA_904845875.1). Taxonomy (NCBI): domain Eukaryota; kingdom Viridiplantae; phylum Streptophyta; class Magnoliopsida; order Poales; family Poaceae; genus Miscanthus; species Miscanthus lutarioriparius. The sequence continues at coordinate 34,865,395 of CAJGYO010000010.1, forward strand.
CTGATTAAGTTTGTAAAGAAAGTGTTTCGACCATCTCAGGTCAAACGTCTGATTTCTCTGTGCACGTATGCATCCACTAGACGATAGGTAATCTAGCCCACCTTAAAAAACATGTTCTAGAAATTAAAATTTGGCAGAAGAAAATAGGAATTTCTTTTAATTCTGGAAGAAGCAAGTGACACATTTTTTACGTGAAATATCCACGTCTGCTATTCATAGGAGTCATACTCAAGACATTGTATCTGGCACGAAACTCCCTACTTTTGATTTGAGGCCTCCGCCCTCTCATTTTTGAGGGCCTGCTTTTTTTTTATCTGCTCTGGTAGGATTCCTCAAATCTTTTTGATAGGTACTGACACACAAGACCCACTCGTCATTCTCAGTTCTTTCAATCCTTATCCTCATAGAAATATAGAGCGGATGTCTGCTCCTGTCGGGAGGAGTCCACGTCGGGAGGTGGAGTCCGTTCCTGCATTCCTCACCAAGGAGCAGTACAGGAAGCGCTGGAACGGAGACCACTGCATCCACTCCCACCTCGACGAGTCCACACTGAGATGGAGTCTGCTCCCGCCAAGACGTGTCCGCATCCATCGTTGAACCACACAGGTGGCTAGTGGTGAAGCCGGGCAAGGGACACAGATGTCGAGCGGCGGGCGGTGATGTCCGCGTGGGTTGGAACCTGGTGGTACGCAGCGGGCTTGCGGAAAAGGGTCGGGGGGCGAGCGGTAGAGAAGGCGAGCAAAAATAGACGAAAATTGTCTTTGGGGGGGCTTGGCCTAGAGCCGAGGAATGACGACTGGAGGGGGGATTTGGGTGCCTAGCCCAATTTGAGGGTTGTAGTAGAGGCCCCGCCACAGTCATGTTTTTAGCCTGGTTACCCATATTTAGCTATGAGGACTCAATTAGGGGCCTGCCGTCTCTACACATAGGCACGGAGCCAGCCAGTGGGGGCTAGGGGCTCCAGCCCCCTACCTTCATGAGCAAGCGAAGCCCGTTAGAGCCGCCGTCTGAAATTTCAGTTGTAGATATACAGGTAGGAGGGGCTGAGATTTGCTGAACCTCTTTTCTTGCTAATTACTGTTGTTTAGCCCTCCTAAACTTTTTTCCTAGCTTCGTCACAGGCATGGAGCCAGCGGTGGGGCTAGGGGGCTCCAGCCCCCCTACACGCTCATGAGCAGCAAGCGAAGCCCGTGAGAGCCGCCGTCTGAAATTTCAGCTGTAGATGTCACAGGTAGGAGGGGCTGAGATTTGCTGAACCTCTTTTCTTGCTAATTGCTATTGTTTAGCCCTCCTAAATTTTTTTCCTAGCTTCACACTGTCTACACACTATTTTTGACTTCCTTTACATAATTACAATTCACCTTATGCCCACTCGAACCAACACAGCTAGGGTTGACAGCTAAGGTCTGCTTGGATTTAAGCGCTTGCAAAAGCTGCTTGTCGACTAATAACCATCTTTTGCCCTTGGGGTTTAAAACCATATGACTATGAGCGCGATCACGAACATGGAGCATTATTGCTAGAGTACGGTACAATCAAGTTCGATGTTTGGATGCTTGCTGGTTGCAGTAGAGTCGAAGAAGCACATTTTCTTCTTGAATAACTTTAGAACGCAAAACTCAATCAATTTATTAGGCTATCAGTTGACTCGGATGTACCATTCAAATGGATTTACACTCCTTTCACAAACAAATGGAGTAAAGAAACCAAGTTTATTGAGTTACATATTTACACGACTGGTGAATGAAATTAGCACCGTTCTGATATAACAGTCCCATCATCCAAAGAAAATTATATTATTTCAGCTTCCTCTAATATCTTACTCCTAGTCCCCTTATTTTCTGGTACCACAGACCACAGTTGGGCGATACATATTGCCCTGGCATAGCTCCAGACCTAACCAATAGAAAATATGGAAGAAATCAAACAAAAAGTATCTTCTTTGGAGTTCATTTTTGTCAGATAGGGTACTCTATGATTTAGTTTGTAGTATTAGTAATGGAACATGTTTTGGGAACACATATTTATATATGGTTCGGCTTCGTATTCTAGGTACTTCATTTGTTTGGCGGGGCTTACAGCTGGAAAAGTCATGAAGATCAAGCTACCTTTTATGTGTCGCTTGTAATTCTATATGATAGCAAGGTGTGCCTGCATCCTCTGTTTCCCGCCAGCTCCATTGGATTGAGAACATGATGATCCTAACTGTCCATTGCGACAACTACATCTCCAGCCAAAACACATGATGGACTGGTTTGGCGTGAACAAGCAGAAAAACAAACATGAGTAACATGCCACTATATCTGTTCAACACCGATAGAAAGAGAGATACTGCCAGGTTCATCGTTAGAGCTTTGTAGGTAATGCAGGAAACATCCGCAACCGGTGGTACTGCTCTAAGGTACTGAATCATGGGCGTGTGCAATTAGATTATTAGAGGGAATTGATAGTATTATCGAGTTGTTTTTTAAGAGAAAGTCAAATTCTGTTTGTAGAGGCTGTTTTTCAAACAGCTCTACTTCGAGTGTCTGATTTGTGGATACGGGTATGCATCCACCCAACGACTGATAATGTGGCCCCCTCTTAAAAAACATGTTCCCAAAAATTAAAATCAGCATTAAAATTAGCAATTTCGTTTAATTCTATAAGAAATAATTAAGTGATATTTTTATGTGAATCTGCGTGTGTCGCTTATACATATGAAAATAAAACAAGGAATGCTATCGTTTTGTATTGACTTCTATGAATCTTTTATTCAATATTCGGTCCCAAAACAATTTCAAAGGAAAATGTTTCAAAAAAGTTTTGGATCTCATTGAGCACGAAACTTGGTATAGCACATCTCTCCATCTGTGGTCGTTTGGAAAAGAATAAAAATATTTAATATCAAAATATGATAATTTAAAACTTAGTTTTGGAACATAAAAATTTAAAATGGAAAAGTCAACAACTGCTGGTCAAATTACAAACTAGGGCGGAAAACCTTTTTTCCAGCCATATATAGAAATGCATCTACTAATAGTCGCGGTCTATAGCACCCCCATAGGAATTGCAATTCTAGAGGCATGGCTTGTGACTTGCGATGCATGGCAGAAAGGGTTGGGTTAGTGGGCTTCTCCTCGTGTCAGTTTTTTTTTTCTATTTTGACAACCAATTTGTAAAATTCTCTATACGATTTGTAGAGGTAGCAATCTTTTGCCCAGCCTCTACAATTAGATCTCTAGTGGTGGTTGGGTTTTGGCCTGCCTCTAGAAATTGATTTCTATTGCTGGCTGATGCCACCCGTTTAGAAATCGTTGATTTCTAGAGATAGTCAAACAGAAGTGGGTGGAACATCTGCCTCTACCATATTTGATCGCCTCTACAAATGTTTCATGGTGTAGTGTTGGTGTCTGCCATGTGGCTGGCCCAAAAAATTGTCGATCGACTCTTAATATTTGCACATAGAGTTCTAATTTGATCACCACTATCACCAGTCAAATATTTGCAGTCAAACCACTAGATTTTATAAAATGACCCTAGTTTGCATGGCGACTGTTGATAATGAACGCGGTGTAGAAAGACTCGTCTTCAAAATTTGGCAGTTATTACCCTGCTTTGGCCGACCAGCCGAAGACCTAGAATTGTCACAAGAAGTTGTGCATTTCAGTGCTTGAATTCTTAATTCCTTGTAAAGACATGGATGCTTGATCACCTCACCTCATGTCCACTCAAACCAACCCAAGGTATGCGTTGACAGCTTAGGTATGCGTGGATTGAGCCCTTGCTGACAAATTGTTCACTAGACAGCCATCCTTGCCCAAGGCATTTAAAATCGTATGACTATGGTCCCTGCGAGTTCTAGTTGCATGCTAGAGTATGGTACAAGCAAGCGTGATGGTGGCAGCTGTTGGTTCTAGTAGAGCTGAAGAAGCACATTGTCTTTACGGATGGACATGATTGATGAATGAAATTAGCGGAGTTCTGATATAAAAAGCTAGCAAGCTTTACATTTTTATGCAATAAAGATGAGAGGTCCGTCTCTAATCTAAACTAAAAAATAAAAATGATCAATTATGTTCACAATACATTTTAATATTGAAAATCAGCTACATGGAGATGTATTCAATGCACAATGCCATTTTGGAGGTGCTTGTTACACTCTGAATCTAAAAATTTTGTGTGTACAAAATTTTAATCTTATTTACTAGCGTAGCACTCATTAGTTGTCTTCTGATCCAATACCTTGGTCTTTTTACTCTTTGCAATGACGACCAACCATGGTATATCACCTTGACCTTGTTGGGCAAGGGCCAAGTCAGGACCACGGTGTTGATTAGAGGCGATAGCATGTATTTAATAGGTTTCAATCGCTTAAAAAAGGTTTCAACAACTCCGATGGCGTATGGTATGCTTTTTGGGCCTACAAACATTTAATACCCACTATATAGAATTGTCCTACCAGGTTGATTATGCAAGCCTACTAGGGTAGGAAGTGGGGGGCAAATGGCGTCTGCCAGAGCTCGTACTTGGACTAGAATTTTACCTAAATTCCGTGAGCGGCCTGTCAAGATTGAAACAAAATAAAGATTTAACAGCTACTAAAGATTATTCAGATTGAAACAAAAGCAACCAGACACCAAAGGACCAGAGTCTGACAAGATCAAGCAGTGTCTTCATTGACGTCATCAGTCAGAGTCCTTTCCCGGGGAACCGGTTGGGACTGCTAGGGCACGGGCGTGGGTGCCTGGGTGGCTGCTGGTGGCGGCGGCGGTGCGACGTGGAGGGGAGGAGGAGAGGGCGGTGGCGCTGGTGACGGAGAGGAGGAGAAGACCGAGGCTGAGAGAACCGGAAGAGGATAAGAGTCGAGGCTCTGTTCCTGCTTAGGATGGCCCCTATTTTTGTATCCCCTCATGGACTTGTATCTCAAGTAATCTAAAGAGAGAAAGTTCTTATAGATTTGGATTTCTCTGTCTAACAAAAATCAATCCTATTCAATTTTATTTCCTAAACCGATTCTATTTCTATTTTTCCTACTTCTTTCCTATTTCTCCATCTATTCCAGATTCTCCCAGATTTGAGGGCGCGACGGCGGCGGGCGCGTGACAGTACCCAGCACTACAGTACCCAATGGTACAGTACCGTGGGTACCGTTCACGCTAGTCCTGCTTTGGGCCCAGCCGGGTGTCTTGGCCCATGCCTTTGAATTTGGGGGCCCATCTTTAGCCGTGTGACATCATCATATTTGTAGAAGAAAGATTCTCAGAAGTGATCTCCTGGGGAGGAACTCCACAGAAGTTAGTAGCCACATGTTCCATGAACTGAAGAGGCAGCATGTCATCATTCTGCTTAGTGGTCGTCTTGGCTTTCTGAAGCTGTTCCTGCAATAACAGAGCTGCAGCTTGACCAACTATCCTTGGCTTGGCTTTGTCATCAAGTTCCATAAGCTGAAAGCGTTCTGGTTTGTGCAATCTGGCACTCCGTTTGACTTGGTCTTCAACCAAAGGTGTATGCCTTTTCCTAGATTTTGTCTTCTTCTGAGCAGGAAGCATAAAAGGCACCTCTTGGGCACTTGATGCTCGTACAGACAAAGATTGCTGCTGCTCAGCCATTGGGGGTACATTCTCTATCAGTGTCTGATCTATTTGCTGCGTATCTTGAGATATCAACAGAGGAGCTGCAGGAATAACAAGACACTGAGTAACCTGCTGCTCTTTAGCCAGTGTGGGAACATTCTCTGTCCGCACTTGGTGTGTATCCTGAGCAACAAGTATTGGAGCAGCAGGAGCAATAGGACTCTGTGAAGATGGGGTATGCTGAATAGCCGGCACAAGATGCTTCCCAGTTATTACCCCAGCGAGTGAGGATCAGCAACATATGTGGGTCTGTCTTCAACTAGACATAGCAGGAAGCCAGGAAGCAGTTGTATATCATTGAAGACCGGCCTCTGAATGTAAAGCTGATGATGGGCTTGCTGTGCCATTGCTGTAATTTCATTGAGTAGCATTTGAATTGATGGGCTGGGCCCAATTCCTTTATGCAGCCCAAGTAGCTTGGCCATCCTTCTGACTGAATAATCACTTTCAGGATCAAGATTAGCATTGAGCAGGGCCTGACTTCAGATATGTCTGTCAGAGGAAGCTCCAGGGTGATTGGTTGGCCTTGTGCACGAAAAAAGTTCCTTGTTTCTGTGCTAACAGATCCTGAGAATTGTGGCTCATCTGGGTGTGATGTATAATTGCCTATTCTACTATGTTGTTTTGTAAATTCTGGACCTGTTAGAGTTTAGCTGCTGGTACTGGGATTCCTTCTTGTTGCGGCCATGCATCCCAGCCAGCGTTGAGATTAGCAGCTGCTGCAGCATCAGGGATGGGGTTTGGCATTTCCTAGCCCTCATCTATATTGGCCTACTGAATATCATTGAGATCTTACAGATTATCAAAAGCACCTTGAGGTTGATGTTGCTGTCGACCTTGGCCTAGCAGAGGGTGGGGGTTCCCATCATTTGGGATTGGATGTTCATCAGCTGGTTGACCATCGTTGAACTGGGAATTGAAAACAAATACTGTACACTCCAGGAGTGGCCAGCATCACCAATCAAAGCTCCCTGGCAAACAATGATACTACGAGGGATCCTACCCATGTGAAGGACTGAGCAACGAACTAAGAACCGAGATTTGAACTGATGATTGCTGGTCCAAGTTAGAACTGAGCCGAAACTACTGACCGCCTGCGTAATATACTCTCTGGATTGAAAATCAAGAGGGAAGTCCAAAAACATGACCCAGCAAGTTCTCTGAAAGGGGCAGGCTCTATGATTAATGCTTCCATCATGCTCCTCTACCACAATCTCAACAATGTTTAACAGCAAGTGTGGGTTCAAATTAATCATAGATTGCCTAACCAAGGCTGAGCGAAACTACACTAGATAAAGCCCTAGTGGCGACAGGCAAGCAGATAGGTTCGAGGTGTGACGAACCTCCTAGGGACGCTTCTCCCTGGAGCGGCGCCATGGTCATTGAGTTGGCACATACATAAAAATCCTCTACTTCTAAAAAATCTCTTCTTTCAGCTTCCTCTAATATATCGCTCCTAGTACCTTATTTTCTGACACTGCCGTGGCATAGTTCGAAACCTAATCACTAGAAAAAATGGAAGGAATCAAACAAAAAATGTGTCTTGTTCAGAGTTCAATTTTGTCAGATAGGGTACTCTATGCTTTGGGAACATATATAGTCTGGCCTTGTATTCTAGTTACATCATTTGTTTCGCGTGTCTTATAGTTGCAAAGTCATGAGTATCAAGCTACTTTTTATGAGTTGCTTCTAATTCTATATGCTAGCAAGTTGTTGTGCCTGCATCCTCTGCTTCCTGCTAGCTCCATTCGGTTGAATACATGATGATCCTAATTGCCCATCATTACAACTACATCTCCAGCTAAAATACATGATGGGTTGGATTAGCGTGATCAAGCAGCAAAACAAACATGAGTAGCATGCCACTATATCTGTTCAACACCGATACGAAGATAGATACTGCGGCCAGGTTCGTCGTTAGAGCTTTGTAGGTAATGCAGGATACATCCGCAACCGGTGGTATTGCTCAAAGGCACTGAATCATTGTGGCGTGTGCAATTAGGTCATTAATTAGATGGAAACGAAAGTATATTATTGAGTAGTTTTTCAAACAGCTCTACTGGAATGTCTGATTTGTGCATATGGGTATGCAACCACTACACAATTGATATACTGTGGCTCCCTCTAAAAGAACATGTTCCCAAAAAATTGAAACCAGCATTAAATTAGCAATTTCTTTTAATTCTGGAAGAAATAAATAAGTGATGCGTTTTTTATTTGAAATCTGCATGTGTAGTTCTAACACTATACTACATGGTCACTTATATATATATATGACAAAACATGGAATGCTATCCTATTGTATTGACTTCTATGGATCTTTTTTTTTTCATTATTTTGTTCAAAAAATAATTTCAAATGAAAATGTTTAAAGAAAAAGTTTTGGATATCATTGAGCACTAAACTTTGGTATTGCGTGTCTCCTCATCTGTGGTCGCTTGGAAAAGAATAAAAAATTTAATATCAAAATATGAGAATTTGAAACTTATTTTTGGAACATAAAAATATTAAAATGGAAAAGTCAACAACTGCTGGTCACATGACAAACTAGGGCGGAAAACCTTTTTCCAGCCATATATAGAAATGCATCTGCTAATAGACGTGGTCTATAACACTCCCAAAGGAATTGCAATTCCAGAGGCGTGGCTTGTGAATTGCGGTGCGTGGCAGCGAGGGTTTGGCTGGTGGTCTGCTCCCCGTGTCAATTTTTTTTCTATTTTTACACCCAATTTGTAAAATTCTGTATATGATTTGTAGAGGTAGTTATCTTTTGCCCAGCCTCTACAAATGGATCACTAGTGCTGTTGGGTTTTGGCCTGCCTATAGAAATTTATTTCTAAAGGTGGCTGATACCCACCCATTTAGAAATCGTTGATTTCTAGAGATAATCAAATATAGGTGGGTGGAACATCTGCCTCTACCACTTTTGATCGCGTCTACAAATGTTTCATGGTGTAGTGTTGGTGTCTGCCATGTGGCTGGCCCAATAATTTGTCGATCGACACTGAATATTTGCACATAGGATTCTAATTTGATCACCAATATCACCATTCAAATACTTGCAGTCAACCCACTGGATTTTATAAAATGCCCTGAATATACAAATTTGGTATTATGAGATTTCATAGAAAGGGTCAATAATGTGGCGTAAATCATGACCAAACCTCAACTAGACATCATGATGAGGAAACAATACATCTAACTTTGCAAATCTATATCTTGGCTATCCCCATTGTAGGGCAATAAAAAACAGTCGGGGAAAGGTCAATCTACACCAACATGCAGTTATACTTGACCCTCTCCTCCTTAATCCATTTTACTTGATCTTTTCCCATGGCTATCACTGATTTTGAGGAGTTGTTAGAGACTGGGAGGGAACAGGCAAGATGGAGAGAGACGTGCCAGGAAAAGGAGCTCGAGCAGGAGAAGGAACTGTGGCAGATGGGGAAGAGATGCTGGATCTATGGTTTTGGGGCGATTTGGGCCTCGAGAGTGGCAGGCTGGTCGGGTCTTGGCCACTTCTAAACACGTCTTGTCATTTTTTTGATGTTTTACAGGGATGGAGGCAAAGGTACGTGTGGCAAAAAGCAGGGGAGGAGGCTGAGTGGCGGCGACTATGGGGTAAGGAGTGTGGGAGAAGGCATGAAGGCGCAGATGTGTGTGGCGGCAATGGCAGATGTGATGTCTAGATGACTGTGGGAGAGAGAACCACCTAGCTGTGTTTTTACATATGAAATATTTTCTTTGCCAGTTCCATTATGAGTTGGCGGTGATATATTATCACCAACAATTTTAATAGAATCAGCGGCTAAAATACCATTGGCAGAACCCTGTTGTAGTGGCTTTAGAAAATTGTTCCCAAAAAATGTCTTCCTAGAATAGATCAGAGAACTCGTAACCAATATATCGGTCACTAAGTAATCACAAATAAAAATTTTATCATCTACATCGCTGTAGATCTTATCGAGTTCTATTCTTTTAGTATAAAACATGTCTTGATCCGACTTCATATGAAAAAAAGTTATGATTTTAATATGCGAGTCCTATGTATATGATTTTTATGATGGTCATCTTAAGACCACCATCGTCAATAGATTACAAGGCTACTCGGAGTGATACTTTCTTAAGCAACCATATGTAGAAATTAATGTGGCAATCCTATGCCCTGCACCTTGCTTAAAGGGCAGGCTGAACCACTTTTAGCCTCGACAAAGAAGTCGCAGGAGATTTAGTAAAAGTGATTTGTAGTAAAGTTGACATTTATTAAAAATGATTTGTAGTGAAGTGATTTGTAGTCAGAACAAATAGACGCAAGCATGACATCATTATCAAAACTATAAGACTATATTGTATTAATCATCATCTTGCCTCCAAGAGGGAGCCTTCCTCGGCTCTTGTCACACACGCCAGCTAATATTGGCTTGGCGAGGTTGCGGTGGACTGGGGACTGACTATTGTACTCCAGCAGCAGCACTCCTGAGGATCGCGATCAGTCATACAGATGCCTACGACATGTGGAAGCTGTAAGCTTTGACATTTATAGTGGCATTTATCATTGTCACAACGTGGAAATTCTGGGGTACATTTCGTCTTCGCATCTACACATCAGTTTATTCATCAGTAAAAGATTAAATATTGCAAACTCAAGATTAAACTATACACACATACCAGCATCATTGGTGCAGGACAGGACCACCATAGTGAGGAAAATGGCCACAGATATCAGTTGGAAAGTGTAGCACCCGGTTTTAAGAACAAAACCAGATACACATCATATGTGAGCCCAGCCCAGAAAGTCAAATCTCACATATAACTATAAATAAAGGTAATATCAAAAGACGAATGCTCAATATATAACGTACTTAGCATGAAAGGTATAACCTTAGACGGCAAACAGCGGAAAGACAACTCCGATCTTCGGGTGAAGACTCCAATTCCACAGGGACAACTGACTGGTTGATCACAAGCCTAACTCCTTCAAACTCTAGCAATCTGGTACCCATCTGGGATTTTTATCCAAATAATTGAAAAAATAAAGCAAGCGTAAGTACATGTCGTACTCAACAAATATAACATGGGTTCATGAGGCTCAAAAGGCTGACACTGGTTTAATTGCGATTAGCTTTTAATGAGTCATCTTTTAGCAATTGGGTGGCAACAAGTTTATTCACAAGCCCATATAAACACATGATCAGGTAAACATGAATAATGAATAGCATAAACAGTAATCATTAGTGAGCATCTTCATCATCAGTATCATCAGTGTTCATCATCTATTCTATAAGGGTTCTAAGGCCTCTCTTGACCGTGAGCACGGCTGATATATTAGTTTTACACTCTGCAGAGGTTGTACACTTTCACTATGAGTCATGATTTACCCTTTCGCCCGAGGTCGCGAGCCTCTTAACCCATTACCAAGGAAGGTCGGCAGGGTTCACTATGAAGCCTTTCAAAGGTTCGTCTAACAAGTTAGGGCCATTAGATTCAATCGGCAAACAGATATAGGAACCCCCTGTCGAATAGCATAATTCCATCACAGCTATACACATAAGAGTAGAGGCTGTCCTATACCCGATTCGTCAAGCCATTCTTACGCCATAAAGGTAACCACTAACAAGCTAGAAAAGGTTCTCATACTGAGCTAAAGCCAGAGCCATGTAGCCCTCACAGTTGTACTGTAAGTCCCGGATGATCACCTATAGATAAGTCCTTAGGGAGAGGAATCTAGAGCACCATAAAAATAGCCCAATGCTCTAGGCCCCTAATTCCATGTTGCTAAAAAATATATTTTAGTGTTTATTGCATATTTCATTAGTCAAATTACAAGATCATGGTCTTTAATTGAGCACTAGCATCATACTATCCAATGCATAATCACCCATGGTGTCAAGGTACAAGATATCAAATATCTAGGATATCCTTATTGGCAACAAGGTAGACACATACAATATGAATTAAGTGATTAAAGGTGAATAGGTAACAAGGACGGTCCCATGCTATACTTGCCTTAAAACTCTGATCCTTCTTCTAGTCCGAGCCTTCAAAGATCTGCTTCTTGATTCACCACGTATAGCTCACTGACTGGACATGATCATAAAGCACCATAGAAGCATGCATGCAATCATACACGAAGCAAATAATAGAACTAAATTAGAATAGTACATCAAACATATGAAATAGCAAGTAAAAACATTTTTAAAGATGTTCTACACGTTACTACGAACGCAAAGATGCGAAAAGCACTCCAATCGGAGCTATAACGAAAAAGTTATGAATTAAGCAAGATTCCCTTTAATAAAATAATAGATTGAATCTAACCTCGAATTTCAAAAGTTGAAAACATATTTAACAGTAGTATAAATATGTAGATTACGCAATTACGAATCTAACGCAACTTGAATAGGTCAAATCGGAGTTAAAACGGAGATTTTATGGCCTACCGAAGGTAGTGGCAATTCTGTAAATAGATAGAATTTGATTTTTGAATTTAAAATAAATAAAATCAAATTTTAAATCTGCCCAAGGACTGCGGGTATTATTTCATAAAAGGCAGGGGGTCTTTAGCAAAACTACAGGGAAGGCGGGTTCTATATTAAAAATCCAAGGGGTTTTTTGGCAAAAAGGCAAGGCGAAGGGGTGCCGGTTGATCTGGACCAATGGATCTGAAACGGACAGCTAAGATTACAAGAGGGGAGGGAGAGAGGAGAGCCGGCGGGCTGGAACAGTGCCAGACGCGGCGGAGCTCCATTGATGGCGGCGAGGAGCTCGCTGGCGAGCGCGAAGAGGGCCCTAGAGTCCACGATTCGATGCTGGGAAAACACAGGGAGCAAGAGAAGACGATGGTGAACTCGACTCCATAATCTACGGCGACTAAGGTCGAGCAGAGATGGCTGGCTGCGAGCAATGGCGGCGGTGGAGCAACGGCGACACGGTGAAGGCCAAAACAGAGCGAGAAAGAGGGAGATAAAGTGCTTTGCGGGTTCGAGAACTCTACGCGAAGCTCGGGGAGGCTCTTACCGTGATGGAGGAGCAGCTAAGCAACGCGGCGACGATGGCTTCTTCTCGACGAGATTTGGGCGGCGGGGCTAGGGCACGGGATGGCTTAGCGACTATGCTAGGGCTCGGGATAGAGGCGGCGGACACGGGGCTCGGCTTTTATGAGGCGGGGCAACGTGGGGTGCACGGCACGACGCGAAGACGTGGCGGCGGCAAACTTCCTCGGCGGCGGCTGCCGAGTCTGGCGTGGACGGGAGAAAGGAGACGGCGCTGACCGAGCAGGCCCACCTGTCGGTGACTCAAGGCACGAGAGAGAGGGAAAGCGGTGCGGCGCGGCAGTTGGGCCGTTGCGCACGGCTTGGGCCGTCCTGTTGAGGAGGAGGAGCTGGGCCGTGTGGGGAAGAGGTGAGGGGGAGGAGAGAGGCTGGGCTGGTTTGGGCCCGAGGAAAAAAAAAACGGGCCGGCGGCCCAAGGGAGCAGGCCGGCTGAGCTAAAAGAGAGAGAGGATGGAGATAGAGAGAGCAGTTTTTCCATTTTCTTTTTGTTTTCTAAATTCTATTTTCAAATCCATTTTCAAACCATTTCAAAAGCATTTAAAATTATTTTGAATTTTGGACAAAACCACTCATCACAAAAATAAGTATGCATCAGCATGAATGCATAAAAATGGTACTAAATTCCTATGATAAATTTTAATTTAATGTAAATTATTATTTTTCCTATGTTTTTATGAGCACTAAATTCCAAAATTAACTCAATTTACATCTATTTCGAAGGTAGCAAATTTTAGGGTGTCACAGAAAGCCTTCGTCATATCAACACTGCTAGTTCTCAGTCGTACAAACAAACGAAGATTACTCTTGTCTCCGTCTTCTATTTTAGGCTTTGGGTTCTCATAGACAAGACCATTTGTTAGTTCTTCTATAAAGACAAGGTCTCACTCATATCTCTTCATCGTTAATGCCTTGATAGCCTCATTTGCATATCTCTATCTCTATCTATATCTATATCTATATCTATATCTATATCTATATCTATATCTATATCTATATCTATATCTATATCTATATCTCTTATAATCCTAAACCTCAATAAAGTTCTATCTTGACATGCAAGCTATCCACCTCATTAGTCCACTATCACATGCAATTACAACCCACATCTGCAATTATAAAATATACACATCATCCACTAATAATCGTTGTCCATGTCGACATGCCACATCATCCACCAACATTGGTTTATAATAGTTTATCTCATCCAATTCACATCGACAACTATAATATACACAACAGCGAGACACATCATCCAAAGAACATAGACTTAGTTATCGATGTCGGCGTGCCACATCATCCACAAATATTGGTTTATAAAGTTTATCCCTACATATAAGTAATTATATGTAGTCAATTTCATTCCCAATCATCAATAATTCCCATGGAAACTCATGATTGTATGCTGCTAGCTAGTATTTGATAATCATTAACCCCACCAGCCTTCTATCTCAACAAGCTCGCCATTCACATCATATCCCAAAGAACCATCCACATCATCTCCTACTAAATGCCATGTCATTCCTGCTCCCCAATAACTTTAAACCACGTAATGCAAGCTATCAACGTCACCGTAACCATGCGTAATTACTACTTACTACTTTTGTTCTATCTCAATATGCAAATCATCCACATCATCTTCCACTAACGCTTCAATCTCTTAAAGCGATCTAACCATGTCATATCCACTAAGTGCAATTGCTACTTTTAATGTAGAGAAAATACAATGCGGTGCGAGGTTGAGAGGTGGGAGAGGTCGAGGCGGGCCTCGTATGGCTCAGGGGCGAGAGGTCGAGGCGGGCTGTGTTTGGCTGGGCTGTGGCCAGCTGGGCCATCCTGCGCGACTCTTAAGGCCGAGGTTTGGGGTATCCTGTTTACATAACCCCGACAATAGGTTAGAACATAAAAAACACAAAAGTACTTGGAAGTACTAATTGTACTTTTCCAACGATTGTAAAAGATCCCATATGACAAAACATGGAATGCTATCCTTTTTACTGACTTCTATGAATCTTTTATTAAATATTTTTTGTCCCAAAACAATTTGAAATGAAAATGTTTGAAGAAAAAGTTTTGGATCTCACTGAGCACTAAACTTTGGTGGCATGGAAAAGACTAAAAAGTTTAAGATATCAAAATAGGAGAATTTAAAACTTATTTTTGGAACATAAAAAATTTAAAATGGAAAAGTCAAGAACTGCTGGTCAAATTACAAACTAGGGCGGAAAACCTTTTTCCAGCCATATATAGAAATACATCTATTAATACGTGGTCTATAACACCCCATAGGAATTGCAATTCTAGATGCGTGGCTTGTGACTTCGATGCGTGGCAGCGAGGGTTTGGCTGGTGGGCTTCTCGCCATGTCAAGTTTTTTCTATTTTTATTTACACCTAATTTGTAAATTTTTGTATACAATTTGTAGAGGTAGCTATCTTTTGCCCAGCCTCTACAAATCGATCTCTAGTGGTAGCTGATATCCACCCATTTAGAAATCATTGATTTCTAGATCGGGCTGGCCCTGAGGGGGGCGATGGGGGCGGCCGTCCTAGGCCCCCGACCGAGATGGTCCCCAAAATATGTTGTACAGTACACGCCTTGATCACAATAACTGTGATCGATGTGCACGTGTCGTTTTAAATTCTCGTTCTGCCCACGCCAAGACAGAGTAGAAGGTGGACCAGTGTTTTTTTTTATCTCTCGACCAAAATTACATTTGGGAACATCCGCCTCTACAATTTTTTATCGCCTCTACAAATGTTTCATGGTGTAGTGTTAGTGTCTATCATGTGGCTGGCCCAAAAATTTGTCGATCCACACTGAATATTTGCTCATAGGATTCTAATTTGATCACCACTATCACCATTTAAATATTTGCAGTCAAACAACTGGATTTTATAAAATGCCCCTGAATATACAAATTTGGTATTATGAGATTTCATAGAAAGGGTCAATAACGTGGTCTAAATCATGACCAAACCTCAACTAAACATCATGATGAGGAAACAATAAATCTAACTTTGCAAATCTATATCTTGGCTATCGCCATTGTAGGCAATAAAAAACAGTTGGGGAAAGGACAATCTACACCAAGATGCAGTTCTACTTGATCCTCTCCTCCTCCTCAATCCATTTTCCTTGATCTTTTCCCATGGCTATCTCTGATTTGGAGGAGTTGTTTGAGACGGAGAGGGAACAGGCAACATGGAGAGAGATGTGCTAGGAAAAGGAGCTCGAGCAAAAGAAGGAACTGTGGAAGATGGGGAAGGGATGCTTGATCTATTTTTTGGGGGCGATTTGGGCCTCGGGAGTGGTGGGCTGGTTGGGCCTTGGGCACTTCTAAACACTTTTTGTCATTTTTTATGTTTATTGCAGGGATGGAGGCAAAGGTACGTGTGTCAAAGGAGGGGAGGAGGGAGAGTGGCGGTGACTAACGGGTCTGGAGAAGGCATGAAGGCACATATGTGTTTGGCGGCAATGACAGAGGTGATGTCTAGATGACTGTGGGAGAGAGAACCCCCTAGCTGTGTTTTTAGATATGAAATATTTTCTCCACCAATTCCATTACGAATTGGCGGTGATATATTATCACCAACAATTTGAATAGAACCAGCGGTTAAAATACCATTGGCGGAACCCTGTTGTAGTGGCTATAGAAAATTGTTCCCAAAAAATGTCTTCTTAGAATAGATCAGAGAATTTGTAACCAATATATCGGTCTCTAAGTAATCACAAATAAAAATTTTATCATCTACATAGTTTTAGATCTTACCGAGTTCTATTATTTTAGTACAAAATAGGTCTTGATCCGACTTCATATAAAAAAAGTTATGATTTTTATGTACGAGTCCTGTGTATATGGATTTTTACGGTGGTCATCTTAAGACCACCGCCGTCAATAGAATATAAGGCTACTTGGAGTGACACTTTTCTTAGGCAACCATATGTAGAAATTATAGTGGCAGTCCTGTGTGCCCTGCGCCTTGCTTAAAGGGCAGGCTGAACCACTTTTAACCTCGACAAAGAAGTCGTAGGAGATTTAGTAAAAGTGATTTTATAGTTAAGTGGGCCACAGGTTTTTTTTTTTTTGTCAGAACAAATAGACGCAAGCATGATATCATTATCAAAACCATAAGACTATATTTTATTAATCATCATCTTGCATCCAAGAGGGAGCCTTCCTCGGCTTTTATTCACCATGTTCGTTTGATTGTATTAGCTATGCTTATTAGCCATTATGCTTATTAGCCATGATACAGTGTTTTTCTCACACAACAAAACAGCATCAGCCGGCTTATAAGCCACAGAAATAATCAAGATAACAGGGTGATTAATCATATTGGCAGCAGCACTCCTGAGGATTGCGATTAGTCACACAGATGGATACGACTTTTGGAAGCTGTAAGTTTTGGCATTTACGGTGGCATTCAGCTAGGTCACAACGTGGAGTTTCTGGGGTACATTTTATCTTCGCATCTGCACATTAGTTTATTAATCAGTAAAAGATTAAAATATTGCAACCTCAAGCTTAAACTATACACACATACCAGCATCAGTGGTGCAAGACAGGATCACCAAAGTGAGGAAAATGGCAGTAGATACCAGTTGCAAAGCCCTCGTCATATCAGCACTGCTAGCTCTCAGTCGTACAGACAAATGAAGATTACTCCTGTGTCTGTCTTCTATTTTAGGCTTTGGGTTCTCATAGACAAGCCCGTTTGGTAGTTCGTATATAAAGACAAGGCATCACTCATATATCTTCATCGTTAATGCCTTAATAGCCTCATTTGCATATCTATATCTATATCTATATCTATATCTATATCTATATCTATATCTATATCTATATCTATATCTATATCTATATCTATATCTATCAATATCTATATCTATCAATATCTATATCTATATCTATATATATCTATTATAATCCTAAACCTCAATAAAGTTCTATCTTGACATGCAAGCTATCCACCTCATCTACAAATATAATATACACAACAGCGAGACACATCATCTAGTAACATAGACATAGTTGTCCATGTCGGCGTGCCACATCATCCACAAATATCAGTTTATAAAAGTTTATCCCTACATATAAGTAATTATATGTAGTCAATTTCATTCCAAATCATCCACGATTCTCACGGCAACTCGCGGTGTATGCTGCTAGCTAGTATTTTATAATCATTAACCCCACTAGCCTTCTATCTCAACAAGCATGCCATTCACATCATCTGCAATCTCTGTTGCAACATGCAGAGTATGGTTCTAGTTTACGACCCGGCAGTGATAATAGGCACATCATTGCTGAGTCTAATCATTTGTCGATAGTGATATCCATGAGTATCACTACTGGTTGACGCATGAAGCAGTAGTAACATGGACAGTGTCACCCTCTGGGTCAGCGAAGTGCTGCACGTTAGAGGGTTTTCGACAAGAGAAACAACAAACAGTCGGGACGCATGAGGTATAGTGCCCGAAACGAGCTACGGATGAAAACTTCCCCGTTCCCCTGAGCGCTCCCGTCGGGCGACTCAGGGGCGACCTCGCCTGTGCCCTAGGCCCCCGCATCTAAGCCTCCGCTCCGACCGCTATCATCGCCCTCCGGCGTGCGGCGGCGGTAGCTAGTGGTGGCCCCAAAAAAAGGGAGCTCGGCCGCAGCTCCTCCCCCTTCCTGACCCTCTCTTCTCCACCCCCACCACCACCTATTGTCTCTATCTTCGGCGAGGACGTACGTGCAGCCGGCCGGGTGGTGTTTTAGGGTCCCGGTAGTCGGATCCGGTGCCTCCACCCATCTGCGCACGCACAAGAGCCCACCGGCGGTCGGCCTCGCGACGTTCCTCGGCTTCTCTGGCGAGCCAGCCAGGCGGCGGACCAGATCCGGTGCCCCCTGGGACGGATCTGGCTCCCCCTCCCCCCCCCCGGCTGGATCTATGGCTTGTGTGGCGGTCGCCGGTTGCGGCGCTCGCTCCTCCATTTCGAGTGCATGGAGGGCGCCTTCAGGTACCAGGAGCGTTGGTGCGAGAGCGCTTGGGCTCTGTCCGGCAGTTGGATGAGCAGCACGTGTAGTTCTTCCTCAAGTTCCCGATGGAGCTCTCGGAGGCCAGGGCGGCGCGACTTATGCGCTCAACCCGGAGCTTCGCTAGGTGAGCTCTCCAAGCCCTGTCCCCTGTCGGCGCACGACGTCCAGACTCGGTGGCTGGCGGGTTGCATGCCTGTGCTATAGTGGTGTGGAGGATGCTGCAGCACCTATGCCAGTGACTTCGAGGCCTTCTCCCCTAGTCTTCCTCAGGCCGGTTGGGGGGGCGGATCTGGCCTGCCGTTGTCAGTGAGCAGTCTTGGGGTGAAAATCCCACCAGGCTTCTTGCCTTGGGCCGACAATGGTAGCGCGCCAGCGTCATCACCTTCTTGGAGGCGTCGTCAAATGCTTAGTTCGTCGTTGGGGGTTGCTAGGGCAAGTTTGGGGACAAAAGTCCCTTTTGGGTGCTTCTCCCAATGAAGTTTGCATCCGCGGATGTCATCCCCTTCTTGAAGGCTTCGTTGATGCACTCCGCTTGCTCCACCCGCGCCGTTTGCCGGAGTCGCTCCTTATTGTATTGTATCTGCGTGTGTTTTATTCTACTCTTCGCATCGGTCTGCCCTGCTTCAGTTGATGTTGCCGCTGCAATCGCTCGGTTGTTCACAGGGGCTACCTAGTCGCTGTTGATGTTGCCGCTGCAATCGCTCGGTTCACAGCGGCTACCTGGTCGCTGTTGATGTTGCCACTGTAGTCTTGTTGTTGCCGCTGCAGTCGCTCGGTTGTTCACAGCGGCTACCTAGCCGCTGTTGATGTTACCACTATAGTCGCTCGGTTCACAGCGGCTACCTGGTCGCTGTTGATGTTGCCACTGCAGTCGCTCGGGTGTTCACAGCGGCTACCTGGTCACTGTTGCTCTCTTGGTGGATGCTTTGCCGCCGTTACTGCTCGGTCATTTGTAGCAGATGCTTTGTCGCTAGCGTTCTTCTCCAACGAATGCTTTGTCATCTCTATCTTCGCCATAATCTCGGCTCTTATTGGTGGATGCTTTGCCACCACGGCTTCATCTTCTGTGTGGGCAGCCTTTGTGTTGAATTTTTTATGCAGGTCCAGTCGGTTAGGTCGGTGGTGAAGGGTCCTCTCCCTTCCGCCTCTCTTGCTTGTTTTCTTGTATCGGGTGCTTGGGGGTCTTGGTAATCTTGGGATTACCGGGATGCCTGTTGTTATAACTGTTGAAGAACTTCTATTTCCTCTTAATGGAAAACGGGCTAAATGCCTGATCGTGAAAAAAAGTGTCACTCCCGGTTTAAAACATGACCAGAAAGTTGCACTCATGGCACCACTACTGGACCAGTGCACACCCGATAGTGAGTGGCCCAAAAATTTGTCGACCGGCACTGAACATTTGCACATAGGATTCTAATTTGATGACCACTATCACCATTCAAGTATTTGCAGTCAAGCCACTCTGGATTTTATAAAATGCCCCTAGTTTGCATGGTGACTGTTGATAATTATCGTGATGTAGAAAGGCTCCTCTTAAAAATTTGGCAGTTGTTACGCTGCTTATTAGGCCGACCAGCCGAAGACACTAGAATTGTCACAAGAAGTTGCGCAATTCAGCGCTTGAACTCTAAATTCCTTGTAAGGACATGCATGTCCACTCAAACCAACAAAAGGTATGCGTTGGCAGCCTAGTTCTTCCTGGGTTGAGCCCTTGCTGACAAAAATTGTTCGGCCATCCTCGCCCGAGGCAATTAAAATTGTATGACTATGGTCCCTGCGAGTACTAGGTGCTAGAGTATGGTACAAGCAAGTCTGACGGTGGCAGCTTTTTGGTTCTAGTAGAGCTGAAGAAGCACATTTTCTTTATGAATGGACATGAGTGATGAATGAAATTAGCAGAGTTCTGATATAAAAAGGCAGCAAGCTTTACATTTCTAACAATACAATAAATATGAGAGGTCCATATCTAAACTAAAAAAAATAAAAATGATCAATTATGTTCACAATACACTTTAATATTGAAAATCAGCTACATAGAGATGTATTTGATGCACTATGTCATTTTGGAGCTGGCTTGTTACACCATGATTTTTAAGAACAAAACCAGATACACACCATATGTGAGCCCAGGAAGTCAAATCTCACATATAGCTACAAATAAGGGTAATATCGAAAGACAATGCTCAATATATAACGTGCTTAGTATAAAGGATATAACCTTAGACAGCAGACCGCGGAAAGACAACTCCGATCTTCAGGTAAAGACTCCAATTTCACAGGGACAACAGACTGGTTGATCACAAGCCTAATTCCTCCAAACTCTAGCAATCTGGTACCCATCCAGGATTTTTCCAAAGATTTAAAAAGTAAAGCAAAAGTAAGTATATGTCATACTCAACAAATATAACATGAGGTTCATGAGGCTCATAAGGCTAACACTGGTTTAACCGCGATTAGCTTTTATTGAGTCATGATTTTAGCAATAGGGTGGCAACAAAGTTATCATAAGCCCATAAACGCATGATCAGGAAAACATGAAAAATGAATAGCATAAACATTAATCATTAGTGAGCATCTTCATCATCAGTATCATTAGTGTTCATCATCTATTCCATAAATGTTCCAAGGCCGCTCGTGACCGTGAGCACGACTGATATACCAGTTTTACACTCTGCAGAGGTTGTACGCTTTCACTGTGAGTTGTGATTTACCCTTTCGCCTGAGGTAGCTAATCTCTTGACCCACTTCCAAGGAAGGTCGACAGGGTTCACTATGAAGCCTTTCAAAGGTTCGTCTAACAAGTTAGAGCCATTAGATTCACTCGGCAAACAGATGTAGAGCCCGCCTTCCCGATGGCACAATGACGCGCAGCCTATACACAAGGGGATAGAGGCCGCACTATACCTGATTCGGCAAGCCATTCTGACGCCATAAAGGTAACCACTAACAAGCTAGAAAAGGTCCTCATACTGAGCTAAAGCCAGAGTCGTGTTGCCCTCACAACTGTACTGTAAGTCCCGGATGATCACTTACAGATAAGTTCTTAGGGAGAGGAATCTAGAGCACCATAAAAACAGCCCAATGCTCTAGCCCCTGATTCCATGTTGCTAAAAAGCATCTTTTAGTGTTTATTGCATATTACATTAGTCAAGTTACAAGATCATGGTTGTAGTTGAGCACTAGCATCATACTACCCAATGCATATCCCATAGGAGACAAGGTATAAGTTCAATTCTTGGGAATCCCTATCAAGGTGACACATGCAATATGAATTAAATGTATTAAAGTTGATAGAAAACAAGGATGATCCCATGCTATACTTGCCTTAAACTTATATCCTTCTTCTAGTCCAAACCTTCAAAAATCTGCTTCTTGATTCACCATGTATAGCTCACCGACTGGACATGATCATAGAGCACCACACAAACATCCATGCAATCATACACGAAGCAAACAATAGATCTAAATTATAACAGTACATCAAACATAGAAAACAACAAGTAAAAAGGTTTTAAAGATGTTCTACACATTATTACGAACACATAGACGCGAAAAGCACTCTAATCGGAGCTGTAACAAAAAAGTTATGAATTGAACAAGATTTCCTTTAATAAAATAATAGATTAAATCTAACCTCAAATTTCAAAAGTTGATAATATATTTAACAGTAGTATGAACATGTAGATTACTCAATTATGAATCTAATGCAACTTGAACGGATCAAATCGGTGTTAAAACGAGGAAACTATGCACAAAATAAGATCAATGGCAGGAGGAGGAAGAGAGAGAGAGATGGTCGGCGAAGAGGTATGGTTAAATCTGGACCGCTGGATCTGAATCGAATGGCTCAGATTAGCAAGAGGAGGAAGAGAGAGAGAGAGAGAGAGGAACCAGTCAGAGCAGGGGTCCAACGCGACGGCTGCCATTGCCAGTGGCGGCGTGAGCTCACCGACGAACACGGTGGAGGCCCTACGGTCATCTATTCTTCCCGAGAAAAACGTAGGGAGGTGGAGGAGGTCACTGGCAGGTACCACATTACCAAGGTAAGAATTCTTCTCTGCTTTGCATCATTGCCTAATGGAGTGTCCTCTGGGGGCTGAGATTCTTGTACCACCTTTTTTGTACCCTTCTTATTCCTCTTTTTCCCATAGAGGCTTTGTCCCCACCGTAAAGGTCATTGTTCTTGTACCGGCTGGCCCCACACCGGGGACATTTATCCAGTGACTTGAACGTTTCACCATGAAAAAGTATACAATGGTTGGGGCATGCATGGATTTTTTCAACCCCCACTCCATTGTCAATGGACTTATGACCTTCTTTGCTTGGTATGTGTTGGCGGGAACTGAGTTTGGTTGTGGCAGCACCCATGACAAGAGATGCAATAGATCATTGAAACTACAGTGTGACCAGCCGTACTTAGCCTTCAGGATGAGCAGCTCAGGCACAAAACATAGCAATGTCCAATATGTCGGACAACCCTTTTCAACACCATACACAGTCTCCTTCGATGCTTTTGTCACCCTTTCCAAATTTTCTAGACCTTTCGGGCTATTTAGTAAAATCTCTGGTCCAAGGGCTCGAATCATGTCCTCCAAATCATCTTCATTCCCGACACGTGCTCCACCATCATTATTGGCACCACCTTCGTCGTTACCATCCCAACCACCAGCATCACCACCTTGTTCATTGCCAAACTCGAAATCCATTCGTGCATCAAGCTCTGCTGAATATTAGGACAGGGATTCTATTGTTTCGTCATCGTATTCCTCCTCATCCTCGTCGTTAATAATAATCATTTCACCATGATGAATCCACACTTTGTAGTCCTCAATAAATCCTCGCATAATCAAATATGATCTGATGATAGTCACATCTGTCCATGCCATACGGTTCTTGCAATCTTTACAGGGGCAAATAATTGTATCCTTATTCTTTTTCAATGTCGTTGCATGCTTCTTTGCGGCTTCAATAAATTTATCCACCTCTTCACGGAAATCTACCTTGAACCTTAACGAACCATACATCCAAGAGTTCCTGTACTCCATCTTTTACAACAACAACAAAACAAACATTAAAGGACTACTTATTCAGATATATATAAAAATAAATCAAATTAATAATTACTTGAGAATAATTGTATATACTTCAGATATATATGAATATAAATCTAATATAATTACATGAAGCATATAAACACACCATGCTAGAGGAAAATTAATTAATGGCCCATTTATCCATACATAATTAAAATACATATTTATTGATTACAATAAACAATTTCAAAGACAACAATTAGCAACAATTATACTTTACCTAATATCTTTCATACAAACCCTAGTCTAATTTTATCAAACATAAATTTACAAAAATAAAATTAATAAAAAAACCAAACCCTAGATCTAGATCTACATGCACTTGAAACATGCATAAAACTAACTAATTGTTCACTAAAATCAAGAAACTTGGACCAAATAAGGGTATGATCTTGTTCCCCTCCCTAATTTACCCTAGTACATTTAAAACTTGGGTCTAATTTGCTTCATAAGTAGCTCAAGCACCATAGAAGAGAGAGAAAAACAAAACTCTAATTACTCACTAACCAACCATTAAAACTTCAAAAAAAATATGTGGAATAACATTTTCTTACCTTCTACAACCTCTCAACCAAAGGATTTGAGACCAAAACCTTCCCCCCTTAGTAGAGTAATTTTTGGGAGGTGCCTAAGGCCTCCCCACCTTTCTTTCACAGGTTGGAGTGAGTGACCCGAGGAGGAAGAAGGTGTTGCAGCTGTTTTACATGTGGGTCATTGTAGGGGAGGCTCAATCACTAGCCGCCCCTACAAATAGCAACTCCAGGGGCGGCTGGTGATTGAGTCGCCCCTATAAATTAGACCCAATTTGTAGGGACGGCTCGTATCACCAGCTGCCCCTGCTGTTCCATTTGTAGGGGCGGCTAGTGTCTGGGCACCCAAGCACGCCACTATAGGGGCGGTTCCATCACCAGCCGCCCCTACAAAAATTTCGAACCATTGCTAAAAATCGTGTTTTACGTAGTGCCTCACCTCAGGTGATCTCGTCAGCGAGGATGGCTTGGTGAAGGCTCGAGGCCGAACGGGGTGGACAGCTCCGGTGAAGATTTAGCGACACGGCGCGAGCGAGCTAAAGCGGGAAAAAGAGTGAGAAGGGGCTCGTTGGCTTCACAAACTTGATGCAAATCTCAGGATCGACTTACGGTGGCAGCGGAGCGGCTGGCGAGCACAGCGGCGGCGAGCTCCCTCACAGCGAGATCCGGATGGCGGCGCTAGGGTTATGCGAGAGGCGATGGGTGCTCAGGATGAGAGCAGTGCATGAGGGCTTGATATTTATGGGGGCGGGGAGCTTGGCGCGCACTGCAAACGGTGAAGACGGAGTGGCGACGGAGTCCTGGCGGCTGTAGAGTCCGGCACGACGATGACTCAAGGTAGGGGATGGCGCCGATAGGTGGGTCCCACTCATCAGCAAGGCAAGATGGCGAGTCCAGGGTGTCAACAAGGGAGGGCGAGGGAGGTTCCCGACGTGGGTAGGCCTAGAGGGGAGTTGGGCCTCGGGGTGGAGTAGGCCTGCGCGGCTTGGTTGCTGGGCCGCTTGCTGAGGGTAGAGCTAGGCCAATGCGAGGGAGCTGGGCAGGCCGAGCAGGATGGAGCGAAGCTGGGCCACGGAAAAAGAGTGAGGAGGGAGAAGAAGATTTTCTTTTTCTTTTTCATTTTCAAATACAAATTCCAATCAAACTCAAATATAGTTTCAAATATACTTTTCAAGATGAGAACTTTTGGGAGGTTTTCAAACTGAACTTTTGCAAACTTTTGAAAACTCTTTTATTTTCCAATTCTCTTTTTCTTTCTTTTCTTTTACTTCAAAGCCATTTTTAATTTATTTCCAAAAGCAATTCAAACCATTTTCAAATTTACAAAAACATTTTGAATTCTTTTTGAATTTTGGATTCAACCACTCATTGCAATAAATCAAATGCACCGGCATGTATGCACATCCATGTTGCTACTTCTTATGATGAATTTTAATATAATGAAAATTTATTATTTCCCTATGTTTTCATGAGCGCAAAAATTCAAAATTACCTCAATTTACATCTATTTCAAAAGGAGCAAATTTTAGGGTGTTACAATTCTATCCCCTTAAGATGAATCTCGTCCCCGACATTTGGAAGATGTTGACTAGGAGATAGGGATACTCCGTCTTTATATTCTTCTTTACTTCCTCGTGTAGTTCCATCTTCTTGATAAGGATTCCACTTTACTTTGCATATATGTTAATCTTACTCCAAGTAACTTGCCAAACTGATTCTAAAATTTTGACAGGTACTCCAAACGATACTCAGGTAACTCCAATCACTAGGCCACCTTTCCTTTTTAGTACATACTATCAATTCTCTTTCTTAAAATATTCATCTTCCAACAGAGCCTTACGAATTTCTTGGTCCACAGTAGCTTCTATCGCCAATCTTCAAAACATAAATGATTCCAGTTAAGTGGCTCAAACTTGGAATACAATTCTTAGTTTTAGCATAATTCTCCATTGCTAAGGACATCGGCCATGACTTTGCTCCTCGAAGTGATAGCACTTTTCCAAGTCATAATCAATTTCATTGCAACGAGGATATCACAAGATCAAAACCATCTTAGTGAAGATGTCCTGTAGATTCTTGTGATCCTCCTAGATGTCACTTGTTATGCCCAAGTAGATAGTACTTCCATGCTTTACAATGGATAACTCCATATCATACTTCTGATGTTCCATCTCATGCTTTCTTGCATAAGCCTCTTCTTCCAAGCTCACCTGAGGTTTCTTGATCCGAACTTAAAACCTTCTCCAGTACTACTATCAATATCTTGGATAAACTTCCCTTAGACTGAGTTTCTCTCACACCTTTGAGTGGATTCCAATTAACTCTCTTCAATCCAAACCTTCCAATCATGCTTAGTCTATCATTGGGATTTCCTGAGACTCCATAGAACCATCTATAGTTATCAGATATCTCCTTCCTTTTTCATCAACGCCTACTTGTCTTGGGTATGTTGAAGATTGGACTCCCAACTGAGGATAGCTCGAGTTGTAGAGCCATACTGACGAATGCATCCATTCCTCATAGATGATCCAATATCGAGAAAAGGATACTTACTCTGGCTTATGAAACCCTTAAGTGATATACATCCTCTGGGTACCACCTTTCTTATCAGATTGACCGATTCTTCCAAGTGAGAGCTAGAGATCATAACTGAACTTCATATGGCACCTTGAGCATTCGAACCCTTCTTAAATTCAACACGCTTGTCAATAGGTGGTGCTTGATGTGGGTTGTTAATCTGTAATAACTGAGTCTGCGTCATCAAAGCTTGCTCTATAGATGGGGGATTTGATGGCGGTGGATTAGAATTGGTAGGATTCCTTCCCAGTGAGAGCTAGAATCTACAAAACCACCTTCACTTTGGCTACCCCCCTTAAGAAAAGATCAACTAGGGGACACAAAAAGGGTATCTTACACCTCCTTCTAGATGAGCTAACTAGTATCAAGACATTCTGACATCCCAATTAGACTCTTGTGTATGGGCAAGAACAAGAAATCTAAATTTCCTCGCAGGATGAAAAACAGCAGTGCAGTCAAACAGCTGTAACTCTCATTCTGTTAATCCAATGAAGTTGTAGATTATACCGTTGGAAATCTTATTGAATCCTCCACAACTTCCTTATAGAAAACTTTTCCAAATTCTACAGTTCATGTAGTCAAAAACAGTGCACAACATAAACTGCTCCAGGCTTCAAACAACATAGGTGCATCGTCTTGTGATTTTCATAACTCCATAACCAACATAGCTATCAAGATGATTCTTGTGTTCAGAGAAAGATGTTGAAGTCTACTATGGTATAGAATTTTCTCATGATTTCTGATCATCCAAAATCAGAGATTTAAACCGAAAAGTGCAGGCTGCTCCGAAAAGTCAAGATAGAAGAAACAGGAGATAACCAAAACCTGACTATTTATTTCATTAATCCTTATACCTTAGGCCTATAAGCTAAATGAAATTGTGGGAACACCCAACAAGATCATGGCAATCATTACAAAGATTCAAAACAAATAGAAGCATAATGACAATTTGACAAAGCAATAATAAAGGTGCACAACTCAATCATTGACTCAACTTGCTATATTATCGTCCTCGTTGTACTAGAGGTAACAATCCTAAGACTCATCTTCAGATTATGCAAGAAGGTGGTGAGGAACAGTTCTAAAAGCATATCAAATCAAGGAGTGAAGATGAGAACAAAGACTTCAAAATAAGCACCAAGGTAGAGATGAATAGCAAGGGTAGAGATATAGTCGAGAAGAAAATATCAAGGTTCATCGAGCAAGGGTTTTTGTAGCAACTTCTAAACGCTAAAATGACCAGTTTCTACTAGACTTGTGTCCTACAGTCAGCATTGCTCTGATACCATTTTGTAGCACCCAGTTTTAATAACAAAACCAGATACACACCATATGTGAGCCTAGGAAGTCAAATCTCACATATAGCTACAAATAAGGGTAATATCGAAAGACAATGCTCAATATATAACATACTTAGTATAAAGGATATAACCTTAGATAGTAGACAGCGGAAAGACAACTCCGATTGTCAGTAAAGACTCCAATTCCATAGGAACAACTGACTAGTTGATCACAAGCCTAATTCCTCTAAACTCTAACAATCTGGTACCCATCTAGGATTTTTCCAAAGATTTAACAAGTAAAGCAAGCGTAAGTACATGTCGTACTCAAAAAATATAACATGAGGTTCATGAGGCTCAAAAGGCCAACACTAGTTTAACCGCAATTAACTTTTATTGAGTCATGATTTCAGCAATAGGGTGGCAACAAAGTTATCATAAGCCCATAAACACATGAACAGGTAAACATGAATAATGAATAGCATAAACAGTAATCATTAGTGAACATCTTCATCATCCGTATCATTAGTGTTCATCATCTATTCCATAAAGGTTCCAAGGCCGCTCGTGACCATGAGTACGGCTGATATATCAGTTTTACACTCTGCAGAGGTTGTACGCTTTCACTGTGAGTCATGATTTATCCTTTTGCCTGAGGTAGCTAATCTCTTGACCCACATTCAAGGAAGGTCGACAGGGTTCACTATGAAGCCTTTCAAAGGTTCATCTAACAAGTTAGGGTCATTAGATTCACTGGGCAAACCGATGTAGAACCCCCCTTCACGATGGCACAATGACGCGCACCGTATACACAAGGGGACAGAGGCCACACTATACCCGATTCGGCAAGCCATTCTTACGCCATAAAGGTAACCACTAACAAGCTAGAAAATGTCCTCATACTAAGCTAAAGCCAGAGCCATGCAGCCCTCACAGTTGTACTATAAGTCCTGGATGATCACTTACAGATAAGTCCTTAGGGAGAGGAATCTAGAGCACCATAAAAATAGCACAATGCTCTAGCCCCCTGATTCCATATTGCTAAAAACACCTTTTAGTGTTTATTGCATATTACTTTAGTCAAGTTACAAGAGCATGGTTGTAGTTGAGCACTAGCATCATACTACCCAATGCATTTCCCATAGGAGACAAGGTATAAGTTCAATTCTAGGGAATCTCTATCAAGGTGACATATGCAATATGAAGTAAATGTATTAAAGTTGATAGGAAACAAGGATGATCCCATGCTATACTTGCCTTAAACTTAGATCCTTCATCTAGTCCAAACCTTCAAAGATCTATTTCTTAATTCGCCACGTAAAGCTCACCGACTGGACATGATCATAGAGCACCACACAAACATCCATGCAATCATACACGAAGCAAATAATAGATCTAAATTAGAACAGTACACCAAACATGATAAACAGCATGTAAAAAGGTTTCAAAGATGTTCTACACATTATTACGAACACACAGACGCGAAAACCACTCTAATCGGAGCTATAACGAAAAAGTTATGAATTAAACAAGATTTCCTTTAATAAAATAATAGATTAAATCTAACCTCAAATTTTGAAAGTTGAAAATATATTTAACAGTAGTATGAATATGTAGATTACTCAATTATGAATCTAACGCAACTTGAACGGATCAAATTGGTGTTAAAACGGAGAAACTACGCACAAAATAAGATCAATGGCATTTTTGTAAATATTTGGAAATTAATTTCGTATTTAAATTAAAAGAAAATTGAAATAAAAGATTAACTGGACCGGGCTTCATTTTAATAAAAACTGAGGGCTAAAACAGAAGATCTAAGGGCATATGTTGAAATACTTTCAACAGAGGGTGGACCGCGGGTTGTTTTCAAGGAAACGAAGGGGCTTCTTCGCAAAATTATAGGCGAAGGTGTATTTTGAATCTGGACAATATGGACCGCTAGGGGCAAAATTTTAAAGAAAGCTAGGGGCTCTTATGAAAAACTGTCGGTGAAGAGGTATGGTTCAATATGGACCGCTGGATCTGAATCAAACGGCTTAGATTAGGAGGAGGAAGAGAGAGATGAACCGGCCGGAGCAGGAGTCCGACACGGCGGCTGCCATTGCCAGTGGCGGCGTGAGCTCACCGGTGAACACGGTGGAGGCCCTACGGTCATCTGTTCTTCCCGAGAAAAACGCAGGGAGGTAGAGGAGGAGACGGGGACCTCACCTAGGGTGATCTCGTCAGTGAGGATGGCTTGGTGAAGGCTCGAGGCCGGACGGGGCGGACGGCGAGCTCCAGTGAAGATTCGGTGACACGGCGCGAGCGAGCTAAAGCGGGAAAAAGAGAGAGAAGGGGCTCAGTGGCTTCACAAACTTGACACGAATCTTAGGATCGGCTTACGGTGGTAGCAGAGCGGCTAGGCGAGCACAGCGGCGGCGAGCTCCTTCACGGCGAGATCCAGACGGCGGCGCTAGGGTAATGCGAGAGGTGGTGGGTGCTCGTGATGAGAGCGGCGTGTGCGGGCTTGATATTTATGGGGGTGGGGAGCTTGGCGTGCACGACAGATGGAGCGGCGACAGAGTCCTGGCGGCTGCAGAGTCTGGCGCGACGACGACTCGAGGTAGGGGATGGCGTCGACAGGTGGGTCCCACTCGTCAGTGAGGCAAGAAGGCAGGGCCAAGGTGTCAACAAGGGAGAGCGAGGGAGGCGCCCCACGCGGGCGGGTCTGGAGGGGAGTTGGGCTTTGGGGTGGAGCAGGCCTGCGCGGCTCGGTTGCTAGGCCGCTTGCTAAGGGCGGAGCTGGGGCACGCCGATTGGGATGGAGCGAAGCTGGGCCGCGGAAAAGTGTGAGGAGGGAGAAGAAGAATTTCTTTTTTTCATTTTCAAATACAAATTTCAATCAAATTCAAATATAGTTTCAAATATACTTTTCAAGATGAGAACTTTTGGGAGGTTTCCAAACTGAACTTTTGCAAACTTTTGAAAACTCTTTTATTTTCCAATTCTCTTTTTCTTTCTTTTCTTTTACTTCAAAACCATTTTTAATTTATTTCCAAAAGCAATTCAAACCATTTTCAAATTTACAAAAACATTTTGAATTCATTTTGAATTTTGGATTCAACCACTCATTGCAATAAATGAAACGCACCGGCATGTATGCACATCCATGTTGCTACTCCTTATGATGAATTTGAATATAATGAAATTTTATTATTTCCCTATGTTTTCATGAGCGCAAAAATTCAAAATTACCTCAATTTACATCTATTTCAAAAGGAGCAAATTTTAGGGTGTTACAATTACTTTGTGTATCCAAAATTCTAATCTTAATTACTAGCGTAGCACTCATTAGTTGTCTTCTGATCCAATACCTTGTTCTTTTCACTCTTTGCAATGATGACCAGCAGCCTTGGTATATCACCTTGACCTTGTTGGCAGGGGCCAAGACAGGACAACGCCCTTGATTAGAAGCGATAACCTGTATTTAATAGGTTTCAACAACTCCGACAACGTATGGTATGCATTTCGGGGCAACAAAAATTTAATGCGTAGCTCTATAGAATTTTCCAATCAGGTTGATTATGCAAGCCTGGCATTCTAGAATTGGGGGATGAAGTGGGCAGCAAATGGCATCTGCCACAGCTCGCACTTGAACCAGAAGTTTACCTAAATTCCATGAGCCGCTTGTCTTTGTCAGGACCATAGAAGCCGTGCGCTTCAATCCAATTGGTGACATAATTTCAAGATACTGTGCTTGAGGGACAATTGACGGTCTTATATCTATATCTATATCTCTTATAATCCTAAACCTTAATAAAGTTCTATCTTGACATGCAAGCTATCCACCTCATCAGTCCACTATCAGATGCAATTACAACCCACATCTGCAATTATATATATAGAAATCATCCACTAACAATAGAAATTATGTGTAGTGTAATTTCATTCCAAAGTCCACTATCAGATCTAGTTCACATCTACAACTATGATATACGCAACAGCGAGACACATCATCTAGTAACATAGAAACATAGACTTAGTTGTCCATGTCAGCGTGCCACATCATCCACCAATATTGGTTTATAAAAGTTTATCCCTTCACAAGTAATTATATGTAGTCTAATTTCATTCTAAATCATCCACAATTCCCGTAGCAATGCGCGGTGTATATTGCTAGTATTTTCTAATCATTAACCCCACCAGCCTTCTATCTCAACAAGCTCGCCATTCGCATCATATCCCACTAACCATCCACATCATCTCTTACTAAATGCCATCTCATTCCTGCTTCCCACTAACTTTAAACCTCTCAATGGAAGCTATCAATGTCACCACGACTATGCGAAATTACAACATTTGTCCTATCTCAATATGCAAACCATCCACATCATCTTCCACAAAATGCAATGCCATCCCCACTATCGCAGGGTAGAAACCACGGCAAGCATTGTTGTTCATCAGGTGTCAGAGTGCGTGTCTCCGGTGGCTCGGGTGGACTCAAGAACACAAGAATCACAGAGGGGATGCAACGGTTTATCCTGGTTCGGGCTATCGGGCCCTACGTCCAGCAGCTGATGATACCTATACTCAAGAGCACCCAAAATCTAAGGGTTACAACAGAGTGTAAGAGTGAGATTTGGTTGGGGATTGCTCGGTGCTGATCCTAAGGAAGCCTCGCTGCCTGTGATGCCTTCCCCCTCATCAAAGAGGAGGAAGATGGTAGAAGCGGTGTAGGAGCTCTTGGTGCCCCTCTCTGGGTTGCTCTGCTCTCGGTGCAGAGCGTGAGCTAAATGGTGAGGACACGATTGATCTGTCTGGGATTGTCTGGGAATCATCCCCTTGCCTCTCTAGGATCTAATCTCCCCTTATATATCGAGGTAGGTCGGGTACATGGTGGTTTGGGGGAGTTAAGCCTATGGTCCAGGAGGGTCTTGCAGCGGTGCCGTGTGGACCGTGGCGATGTCGTGGAGCCAAAGAAGTTCTAGGCATCGTCTGGCTGCTTTGTTCTGACACGCTGACTATCAGGCTATGTCGGCTTGGACTGGTCTCCACCAAATGCACCTTCTAGAGGCTTCTTGGTGGTGAAGACGGCCAGCTTGAGGGGCTGACACTTGCGCCCAGAAGCCCGCAAGCCCTAAAAGCCAACAGAGTCCTTCTGGAGGCTTCTTGGTGGTGAAGGCATGACCCTGTCAGAGGAGCAGTTGATAGAGTCACGCCTACGGGGTAGCGCTAGGGAGCCCCCGGGCCTTGGTGGCTAGCACCGAAGGCTGGGTGGGGACCAAGGATCAGGTCTAGACTCCTGTTGATCAGGAGCCTGAGGCTCGAGCGAGCCCCTGAGTCCTGAGCAGAGGCGGCGGGCGTGCTCGGGCTCGGCCTGGTTCCTTTGCTGGAGGGTACGCGTGAGCGTATCAGATGGGTATAGCCCTCGAGCCCCTGGGTGATCTTGGAAGGGTCAGTTGGGTAGCCTCTTGGTCGGGAACCCTTGATCCTGAGGCTTAATATACTCCTATGTTAGGACCTAGTTAGGATCCCTTGAGCCCTTCATGGCCTCACTTAGCCAAATTCTCAAGATGGCGACGAGGGGCTCCGTTCAATCCTTTGGTGACTTAGCCGGCCACAGCGGGGGTGGCTTCCGTTGACAAGAGTGTGGTTCCCTTCGTGGGGCTTTTCGTAAATGTAATGGGAGTGCTCGGCTTTGGGGCCAAACGATGGTGTTGTCCCATATTGACATTTGTCGCGTAAGTGTGAGGCCCGAGCTAGGGCCCGATGATCTCGTCTAGGAGTTGCTAACCTTGGGCCTAGAGCCACCCAACTATTTGATCTAGGCCTACCATGGGTCAGGTGATCGAGAGCATCTAGGCTCTAGCTTAGGGCCACCTGATCACTCGGTGCACCATGCACTTTTAGGGGCTTTGGTAGTAGGCCCGATCTTCTTAAGCTGACCTTAGCAACATAGGTCGGGGCATAGGGAGTCCGCCATACTTGGACAAGGCCCTCATTGGGCCCAATGCTCGGTGGCTTCCGACCCAACTCTAGAGAGTTGGTTAGTTTTGGGGGAGTACCGCCCGGGCGCCCGTTTATCATGGGACCAGGTTCTCCATCATGGGAGTTGGCATAGCCTCCGAGGCCATCGTAGGGCCTCCCTACCAGTGGGCAAGGTTGTTTCTAGACACGCCCCTCCCTCTAATGCCCCACACAGGTGGTTGATGGTGCCTGGCCTGCCGCGCTGGCTGGAGGTGTTATGGTGTGCACTCCAGCGCCATCCCACTTCGTTTGGAAGATGGGACATCAGGCCACGTGGAGCGGATCTAGCGAAGGCGAGGTTGCGGCAGTGGGGTGCACGGATCTAGGCCATTGGTGATGGCTGGTGGGCCCAAGGGGAGTCAAATCCCCACAAGTCCCGTGAGAAGGCGGGCGTAGAGTAGGCGCGTGCTTGGTGTGGAAAGGGGAGCGGGGACTTGACTCGTTGTCATTGCCCTTCATGACTCCGTTTTTATTGTGCGGCCACCATCATGCAACCACTTGGAGCATGTTGCAGGGATTGAAGGGGTGCCTGGCTGGCCCCCAGGGTCCCTTTAGCCGTCGATGGCTGATCAAAGGGCCTTTGAGCTGCTCATAGCGCATCGACTTGGGCTATAAAGGGGAGACCCCGGGGGCATGGCACCTATATCCCATCTCCAACAACCTCTCTTCTTCCTCTCAGATCTAACTCCTGATGGCCATGGCAACGATGAAGTGCGATGCCTCCCTTCGAGTGAGCATGTCCTCCTTCATCGGGCAATCGCTCCACAAGAGTGGAAGGATCCCAACGAAGGGAAGTCGTCGGCGTGGTGTAGGGGAGGATGCAAAACCGTGGTGCTGCACTGGGGGCTGACGCCCACAGTGTTACCGGTGACCTAGGAGGCCACCGTCTTCTTCCTCGAGCGCTACTAGCGCTAACGCTTCCCCTACGCCGAGTGGAGCACCCGATTTTAAGAACAAAACTAGATACACACCATATGTGAGCCCAGGAAGTCAAATCTCACATATAGCTACAAATAAGGGTAATATCAAAAGACAATGCTTAAATACATAGCGTATTAGTAAAAAGATTATAACCTCAGAGTATAGACAGCGGAAAGACAACTCTGATCTCCAGACGAAGACTCCAAATCTACAGGGACAACTGACTGGTTGATCACAAGCCTAATTCCTCCAAACTCTAGCAATCTGGTACCCATCCGGGATTTTTCCAAAGATTTAAAAAGTAAAATAAGCGTAAGTATATATCGTACTCAACAAATATAACATGGGGTTCATGAGGCTCATAAGGCTGACACTGGTTTACTACGATTAGCTTTTAATGAGTCATCTTTTAGCAATTGGGTGGCAACATGTTTATCCACAAGCCCATAAATACATGATCAGGTAAACATGAATAATGAATAGCATAAACAGTAATCATTAATGAGCATCTTTATCATTAGTATCATCAGTGTTCATCATCTATTTCGTAAATGTTCCAAAGCTGCTCATGACCGTGAGCACGGCTGATATACCAGTTTTACACTATGCAGAGGTTGTATACTTTTACTATGAGTCGTGATTTACCCTTTCACCTGAGGTGATCAGCCTCTTGACCCACTACCAAGGAAGGTCGGCAGGGTTCACTATGAAGCCTTTCAAAGGTTCATCTAACAAGTTAGGGCCATTAGATTCACTCAGCAAACATATGTAGAGCCCCCCTTCTCGATGGC
Source organism: Miscanthus lutarioriparius (assembly GCA_904845875.1). Taxonomy (NCBI): domain Eukaryota; kingdom Viridiplantae; phylum Streptophyta; class Magnoliopsida; order Poales; family Poaceae; genus Miscanthus; species Miscanthus lutarioriparius. The sequence goes on from CAJGYO010000010.1 coordinate 34,901,285, forward strand.
ATAATGACACGCAGCCTATACACAAGGGGATAGAGGTCGCTCTATACCTGATTCGTCAAGCCATTCTTACGCCAATGAAGGTGATGAGGACATCCTCCACTATTAACCGCTGGCAAAGACGCAACAAAGGGGCCAAGTGGCCTAGTTGTAGTCGGGCGGCGACCGTGTGAGCCTCTGAATAATCCCACCTTGCTTAGCTTGGGAGGAGGAAGCCACCTTAAAAGGGAGAGCCACCCTTCCCCTATTGGACTAGTCTTTTAGGGACATTGGGCCTTTCCCTGAGTGGGTGTGCCTAAGAACTGTTGGGATCCGGGCAGCCTTAATTTATTGGGCCTCGGCCAACCCCACTTGGGCCGGATGCATTGAGGACATGGCACCTTCGGATACGAACAATGATTATAAGGTGCGCTCGTTCCTACATTTGCATAGTGGCTTTGGTTATAATTCATTTGGTTCCACATGTACATGTCACTATTTGATTGTAGGTTCAAATGTGTTTCATAATGGAAGTTCATCAAAGTTGAACTTTTGGTTCGTCGACGGCCCGACAGTGCCTCATTGGGAAGGCCATAACTCATCCATCTGGAGTGCGATCGAGGTCAATGAGCACTTGATGGAAAGCTTGTTTGATAAGATTTCAAATAGATCTGGTTCCATCTCAATATCACATCGGCAAGGCCTCCAAATCACCAATATATTCTGTCGCTATTTCTGGCGGGAGCTACACTGTTGTCATGGGCTTGTTATTCATCCTTGGGATCCTGGCCCAAGTGGAAGCATACCCCAAGGACTTGGAGAACCCACCAAGAAAGCCCTTGGACGTCCTCCTCCTTGGCCACCACCTTAGGAGGCCAGCAAGGACGTCCAAGCCAAGCCAGAGGCCCAGTCCAATCCGAGTTCGAGTCTGCCTCGGCCGTTAAGACCAGTCTGCAATAAAACGGACACCCAGGACGCATACGGACTCCGTTTTCGATGATCCACATATGGATGGAAAGATAATTTGATAAGGAATCCAATCCAAGTGGTTTCACATCAAAAGCTCTTCGGAATCAACGGGAATCGTTGAAACAAGTCAGCGTCCAGAATCTGTCAGGGTGCTGCGACACCTTCTTTTGGGCCGTTGGGCCTTGTAACGTGTTGGGACACCTTTAGGACGTGAAGAGGGATCCTTGGACGTCCCTTAGGCTATATAATCAGTAGCCACCACCTACATTAGGTTTTAGGTTTTGCTTAGATTATTCTGTCAAGAAACAGTTTCGCCGTTCTTCGGTTTGTGAGACCCCAACTCGTGAGATTAATCATACATCTGCAATTTGGTTGCGATCTTTCTTGTTCTTGCTTGTGTTCTTCGTTGTGCAGGCAGGGATTAGCCTTCTTGGCGAGGTCAACCTGGTCCGAGACTTGGTTGATAACCAGAGGAGCTGTGGTGCTAAGATTGCAGGGTTCGATCTTTCGATCTGAAGCCGGATCGGTGTGTCATTCTCCGCCACAACGATAGTTATCATCACCTGACGGAAGATCGGGATCCCCGTCCCCATCAAGTGGTATCAGAGCTAAGGTATACCATCAGGTTCACTTTTATTCCCTAGTTTGAGAGTTTCGCATTCGTCCTATAGTCCAGTGCCATACTTTTATTTCCTATCCTAGAACCTTCCGCGCCATAGCCTTTGCATATTTCAGTTTCAGAGTCCGCTTTGTTGAGTTTGTGTCCTAGGTCAAAGTCTTGTTGCTGGTTGAGATTGTGTTCTTTTCTAATTTGTGTTGATCCCTTCACCCGCCGCTATTCCGTATCACCATCGGTTTGCATCTTGTGTCCACTAAAACCCTTATTCGAGCAGCTTCCTTAAAACAGTCATAACTTTTGCATCCGAACTCGAAACAGGGAAAATTTTATATCTACGGAGAATGCCAGAAAATTTTAGATCTATTTCATCCCAGCAACGCTGGGTTCGCAAAAATTAGATTTGCGAAATTCGATTAGGAAAATTGAGTTTCTGGGCCCACAAGTTTTGGTATGCTTTTTAGAGCACGGTCCTAATTTTCTATAGGCCACATCTTTTATTCAATTGAGCTCAAATTTTTTGTGGTTTATTCTTGTGTGCTCCTTGCTGAGAAAAAAATATCAAAAGAGCAAAAGCAAGAAAAAAAAGATTAGACAAAAAAAATAAAAGAAAAAAATAGTAAAAGAGAATAGAAGATATCGAAAAGGAGCACATAAGGAACACTCAATAGCTCTATTGTTTGTGGTACCTTTTGCCTTGTTCATATCCATTGCTACCTTTAATACTTGTTTCCTTTCATCCTTGTTTCCTCTCTTGTTTATCACAACTGGTGATAGGAACACGTATAGGCCAAAGAACTAGGACAAGTGCTCTGGACATTTATTCAATATTGCCATGTCATCAACGACTTGTGTGCCACATATATATTTGTTCTTTTCGTGCCTCCCAAGCTCCACATATACTTCAGATCGGTATAGAAAAAGACCCTTGCAATCTCGGTACCACCGCCTCACAGTATCACGAACCACCCGCGGTTGTCGGTTGTCCGCCACCGCTATGCTTAGTAAGAACTTTGTAAGAGCTTGGTAAGACGCTTCCACTTGTTGTGAAAAGTGACACCACTGCAACCACGTAGTCATTTGGTAGGGATAACTTTCACCGTTTGTTCCTTGTTTTTGTGTTTACAATGACAGGTTGTTCGTATCCACCGACTTATGATGGTATAGGTGCTGATGAGTACATGGAGTGGGAAATTGCCATCGATAACATATTTGCTACTCGCTTTATGTGTCCAAGGAGAAAGGTAAAAAATGCAGCTAGTGTTTTGCTACATTCTGCTTTATCTTGGTGGGAGTCTTTAGATCCTTCTGATAAGCCTCAAACTTGGAATGATATGAAACTTCTTATGCGAGAAACCTTTGTTAATCCACCTCCTGTTTTGACTTCATATGATGAGGTGCACCATTTAGAGGAAGAGTCTGTTGTTATTCCTCCTACTATGCCTAACCTTTTGCAGGACAATGTAGAAAAGAGCAAGGATGACGTGACAAAAAATGAGAAGCTCACAGCCTCATGTGAAAATTCAGAACCATCAACTATTACCCCTGCTGAACATGAGAGCAAAGGTAATGCCCATGATGCTAAACTCACAGAAGGTGAGAGTTCTCTTGATGTGCTGAATTTTTCCACCAATCATGCTATGATAGAGCAAATTTTAGTGGAGCATTCGCTTGATTTACCTTTGTCACAAGATGATTTGCTTGATGTTTCTTATGACGAAGATGACTTGCATGATGATATTTATGTTATACCCATGCAATCATTGAAGAATGATCACGCTGCATGTGTGCTGAAAATGAGCACTTGTGCTGAAAATAGACTTGTTATTCATAATGCTAGTGAAGTTGATGAGCTGAAATTATTGTCTTCTTTAAATACTTTGGGTTACATTGAATTTGATGTTCCGTGTAATCTTAGTTCTTTAGAGGAGAAACTTTATGCATATGCTGATTTGCCATGGTTCTCTAGACATACATATCATTTTATTGGAAAATATAATTGTAAAGGAGAGTATATGGTGTATCGTGTCTATATTTGTTCAAATCTAAAATCTCCTTATATTGTGCAAAAGTATGATCAACCAAAGGATTGCAATTGCTATAATCTTGTCATGTCAAGTTCCCCTAGTTTTGTTATAAAGAAACATGTTAAATTTCAAGAAGGGGAGCAATGTTGGCTACTACCGACAACTTGTCCACCAGCTAAGCTCAAACCGAGGACGGTTTGTTGTCAAGAAGGGGAGGATGATGAGGACATGGCACCTTCGGATACGAACAATGATTATAAGGTGCGCTCATTCCTACATTTGCATAGTGGCTTTGGTTATAATTCATTTGGTTCCACATGTACATGTCACTATTTGATTGTAGGTTCAAATGTGTTTCATAATGGAAGTTCATCAAAGTTGAACTTTTGGTTCGTCGGTAGCCCGACAGTGCCTCATTGGGAAGGCCATAACTCATCCATCTGGAGTGCGATCGAGGTCAATGAGCACTTGATGGAAAGCTTGTTTGATAAGCTTTCAAATAGATCTGGTTCCATCTCAATATCACATCGGCAAGGCCTCCAAATCACCAATATATTCTGTCGCTATTTCTGGCGGGAGCTACACTGTTGTCATGGGCTTGTTATTCATCCTTGGGATCCTGGCCCAAGTGGAAGCATACCCCAAGGACTTGGAGAACCCACCAAGAAAGCCCTTGGACGTCCTCCTCCTTGGCCACCACCTTAGGAGGCCAGCAAGGACGTCCAAGCCAAGCCAGAGGCCCAGTCCAATCCGAGTTCGAGTCTGCCTCGGCCGTTAAGACCAGTCTACAATAAAATGGACACCCAGGACGCATAGGGACTCCGTTTTCGATGATCCACATATGGATGGAAATATAATTTGATAAGGAATCCAATCCAAGTGGTTTCACATCAAAAGCTCTTCGGAATCAATGGGAATCGTCGAAACAAGTCAGCGTCCAGAATCTGTCAGGGTGCTGCGACACCTTCTTTTGGGCCGTTGGGCCTTGTAACGTGTTGGGACACCTTTAGGACGTGAAGAGGGATCCTTGGATGTCCCTTAGGCTATATAATCAGTAGCCACCACCTACATTAGGTTTTGGATTTTGCTTAGATTATTCTGTTAAGAAACAGTTTCGCCGTTCTTCGGTTTGTGAGACCCCAACTCGTGAGATTAATCATACATCTGCAATTTGGTTGCGATCTTTCTTGTTCTTGCTTGTGTTCTTCGTTGCGCAGGTAGGGATTAGCCTTCTTGGCGAGGTCAACCTGGTCCGAGACTTGGTTGATAACCAGAGGAGCTGTGGTGCTAAGATTGCAGGGTTCGATCTTTCGATCTGAAGCCGGATCGGTGTGTCATTCTCCGCCACAATGATAGTTATCATCACCTGACGGAAGATCGGGATCCCCGTCCCCATCAAGTGAAATGATGCATCCGGCCCAAGTGGGGTTGGCCGAGGCCCAATAAATTAAGGCTGCCCGGATCCCAACAGTTCTTAGGCACACCCACTCAGGGAAAGGCCCAATGTCCCTAAAAGACTAGTCCAATAGGGGAAGGGTGGCTCTCCCTTTTAAGGTGGCTTCCTCCTCCCAAGCTAAGCAAGGTGGGATTATTCAGAGGCTCACACGGTCGCCGCCCGACTACAACTAGGCCACTTGGCCCCTTTGTTGCGTCTTTGCCAGCGGTTAATAGTGGAGGATGTCCTCATCATTCCCACCCCCTTAAACAAGGGCCCAGCTCTGATACCAAATGATGCATCCGGCCCAAGTGGGGTTGGCCGAGGCCCAATAAATTAAGGCTGCCCGAATCCCAACAGTTCTTAGGCACACCCACTCAGGGAAAGGCCCAATGTCCCTAAAAGACTAGTCCAATAGGGGAAGGGTGGCTCTCCCTTTTAAGGTGGCTTCCTCCTCCCAAGCTAAGCAAGGTGGGATTATTCAGAGGTTCACACGGTCGCCGCCCGACTACAACTAGGCCACTTGGCCCCTTTGTTGCGTCTTTGCCAGCGGTTAATAGTGGAGGATGTCCTCATCAGAAGGTAACCACTAACAAGCTAGAAAGGGTCCTCATACTGAGCTAAAGCCAGAGCCATGTAGCCCTCACAGTTGTACTGTAAGTCCCGGATGAGCACTTACAGATAAGTCCTTAGGGAGAGGAATCTAGAGCACCATAAAAACAACCCAATGCTCTAGCCCCCTTGTTCCATGTTGCTAAAAAACATCTTTTAATGTTTATTGCATATTACATTAATCAAGTTACAAGATCATGGTTGTAGTTGAGCACTAGCATCATACTACCCAATGCAATAACCCAAAGGTAACAAGGCACAAGGTACAAAGTACTAAGAATTCCTTAATGGCAGTCAAGGTAGACACATGCAGTATGAATTAAATGATTAAAGGTGAACAGGTAACAAGGAAGATCCCATGCTATACTTGCCTTAAAACACAGATCCTTCGGTAAGCTTTAATCTTCAGCGTTCTTCTTCTTCTTGATCACCATGTATATCTCACCAACTGAACGAAATCATAAAGCACCACACAAGCATCCATACAATCATACATGAAGCAAACAATAGATCTATATTAAAATAGTACACCAAACATAAAATCAAGATGAAAAGTTTATATAACGAATCTACGTCTCACTACGAACACACAGACGCGAAAAACACGCTAATCGGAGCTACGGTTAAAAAGATACAACTACCGATAGATTTACTCGTAAAACTATTAGCTTCATGTGTCTTAATGGTATAAAAACATATATAAGATATTTTAGAGATTATAATTTAAGTCAAATTTAGATTTGATTTATAAAACTAAAGTGAAACAAATCATATTCTATTTATATAATCCAGTTGCATAATTGTTATTTAAGATATGATTCAAACCATGAAATTCTAGTATTAGTGACATGATAAACACTGTTACTAACACGTAGATCTTGACGCTATGGCCCCGTTCGCTGGTCTGAAACTTGGCTGAAACTGGCTGAAAACACTGTTCCGGCTGAATTGTTGTGAGAGAAAAACACTGTTCCGGCTGAAAAAAGAAGTCGAACAAGCCATTTTTAAGACAAGCGAACGGGGCCATAGGCAACTTGAATGGACTAAAACAGATCTAAGACGCAGAATATGATTTAAACAAGATTTCTTTTAATCAAATAATAGCTTAAATCTAATCATGAATTTTAAAAGTTAAAAACATGCTGAACAGTAGTATGAACACATAGATTATGAAATTACGAACCTACAGAATTTGAACGGATCAAATCGGAGTTAAAACGGAAAAGTTATGGCTAAAACAAAATCAGTGGCAAATCTGTAAATAGCTGAAAACGTATTTCAGACTTAACCGAAACAAAATGCGCTTTCAAATGAAGAAAACAAAATCTGTAAACATGTTTTGGACTGCGGGTTTATTTTCCGAAAATATAGGGTCTCTTTAGCAAAAAGATCAAGAAGGGGTATGTTTTAATCTGGGCCATCGATCTAAAAATGGACGGTTCAGAATGATGCGTATTTCTATTGTATTTCAAGGTTTATTTTCTTAAAGAAAAAGGGCCACAAAACTCATGCATGATCTCATATGACATCATCAAGCAAGCTAGCAGATCGGCACAGCTCAAGGCATGCAGGCTCACGCCGGTGGTGCCATGGCCGGTGCTTCGACGCAGCAGCGATCTTGCGCATGTGTGCAGAGGGAGCGCAGGGAGCTGCTCACTCATCTCGGCTGTGGCCTGTGGGTCAGGCACCGCTAGAGCAGCCAGCACCGGTGAAGAAGGCCGGCACGGTGATCGTACCTCCATGGGTAACGGCGAGAGCTCACAGGCTTAACACGAACGGAGCCTAGAGACCTCGGTTTCCTGCGTCAAACAGAGCAACAAGGAGAACTCACCAAGGGAATTTTAGATGGCAGACAACAGACGGAAACGGAGCGAGGCAACGCAGGGCTCGGCGGTGCGATGGCGACCTTCCTTGAAGCAAAAGCCGGTGCGGAGTCCTTGGCAGCAGCGAGGCAGCAAATGGCAAGCACGGCGGCAGAGACGGCTTCAGCGGGCGTCTCGACGATTTCGGCGAGATCCGATCCAAAGGCGGCAGCGCAAGGTAGCTAGGGCAAGGAACGACACGGCGACTCCGGCTTCTTCACGGCGGAGCTCGGACGGCGAAGCTGGAGCACGGGAAGGCATGGCGGCTGCGCTGAGGCTCGGTGGGGAACAAAACGGGAGCGGAGGCTCTCTATTTAAGGACCGTCTAGCTTGACAGGCACGGCAACGGATGGAGACGTGGACGGGGCGGACACGGCCTCTGTGCGAGTCCGTTTCGACGACGAGTAGGGGTAGAAGGCAGAGCTGACGAGCGGGGTCGGGCGGTCGATGAGACAAGGCGGGGAACGGCGCAGCGCAACAGCTTTGGGCTGGGCCGGTCGCGGAAGTGGCCTGCGGGCAACGCTACTGGGCCACGCGGAGAAGGAGGGAGCTGGGCGGCTGTCTGCTGGACTATGCGGGAAAAGAGAGAGCGGCCGAGCTGCTGCTGGGCTGCCTTGCTGGGCTGTGCGGAGCGGGTGCGGGAGCAGGCCGGGATGAAACCGAGAGGGAGAGCTGGACTGAGGGAGAGAGAGGCCAGGGTGGGCCTTCGGGCCAGATAGCGAAAAGAGGAAATTTTCCATTTTTTTCCAAAACCAATTTCAAATCTAAGTTAAATCAAATTCAAATAGAGTTTTGAATATACTTTTTAACTCAAATAAAAATGGAAAATTTTAGTAGGCTTTCAAAAATAAAGTTTATTCTTTTATTTTCAAATTTTATTTTTCATTCTTTTCTTTTGTTTCATAGCCATTTTTAATTTATTTCCAAAAGCAATTTAAACCATTTTGAATCTTGAGTCAAAACCACACAACCAAATAAATCAAATGCAAGGGCATGTATGCACAAACATGTTGCTAAACCTTATGATGAATTTTAATTTGATGAAAATTTTATTTCCCTATATTTCATGAGTACAAAAGTTCCAAATTAAATCTTTTTATACCTATTTTCAAAAGAGGCAAATTTTAGGATGTTACACCGAGGCTCGTCGAGTCCTTGTCCTGCTGTCATTCCCTAGAAAATGGAAGGATCCCGGTGACGTCAATCACCCATGGTCCTTCTATTTTATCAGTGGAAGAGCCAGCAGTCTGGGGACTCACCGGGTCTTCGCGCCGGCGAGCTAGGTCGGGGCCTCTGGCTCCGCACGGGGTCAGCTGGCTTGGAGATGTGAGGAGCGAGGTGGAGGTGAACCGAAGGCACCCCTGGCGCTCCGTCACTTGCCCACGCTCTCGACCTCGGTGCGTTCTCGACCACCGATGAGGTGGGAGCCGGCCTGGCCCTCACCATGCCTGTCTATGTGCCGTGGAAGCTCGGCCGGGAGTCCCGACCTAGCGTTCGGCCTCCAGCATCGCGGTGACAGCGTTGTAGTGGTCTCTGCCACCGTATATTGTAATCTAGCCGTTCCCAATTATCAATAAAACTACTTTCATTTGTAATCTCAATGCTCATGAGTCGTGCTTAGAGACTTTGGTTTCTCATTGGGATATGCTATTACGACAATGGCCTCGATAGCCAAGATTGTCGTGCCTGTGCTACTAGCGGGTAAGTCCGTGAGAACCCCAAGTTTACTGTCGTTTCGTGCCTTGGTTATGTCCCCCAGAGGCGAGATCCTCGGCTTCCCGACCGAGCCACTCTTATAGTTCCCAAGCCCGTCATTCTATGCTCAAGGGCTCGCTGCCTCCCTCGGTGGGTCACCATGAGCGGCTCAACGACGGTAGTTAGACATCGTTCGACGGGTGACCGTTTCTGCTTTTGTGCACCCGGCTAAGGTCGCTTGTGCCCACCAGTGAATGTCCCTCGCAGTTTAGGAGCTTCAGTCGGCCTTGAAGCCTAATGTGCCAGACTTAAAACGCTCGGCGATGCCCCGTCTAGGGGACCCGTGCCGTCAAGGCCATCATGGGGCCAGCCAAGCCATCGCTACCGCCCGGAGCCTCTGGTGCCTCGCCGACGCTCGGTTGGTCAAGCGTCACAGCCGCCTTGGTTCCATCCTTCATCGAAGCCTTCCCTATGTCGCGGCCGGAGCCGTCGGGACCACAGGGGTCAAACAGTGCGGCCGCTTGGGCGACGCAGTCCTGCTCGCAGTAGTAGGCTTGTTTGAAGCTGCCCTCGACAATGATGACCCCATTCGAGCTAGGCATCTTTAGCTTCAGGTAGGTGTAGTTGGGGACGGCCATGGACTTGGCGAAGCATGGCCGGCAGAGGAAAGCATGGAAGATGCCGGGAAAGTCGACCACCTCGAAGGTAAGTGGCTCCTTCCGGAAGTTTTTCGGCTGGCCAAAGGTGACATTGAGCCTGATGCGCCTGGGGGCATGGCTTCCTTCCCCAGGATGATCCCGTAGAACGGTGCCTTGCTGGGGCACAGGTTGCTCCGTGGGATGCACATCCTATCGAGGGTGCTGACATAGAGGATGTTGAGGTCGTTGCCTACCTGTCTCCGTCCATTAGCACCTTGGACAGGTGCGTGGTGCCCACGATCGAGCTGACCATGAGCGGATAGCATCTCGGATGGGGAACACGATCGGGGTGATCCTCCTGATCGAAGGTGATGGCCGTCTGCGACCACCGCAGCCACGTCAGGGCAGCTAGGGTGTGGATGGCGTTCACCTCCTGCTCAGTGATGCCACCCACGTGTGCATCGGCTGGGTGTGGAAGGATGAGTGGTTAGCTAAATCATCGGATGGAGACGTGGGTACAGAAATCACTCGGTGGAAGGAAGTGCTGTTAGCGAAATCGATGGTTGCATGAGTGATAGAAAAATGATCCGACGGCAACCAAGCCGTGCTGCACCATGCAGAGAATATTTTTCCATGCTAGACAGTCCACGTACGCTCCGGCCCGTTATTGCCAAGCTGCTCCTAGATTGTCGGTTTCGGATTCTTAAACCCGGCTTGATCTGTTTATTTCACTATAACACAACATACCTTTGCCGACACTTTTTACAGTGGACAAAGGGTACCTTTCCCGACAGATAACCTCTCGCGAAAGGTTTTACCGACAGTTTAGAAACAGTCGCGCTATAAGTCATGGGCAAAACTTTCGCCGACAGTTAAAGGAATCGCCGACACTTTTTGTGTTGCCAAATGGGGAACCTACGCTGACAGTTGAAACCTTTGCCGACAGTTAAGACCTACGCCGACAGTTTAAACCTTTCCCGACAGTTTGTGTGTTGGCGAAACCATTTTTAAGGTATTTTGTGAATCATGCCCTGTCCAACGACTAAACTATCGATAAAACTGTACTGCAGATATAGATATAAATACAATTTGAATAATTTGACAAATCCACTGTTATTCATATAGAAGGAAAATCTCAATTCTTAGGAGCTAGATAGAGTTGATTCATTTTCGGAAAACAGTGTTCTCATCAGGTCCGCAAAACATGACATAGACGTTCTGAACTTGAGACGACTAACAAAAAAAGCCAGAGTAATATTTAATAGGCCACACATTTCCGCAGAGGACCATCCATGAGAATGCTCTAAGCTGCAGCGCCCTTGCCCTTCTTGCGCTGAAGCGTCTTCATGTAGAACTCAAGCTCTTTACCCTCAAGGATGTACCTGTTATACAAAAAAAGAAAAGTGTATTGTAAGGAGCTGCCTACAATATAAGATACTAGAAACCCAGGCGCGGCTTTGCCGCGGCCTACTAGATTGAGTCCATCTTAAACTTAAAGCAAAAGGTTGAGAGCTCATCACTGATAAGCTATGTTCTGCTTTTGGTGCTACATCCCGTGCTGATAGTTCGCCTTTGCTCTTCATTGTCAATAATAATTACCCACTTGGTTGAGAGCAAGATGAAGGATTAGATTTTCCAAAGCAATTCCACTATTTTTCTAGAATTACCCACTTGACAATCAACGGTTAAAATGACACTTTGTACAATGGTGGAATTGCCATACTCATTTTGGGATTACTTATGATTTTCCTGGCACTACTATATGACATTTTGCTGTACTATAGTTAGAAATTTAGACTACCACTAAGCCAGGCTTCAATCTGAATGAGAAATTAGGAAGATAGAAAAAGAACATTCCAGGCTCCTAGTACATGTACCTTCATTGGCTTCTTGGAGGCACCTACAAATTCACATGATAGCTGTGGCCACAGCTCAGCTTCTCAGTTTCCTCGTTTGCTTCAAACTCTTCCTGAAAATTGAAATGGAATCGATGGCTACACATCAGGTGCCGAGTAGAGGTGCAGGAAGTGAGGAGGGAAAAGAGAAAGAGAAGGGGCATACTTGACAGATGCTACATCTCCTATCCATTTCTGTACAAAAATGGTTGGGGTTGAAGGCGGAGTACTTGACCATCCTAAGGCTTTGAATGATCTCGTCTTCACGAAGCCCTGTACTTACATGTCCAATCCGGTCCTCAAGATCGAGCAATTCCTGTCAAGTGAAATAGTGAGCGATGATGAAGGCATAAAATCTTCTGCTTTTATTTTACATGGTATGCAGTGAGAAGATACGCTATATGTCATGTTGTCAACATCGAGGCGCCAATCCTCGATCATCGATCATAAATACCCATTCTTCCCAATAATATCCTTGTTCGGAACATCATCTGCAAGTCACAAATAAGAAGTTCGAAAAATTAAAGAAGAAAACATAGCACCTAAAAACAACACTGACTAAAGACATCAACAGGTTCAGTAGGGGCTCCTGAGCCCCTCCTGTTCCCTCAAAAAAAAGACATCATCAGGGATCTCCCCTAAAAAATACTGCAGGATCTACAATGCACATCGATGACGGGGTGGAAGCACACCAATAGCCAGGTGTCGATCTCCTCGGTGTGTGCATTCTACGGACTAAAATACCATGTGTATAGAACAAGTACATAGGGCTACAGACTAAAATACCATGGAAATAGTACTGTTAACTCCTTTACCTGAACACCTAAGTACTTCAACCAATAATTGCAGCACTATAATGTAATAACAAAGAGCACCTTTCACTGACAAAAATGCTAGTTCACATTCTATATTACCTTCTTATACAGCTAATTAACACCTACTGCTACTATAGAACGAACCTACTTGAACACAACACCTAATTTTAATCATTGGTAATGTGTGTAATCCATTGCCACTGGCTCATTCCAGAAAGCTCGGTAAACAGCAAAATAAGCAACATTTCAGCAACATGGCAGTTAACCGAAAGAATCAGCAACATGGTTGTTCAGCTCAGCACAATGATTCAACATTGATGCATATAACCAGAACTCTGCATCTACACTCAAAGTCCCACCTGACCACCAACAAACTTATCTATTCCTCGAGCCATGTTCTCCTATTACGGTATCACCCGCCGTCATGTGAACCCCTCATATCTGTGGCCGCTTCCTCAATGGGTACATTACCAAAGAAGTAGAGTAGAGTAGATAGCATGGGGTACCACACACTTCCCAAGGCGCAGCCTGTTCTTAGCTACTGGATGTTCAACTCTAACAGAAAGTCCATGTTAGTTGACACTCCATATCTCAAAAGGATGATATCATGTGAAACACTCAACTAACAAATGAAGCAGAAATACACACACGGAAGTCACCTATAATTATAAAAGGGGTCCTATTGCAGGCAAGGACTTCATAATAAGTTTTTTAAGGCTCAAGTCTCACCACAATGACGCATTGTGAATTTGTAGTTTGCGAGTTGATTCATAACAAAATTCATATCCAAGCACACGACACAGTGAGTTGAACAGAATAGATGCTGCGTAACTATATCGTACCTCTTCCTCAACCCGAGCTTGGGAGTGCCACTGCTTGAAAGGGGTAGCATCAACTTGCACAATGGCACTCTTCACAAGGGTTTGAGTCCTCACAAGCTCATTGTTTGATGCATTGTAGACCACGTATCCAGGCGAAGAGCCCTCCACTTCACATTACCTCCACGAACACGAACCCTCCTCACTGTCTTGTTGCTTGACAACTTGGTGTTGGCCGACTGGCGCCCAAGCTCATACCTTCAAGAGAAGAGTTCAGCTACATTATAGCTGTATCCTACCAGAACAAACTAAGAATCATTTTCGTTAATCATTGTTAAGCCAACAATATTTGGAATCAACAGTTCATGCTGATTACTAAATAATTACAACAAAATATTACTTAATGATTCTTTTCTAGCACATACTGACAAAAAGGAAACTATTTATCTTGGCAAATAAAGTGCACATAGCGTGATTCAGAGTTGTTGCACTCATATTCCAGCACTAATGAAAATTAACTAGCTAACAAATTTTGGTAGTGAGGCTTATAAAATTGGGAAGGTATAATACTAGAATATCAGCACCATAGCGATGGTGGCTTCCCATCAAACACAAATTGTAGTAGTGCAGTTACAAGGAGAGCTGACACTATAACAAAACCCTGAAAAAAAAAAGTTCAGTTCCCAGATGTCAATGAAAGGGATGGCTGTTTTTCATTTAATGTCAGTTTAGGCACTTGCCTTTCTAACGCCACCTGCATAAGTTGTGACAAGACCAACAAGAATTCCACCCACGGCATTCATTAATACCGGTACCTGAGGTAAAGAATGGTGATTAGAGACCCACACATCAATGAAGATCTATTACAGCTTTTGCTTCCATCTGTGACGGATGTTACAGATGTACTTTTCAGTCAATGCAGGACATATCAGTGCCTTCAAAAGATTGGCATTAAAAATTGAAGCATAAAGGGAGGCAATACCTATTTCAATAATTTGGTGAGAAAAAGTTCACTTGCACTAAAGACAGTGAAGCAATATCCTAGTTAGATACTCGAAGATCAATATTTACCTACTTGGCTATTTTAGACCAGTCAAGCAACAGATGCAAACATCAATATGGAAAAGCCTAATTATCAAGGCAAATGGCAAGGGTGTAATGCCAGGATATTATCCTGTCTTGACCATGAACCATCCATAAAAAAATTGGAATGCCTAGATTAACTGCTAGCCTGCTAGACTGATGTGCTACCTTAACAACTCACTAATGTTCTAGGTTCTACATTAACAAAAAAATTGAAAATTGAAAATTTATCTTATAGAGTTAATTACATAAAGCAGAAGATTGGAATTGCGTACTGGAAATATTGGTAACCAAGGTGTACGGTGTTTTTCTCCATTTCAGTAACAGCATGTCATTGCAAATAGAAGTAGTTTGTGACAAAGAACACTCGTCTTTTAGGTTACATTCCCGCCTGTTATATACATACATATATGAAAACAAGACCATATGGTGCGAGATGACGAATCATATGGTTCATACATCCTTGTAACTGCACCACAGCATTGATGCGAGATTAGAGTTCTAGTTCCAATATCACCAAACAGTAATCTAGAATCTGTAACCAATTTCTAGGTGGTTTGGAAGCCCTAAAAATTCAGCTCGCAGGGCAGATATAATGAATTTCCATTAAGTTTCCTACCAACTAGAATGATCTTGGAACGTTTTAGCACGGTTGTGTACTCGATACATGAACATCACAACTCAAAATATATGAACCTATTGACCTATGAAAAGAAAGGCACGTTTTATTACCATAGTGTCAAATAAGCCTCGCACAATTTCTCCCCGGAATCACGCCATCGAGAAACGTAAGGGGAAAAAATCAGATCGTGGATAGCCTCACCGTTGCTTGGTGTGGAAGACCCTCTTCTTGGTCCCGCTGTACGCTATGGTCGCCTCCCATCACCACGGCGCCGCCCACGACTGGGGGGTGACAGATCCGCCACTGAACACCGGATCCGCCCACCCCATTCCACCCCCGAGCAGCCCAGCCGCCCGTCGCACCGCCATGCGAGGAGGAAAGGGGCGACGGAGGGAAGAAGTGGAAGAGAAGCCCGCCGCCGTCACCACCACCCTGTGCCTGCCCAGGCCTCTGGCTGGCGCCGTCGCAATCACGGCCAGGCGGCCTCGTCGAACCCCACGTGGCTCGGGCAAGGCGACGCCCGCCGGCCCGCGTCATCCCGTGCCGCCACTCCACCAGACGAGAGGAGGGTCCCGCCGCCGCCATCCTGGGTGGCTCGCTCACGCCACGGCGCGCGGCCGGAGAGGAGGGGAGGGAGGCGCGCGCTAGGGTTGGTGGCGCGCCATTATCATGCGCGCGGGTTGACAGCATGCATGGGGGCAACGGACGATTGGGGGCAATGAGCCTGGGGACTTTTTTTTTTTGTGTGTGTGTATAGGCCGTGTCGGTCTGTGCCTGTGCGGGGAACGACGTTCACCTGGGTAGTCTTTCGCCGACACTTGTAGCGTGGTTACGTTTAGGCAACACCGACACTTAAATAGTCTAGAAATTTTTGCCGACAGTTTTTCAGCCAGCAGAAAAACGCCGACAGATAACGTGTGGCCCTATAACCTTATTGCCGACACATAATTTGATGTTAAAAAGTTACACCTTTGCCAACACATAATATGTAGTTGAAACCCACCGTTTGCCAACACATAACTGTAGGTAAATATGTGTAATGGTGTAGTGTTTTTTCATCTGGAACAGTATTTTTCTCTCACAAATTCATCAAGCATTCCTCCAAAACCATCCAGATTCCTTCAGAATTCAGATAAGCGAACAGGCCCATATATATATATATATATATATATATATATATATATATATATATATATATATATATATATATATATATATATATATATATATACACATGGAAACTGCTCCGGTACCTCTCTTTTCTAAAAATGGCACGAACCCCAAAGCAGCCAATTAAAGAAATTAATTATTTTACTAGCAAATATGCCGTGCGTTTCAACGGGAGAAAAAAACGGTCAACTGTTAATGGGAAATAACGACAGGAATGATACATTTCTATTTATGTTTTATCATTTCTCTAAAATTTAAAATCGATAATTAATTTTATGAGAACCATGACACCCTTAATATAAATTAATATCGCAACTTTATTTTTTAAACTATGCATGTGTTGCTAAGGTTAAAAATCAAGCTCTCTAAAACTTTCTTTATGGATCCATAAAAATATATAATTCTAATCTATGATTAAAGTCACACAAGAAAATACTTGCAGGCGTACGTGGCCCGGCATCTTCTTCCCTCAATGGTGACAGCTGCGCCGCCAAAGCTCGTTGCCGCAAAGCACGACGAAATGGGATCTGGGGAGGAGGGGGAGTAGTGAGCATCTGCTGCTCAGGATGCCATCTCCAACAGATTAACGGAGCATAGCAGATGGGCTGAACTCAGGGCTGGGCTTGGACGGGCTGGACCCCCGCAGGACCCAGTTGTTAAATAATATAAATTAATTTATTTCTTTAATTGGCTGCTTTGGGATTCGTGCCATTTTTAGAAAACGAAGTACCGCAGCAGTTCCCTTACCGTTCTAAACTAAACCCTTTTTTCCTACTCTGCCACACGTAAAGTCATAAAATGTGCGCTGTATAATAATTTGGCATAAAACACGTACATGCACTCACATCGATGATCAGATATATATGCGCGTATATCATCCATATGAGCAACTCCGATCTGAAAGACTAAGCTGGCACTGTAAGGCTCCCTAGGGCGAAGCAAACACGCTAGCTAGACCGGCTTTGCTAGGCAGAACGGTTTTAATCTAGTGTTAGGGTTAGAGCCAGCTAGCAATGACGATATGTGTTACGCCTTTGCTACCACTATACCACTAGTAGTATGTCCGTGCTAACGTTACCGTAAAAATCAGAAGACAGAATTTTTCTACGCAGCAGTTGGGCTAAATCTCTTCCTAATTAATGCTAGCCCAAGCCTAACAACTCTTTGGCTAAATATGTCCCAAATGCTAGCACAAGCCTCAACCTCCTCTTGGGCCGAAGCCACCCCGCGGCCTAGCTCCCACCTCTCCCCCTCTCCCTCTCCGCGCATGGGCCAAGCCCATCGTCGGCCTCCTCCATCCCTCCCAAGCTCAAAGGCCACCTGGCGACCCACTCCCTCCTCCCCGCCTCCCCCACTCCCCCTCTCATCTGGGCCACGATCGGCCAAAGTCCATCACCCCGAGCCCACACGTCCTCCCCACCACTCCCTTTCACACTACACTAAAAAACCCTCTCCCTTCCGCATGGTCATTCTCGGCCCAGCCGTGCGACAATCCCACCCGGCCTCCCACTATCTTCCCTCTCCGTCTATCTGCCCTATGGCCCCCACTTGTCGGCCCCTCCTCAACCTTTCTCTTAGCCCCCGATGGCCACTGTCGCTCGGCGTCGTACGCCATCGGCACGACGCGCACCATAGTTGCCATGGTGGCTGTCGGCGTCCCCATTATTACCTCAGATCGTCGCAGCTGCCGGTCAACTCCTACGCGCGCATGTCACCGTCTCTATCACCCCGCTGCCTCATATCCACATGCCAACAGACCTCAAGCCGAGCCACCGCAGCTCCTCGCTCCGTGGCGCACCAGCTAGCGCTGCCGGCTACCGCGCTTCAGCCATGCACGCTGCACCCCGCCTTCTCCGCGCGCTGCGTAGGCCGTGCCTTGCATATCCATGGGCAGCCGCGGCATCCACGCCCCAGCCTCGCGCACAGGTTAACACAACGCCGACAGCGACAGCGACCCCACCCGGCTCCACACCACGTCCACCACGGCCTCCCGACGCCTAGAGGCGACGTCGCCCCCCGCTGCGGCCTTGCCCACGGCGAAAATGGCACGACGTGCGGGAGGACAAGTATTGGAGATGGGTCTGGAAGAGAGAGCAGGGCGATAGGAAGAGAAGCTAAATTGCTCATGGTCCGTCGTCTAGTTAGCTATTCCTGCTTGATTCCCGTGAATGTATCACATATATCTCAGAGCTGTATATCTCATCTTTGCACTAGCAGGTGCCTGGTGTGATGTTTCAGCTTTCCTCTGCATATAGCGTGGCTGCATTGGACCGTGACGACCGTCGGCGGCGGGAGCACGCCAGCAAGGCCACTGATGCTGAGGATAACGATGTAGCCGCCGTGCACCAACGACCAGTGGCACGGCCGCCGTGCGCGTCAGCGATGTCCGTCGACCAGCGTCGCTTCATGACACTAGAGCTGTGCACGCTCGCAGCCGTGAGTAGCTGCCAAGAGTGGGAGCCCGAACTAGTCCCGTTCGTGGCGACCCTCAGCGACAAGCCGGTTGTCCCGTTAGGTCTGATGCCGCCACCGACCGACAAAGCCCGCCCGCGCCGCGTCGTGAACGGAGAGATCGATGACGACGACGTTACCCTACTACACTAGCTGGACGCGCAGCCGGCGAACTCGGTGGTGTACATCGCACTGGGAAACGAGGTGCCGCTGCGCGTGGAGCAGGTGCACGAGCTGGCCCTCGGCCTGGAGCTCGCCGGGACGCGGTTCCTCTGGGCTCTGAGGAAGCCCCGTGGCGGCGGCGGCATCTCCGGCGAAGAAGACGTCCTCCCTCCTGGTTTTTGAGAGCACACGCACGGCCGTGGGCTCGTCGTGGGTTCCGCAGATCAGCACACTGGCGCATGGCGCCGTCGCCCGTCGGCGCGTTCCTGACGCACTGTGGCTGGGGCTCCACCGTCGAAGGGCCTCTCTTTGCGTGCCCGCGAATTTTTTATATTTTATCTTTTTTTTTAAAGTTTCTCACAAACGTACCATTGACGAAAACAATTTAGAAAATAGACTATTAGCTCAGTGTTATCGATGCTGGTGCCGAGCTAACCGTTTCGGCACCAGCGTCTCTGGCGCTGAGCTGGGTCGGCGCCAGAAATGTTGGCACCGAGCTCAGCATCATAGGCCTGGGTCAGCGCCAGAGACGTTGGCGCCGAGCTCAGCATCATAGGCGCCGAGCTCAGCACCATAGTCGCTGGCGCCGAGCTCAGCTCCCTGTACGAGATGTGAAACTAGGAAAGCGGAAGAGATGTGTCGTGAAACATGGAGGACTGCCTCTACACCCAACCCTCTGCTTCCACTGTACTTTGCGCCCAGTGCGTGCTCTGCCTCTGGTTCTCGTACGTGCGTCCGTGTCTGGGTGGACGATGGTCTCGCCGCATGCATGTGACTATATGTTCCTCGCGTCAAAAGTTGGGGCACACAGATCAGAGGACTGATGACCCACACGACCTGCGTGCTTTCTTTCCTTCCTTCATGGAGTATTTGTTCTTTTTTCTTTCATTTCTCCTCCGGTTCTTGATGCCTCCATATGATGCATGGGTCCAATGTTTCAGAGCTTACACTATATACAACCACGTGCTTCCTTCCTCCGCCCCACAAGTAAAGGCAATATCGGACTTGTAGCCCAAATTAAAGATGTATCAAAATGATTTGTATAGCCTTTATAAAAAAAGTACTAGTTGACAATGATAAACTGTCCTATATATATATAGTGTCTTTCTTTCTTTATAAAATAAATTATGAAACAGTTAGAGGAGTTGGTACATCAGAGAGCCTTAGTCAAAGAGTCAAACTATCATAAATATCGATAATTTTTTCCATAAATTTGACTTTAGCCAGACCTATAATTAAGGCCTCTTTTTTTCGAATGGAAGTGAGCAGAGGTAAACATCGGATAAGGTGTCAAAAGGAATGGCCGAGTAGCTACCGCCGTCCAAGTCATGGGTGATGGATGCTGCCTCGCTCCCGCTCCCAGGCTGCTCTGTACGTACTCGACGTGCGCACGTACGGCGGGAGATGGAGATGGAGATGGAGATGGTGACACGCACGTAGTACTGACATTAGGAGTACAAGTACATACAGTGATACTACAGGGGAGTACGGTACGGTCCAGTAAAAGATAGGGCATGCATGCAGTACTTGGTAGAAATTAGCTGTTATTATCTATTGCCTAGCATTAGGGGTACTAATAGTTTATATACAACTTCAAATTACTGTCGAACCATCTAGTAGCAGTTAGATCTAAACAGCCCAGCGGTCAGGTAATAAAAGGAAATCTATCATTAGTTTCGCTCTGTATGGTAACTGGTAAGTACCACTGTGTCGAACTGTCGATGATAGGCAAGCTCACAAAGTAGTACCCCTGCAGGATCAAACACATTTTTTAGAAGCACTAGTGCATGACTGCTGTGCTGCTGAGCCTGCCTACCGCGCGCGCACTAGTGCACTGCTGCATACGTGCAGTACATGTACTAGTACGTGACAGGGACACGACGTGACGAGGGAGGGGCAGTCCCTTCGCCCACTGCTACACGACCTAGGCCGTGTTTAGTTGTCCCGAGTTGGCGCCGCCGAAGTTACGGTTTATTACTGTAGCACGATGTAGCATTTCTTTTGTGTTTGTTAGTAATTGTCCGATCGTTGACTAATTAGCCTTAAAACGTTCGTCTCGCAAAGTACAATTAAACTGTGCAATTAGTTTTTGATTTCGTCAACATTTAGTACTCCATGCATGTACCACAAATTTGATGTGACGAGAAATCTTTTTTTTACATAGTGTCAAAATTTGGATTTTGGATAAACTAAACATGGCCTAGTGATAGTCTGCTGCTCTGCTCTGCCTGCCGTAGACCTGTGGCTCAGCAGTGCCTGAGCCCCGCACGTCTTCCCGCCTCGTCCCATCGCTGCCCACTCCGTCGCCCACGCCTCTGAGAGGTCGTCCGTGTGTGGCGTTGCGCCCGGTGCCAAAAAGATTCTCGTGCATCTCTGATCAATCTTGCTCTGGCTGGAGCCCTGGACGGGACTTGTTACACCACGGCCACAGCGTTGTCCCATCAGGAACTCTCGTACAGGGAGCTAAGCTCGGCGCCAGCGCCTATGGCGCCGAGCTCGGCGCTAGCGCCTACGGCGCCGAGACGGTTAGCTCGGCGTCAGTATCGATGGCGCCGAGCTAAGGGTCCATATTCTGAATTCTTTCCGTCAGGGGATGGCGCCGAACTAAGGGTCCATATTCTAAATTCTTTCCGTCAATGATCTTATTTGTGAGAAACTTTCAAAAAAAAAAAAAAAGAACTAAAATATAAAAAATTCGGGCCCGCTCGCCACGCTGCCCATTGCTTGGGACCAGTGGTCGAACGCGCGGCTTTTGGAGGGCAAGAAGGTGGGAGTGCAGGTGCCGAGGGGTGAGAAGGACAGGTCGGCGTTCAGTCGTGACGGCGTCGCGAGCGCGGTGCGGCTTGGCATGACGGAGGTAGAATCTAGGAGGGTCTTTGTGGGGAATGCAAAAAAGCTCCAGGCCATTGTGTCCGACAGTACGTCATGGTACCTTATCATTTCCACGTATACAGATTGACTACTAATTAATGTGTCTGGCTTATCTCTCATTGTCAATTATTTGTTCCATATAGACAAAAAATATTATAGTACCTCAGATTAGCTAGCTGATGTGTAGTATTCGAGATGACGAAATGGTTGCCTCGTGGCTAGCCTCGTTACCCTTTAATTTGGTCAACTCTGTTCACACGTTACGCTCACCTTAATAAAAGTACTAAAGGTCGGCTAAATTACGATTTATGATATCCTATACCATGGGCTTCCTATTATTATATGATATATGATATATGAATCAATTCTGTACTGAAACCCCTTTTTCCCTCGTACCAGGCATAAACACCCCTAAACACACAAATGCACTAACATCTATGGACGCATCTACTGCTGCATAAATGATTTCACGAGACATTACCCAATCATTAATGGTGGTGGTCACAAAATTCACCCGTCTCCCAAAGTACCTAAGGATTTTCGGAGACGGGCATTTTATTTACAGAGATGGTCGCAAAATGCCATATATCAAAATGGATTTACGAAGGCGCTCGAAAATTAGCCCTTCTCTCAAAATCCACTAACAGGTTTCTTAACTGGTCCATCTTCGAAAAAGGAGGGTCATATTCAGAGGCAGACCTCTTAAGAATCCCGTCTTAGAAAAATGGATCGAGGCCAAAAAAAAAAAGCCTATTAATTAACTGTACCTACCTATACATTGCAAACTTAGGGTTTGGCTCTCAGCCACCTCTCTCGTCTCTCATTCTCACCGACGCCTCTCTCCCTCAGCGTGCGAGGCCCTCCTGCGGCACGGCGACGCATGCATGCGCAGGAGATGCGCCTCGATTGGCGTGGGACAGGAGAAGGCCGGCTTCCAGCGGCCGATTGGTAGTGAGATTGGGGGCGGAATTGCTCCCGTTTCGTATTGTTCTTTGGTAAACACCGGTGTTTCTCCACGTGTAAGGGTCTAGGTCTACATGTTAAATTAACAGTAATCAAAGCAACCAGATGTATTCGATGTAACATCTAAGGGTCAAAAGCTTAAATCAGGTGGGTAGAAGTATTTAAGATGGGAAATATTTATCAATTCTTTGGCTCTTGAATAGTAACAAATGAAGCACACGTAGACACACAGCGAGGAGCATCCATTCATCAGTTCCACGTAGAACGCTATGGTTTTGATTGATTTATTCATATAAATGCGCAGCCAAGCCGGTTGTCCCCGATCGAAGCCTTCCATTCCGTACACACTCCGATTCCAACAAGCCCACTTCGTCGATCATGGACACCACCACAAACTCCTGGTTTTCTCCTGCGAAGAAGACGTCCTCCCTCCTGGTTTTCGAGAGCGCACGCACGGCCGTGGGCTCGTCACCTTCGGGTGGCCGGGTTCCGCAGATCAGCATACTGGCGCATGGCGCCGTCGCCCGTCGGCGCGTTCCTGACGCACTGTGGCTGGGGCTCCACCGTCGAAGGGCCTCTCTTTGCGTGCCCACTCGCCATGCTGCCCATTGCATGGGACCAGTGGTCGAACGCGCGGCTTTTGGAGGGCAAGAAGGTGGGAGTGCAGGTGCCGAGGGGTGAGAAGGACAGGTCGGCGTTCAGTCGTGACGGCGTCGGGAGCGCGGTGCGGCTTGGCATGACGGAGGTAGAATCTAGGAGGGTCTTTGTGGGGAATGCAAAAAAGCTCCAGGCCATTGTGTCTGACAGAGAACTCCTGGAGGAGGGATACATCAACGGATTTATTCAACAACTTATGTCTTACAAGGTGAAGTGAAGGCTTTCCCTATTCGCTGTCGTATGAGAACTCCAGGAGAGATACATAGACCTGTGATGTTGTATACTGGTCGGTGTCGTTCCAACCCCATCCCGGCCCCTCTTTTCAGTCTTCATCAGTTGTTATTTCGTATGCGATCGAGGCTTAATTAGCCTGTATCGTTACGAGAACAGGTGTTTAAGTAGCCTATGGACTTATAATCTTGCACGATCAAGCCAATTGGTTTTGTGGTATGGACACCTATAGTGAGGACGATGGGATGCAGTCTGGGAGAGCTTGTCTTAGAGACCCCCATGCGGGTTATTCCATTGGTGGTGTGATCTAACTTCTTAGGTCCTGTTTGTGACCGCTTATAATCGATTCGATTATAACCATCATACCGCAGGGATTTTTTGATTCTTCACTGTGCTAGTTCAATTATGTGAAGCTGTTGTCAAAAGAATCAGAAATAATCAAAGTGTTTGGCAGGATTCTCACCTTTTTTTCACCGAGAATTGTATTACAAGCGAAAACAAACGAGGCCCTAGTCTAGCTTGCTGGGTTTGTTGATAGGATTAGAACCGAGAGTGTAAAACACTTTTATGGTAGAAATTGCAAACACTTATTAGCAAAAACGTAGTGCAACTCTAGATAGATATCTTGTATAGGTTTTGATAAGTATCCCTTCAATTCCAACTATAAGACGTTTTGGCTTTTCTAAATACATAAAATTTGTTTTGTGTTTAGATACACTATGTCTAGATACATAGTAAAAGCAAAGTACCTAGAAAAGAGGGAGTGGGTTTTTAGTTGGCCATTTACAGCCCGTTCGGCTGGGGCGGCTGGCTGGCTGGTGCTGGCCAGCCCTCTCACGCGGGCACTGTTCACGTGAATAGAGTTTCCAGCCAGGAACAATGTTTTTCTCTCACACAAACCAACCAGCAGTACTTCCTCACGAATCAGCAACGAACAAGCCAGCAGTACCAAATAGGCTGTTAGTTTTTAAGTCGCCTAATTCACCATCCTCCTCTTGGGCGGCGTCATGGTCCCTACACATGGTAGCAAAGGCGTGACACATTAGTGCTAGTAGGCTCTAACCCTAACACTATATTTGATCCTGCCTAGACCGCAACGTCGGCCGGGCTTACAATGCTAGCTTGGTCTTTTAGATCACAGTTGATCAGACTTACGGATAGGATATACATGTATGCGTTCATATATGTGAGTGTAGGTGCGTGTTAACGAGTGTTTTACATATGGTACTACATATAAGGCAAAAAGGGCTTGGTTCGGAGATATATTCATATCATAATAATAGGAAATCGCCTACCGTTAGCATATTTGTTGAGGTGAGTGTGAACAGAGTTAACGAAAGGGTGGGGCGCTGTGGCCACGATGCAACCATAGGGTCATCTCTCGAATACACTACATGTCAGGTAATTATTCGAGGTACCATGTAGACCCCTAATTAATTCGTACTTTAGTAGTCCATCTATATACACGTCAGGTTATGACCGTTCCTGACGTGTCCTTGCTTACACGTTTGGTGATCACTACTGGATTCAGGTTCTTTGCCGAGTAAGGCCAAATTGTACTCGGCAAAACCTTTGCCGAGCGCGGCACTCGGCAAAGAACATACGGTAAAAATTTGATCGGCAAAGACCTCTTTGCCGAGTGTCTTTTATCGGACACTCGGCAAAGGCTTTGCCGAGAGCCCTGGGGGCACTCGGCAAAGAAAAGTGACCGTCACGGCGCCGGCCCCGTTGACGGTGGCTTTGCCGAGTGCCAACCCTGCAGGCACTCGGCAAAGATTTTTTATTTTTTTTAAAAAAAATCTTTGCCGAGTGCCCCCTGTCCAGCACTCGGCAAAGTTTGAATTTTTTTTAAAAAAAATTCTTTGCCGAGTGCCTTATTGCCGGCACTCAGCAAAGTTTGAATTTTTTTTAAAAAAAAATTCTTTGCCGATTGCCCTCTGGCCGGCACTCGGCAAAGTTTGAATTTTTTTAAAAAAATTCTTTGTCGAGTGCCCTCTTGAAGGCACTCGGCAAAGTTTAAATTTTTTTTTAAAAAAAATCTTTGCCGAGTGCCCTCTGACCAGCACTCGGCAAAGTTTGATTTTTTTTAAATTCTTTGCCGAGTGCCATGGTCATAGCACTCGGCAAAGCTGGAAAATGGTTTTCTGAGCGCCCATTTTTCCAGCTTTGCCGAGTGCTGTGACCATGGCACTCGGCAACGGGGTCCTTTGCCGAGTGCAACACTCGGCAAAGTGACCCAAAACGGCAATTTTTTATTTTTTTACATTCCATCCTGACAAATAAATTCATACAATCATATATCTCATCCATCACATATATATCTCATCCATCCGCACATATCACATCATCACAATATATATCACATATATAATAATAAGTGCTCAAGTCCATCCAAATAAATCTACGAGTCCATCAAAGTCCACAAGTGCATCACAAGTATATCACAAGTTCATCACCAAGTGAACAACAAATAAAAAAAATACAACGTGCACTCATCTCGGACACTGCGACTGTGGTGAAGGCCCAGTTCCATCATTCGGAGGTGCATGAGGTGGATTATTCGAACCACCGTCAGATGAAGACTGCACAAAGGAGAAAAGATTGCATGTGAGACAAGATTATTTGGATAGCTAATCTAGGAAGGTAGAGGCCATACAAGCAAAGCACAAGCGTAAGTAAAAAACTTTCATACTCACAGGAGTAGCTGGAGCTGTAGGACGTGGAGGCAGAGGTGGAACCAACAGCCCAGCTGGTAGAGAGAAGCCCACACGTTGCCCAAGCCCTTGTAGGTACTCCGTAATGTCCGTCAGCCTCTGCGCCTGGGCCTGCCGCTCGGCCCGCTCGGCCTCCCGCTCGGCCTCCAGCTGGGCCGCCATCCTCTGGTGCTCGGCCTCCAGCTCCTCATGTTGCCTCATTTCTTGTTCCAGCCGAGCCTGCAATATTTTTCACTCCAATGTTTCAGTAATGCAAAGCTAATTAAGGTGTGTAAAGATCAATGTATGATGAGTAAAACAGGAATAACCTCGAGTGCGTCGACCCGGTGCTATGCAGCGGTCGACCGTGTGCGAATGGCCGAGCTCTCGCTCGTGCTCCGTGCTCGGATCTAGGAGAGAGAGGGAGTAGAGGCCATGTCGATGACGCCATCGCCAAGCCAGAACCGTCCATGCTTCTTGCCTTGCCCCGCCCTCATGATGGCCTCTCCATCGAAGTCCTGGGTGCTCAGATCGTGGTCTGACCCATGGAGCGACCTCGCCACCTCAGTGTACTCACTGATGCGGGAGTGGACGCGTGGGTTCGTTTATGCCTTGGGCGGGTCCTCCAGGTTGAAGGAGACATCGGACGTTGCCTTGCCCTTGTGGGTCATACACCATGCCTGGAAGTTCGAGCAAGCCTGACCACTATGTGACGCCGACTGCGAGAAAGACAGCACGATGATTAAAAATCAGGCAGAACTGAGCGTCACAATAGATAAATGAATTCGTGTACCCATGCTTGTTTGTATCCGGCGAGGCTGCGGCTGCCTTGATGGTGTGCTGGACCTTGCATCTGCAAACGACCGTCCCGGGCATCCCTGTGCATCTTGAGGTACTCCTCCGTGAACCACCTCTCCTCCATCATCGCCCAGCACTCGGAATACGCTTGGCACCACCAGGGAATCATCTACATGTCATCAAGTATTGGACATATAAGAAGATCAAATTAAATCAACTTAATCTCAAAATGAATCAATATTGATGTTCTTCATTTACCTCAAGGTACTGCTCCTAGGTCAGCTGCATCTCTCTTGCATCTTTCTTGGTTTTCCTCTCTCCAAGCTTCGACCCGTAGTAGGTTACGATGGCCTGGATGTGCACCTCGTGATGCATGTCGGAGACGAGTTTTTTACAGGCTTTGTTAGTCACCTGCTCCGCCCTGGCCTCAAATCCCTCCTCGCATCTGTAATAAGTTTACATACAAAAGCGATGTATCCATTCATTATTTCAAGAAAAGTCCAATGAATGAGACGTATTGAGCAATGTTGTGCGAGGGAGACTTACCCAAAACTCTGCCTTCACCCACGCCGCGTTGTTGGGGTACTCCGCATCGGTGGCGACGGCGTAGTGGTCAAACGAGTAGGCCGGCTCCGTCTTCGATGCGTACGTGACAATGCCGGGGAAGTGTTGCCTACACAGAAGACCTAGGATGCCGTTGACTAGCTGTGCGCTACCACCCGACACAACCACCCAGTTCCTACACAAGTGATTAAGAAAAAATTTTAGTTTTTTTTTCATCATATCATATGAAGTAGTGGTGATAACATATAAAGTTACTTGCTTTTGCCCTTTGGGGCGAATCACTGGGCGTTGGTGAGGATGTGGAACCTGTGGGAGGCTCGCGGAACATCGCAAGTAGACACTCGAAGAGGAGTCGGAGGAAGCGAAACCCGTGCCTGCCGCCTCCAACTCGTCGTCCTCGTGCGGCCCCTCCTCCTCGTCCGTCTACCGAACCAGCTCATCGTCCGACTCATCCACGGGTGCCACCTCCTCCTCCGGCTCCTCCTCACGCGGCGTGGGAGGAGACGGCCCCCTCCTACGTCTGGTGGTCCTCCTCCTCCTCCTGTCCGATCCCTCTGCCGCCCCCTCCGCCTCCTCCTGCAGCCGGCGTGGTCTTTGGTAAATCGAGTTCACAGACCTATGACGGTCGCCCGCCATCTTTGTTCAATCACCTGTAATAAAAAAACAAGACGTAATTAGAAATAGGTGCAAAAATGAACAAAACATAATTACAAAAAATGTATTAATACATGTATTAGAAATATTTGCAAAAATGAACAAAACATAATTACAAAAAACATAGTATTACATGTATTAGAAATAATCTTCATGATTGAGATTAGCTGGATCATAGGTCTCATCATCACTATAAACATTGTCCAACTCATCAACACTATCCAAAGGAGGAATGTTGTCTTCATTGTCATTGCCTAAACGTAATCGCTCAAGCATTTGTATGTCCTTCAGATTTTGCACCTCGTCTCCAGCGTCCTCGTCATCATCCCTTTCATTGTCTACTTCCATTCCTATCTCTTTGGTTAAGTCTATGTCAAACCTCCCTTGTAGTCCCTCTTCTTGATAGAACTCTTCATCATATGTGTTTGGGTTGAAGTTGTAATCTTCATCGTTTGGGATAGGTAGTTTACCGTGTGGTGATACCTTGTGCACAATAGACCAACCCTTAAGATGCTCGGCGTCTTTGCACGCGTATGACGTATAATAAACCTGGACGGCTTGTTGAGCCACAATGTAGACATCTTTTCCTAGATAGACGGAATCCTATTGAATCTCGACTAGCCCAAGCTTAGGGGTCCGTCTCGTTACTCCAGGATGAAACCAGTGGCATTTGAATATGACAGGAGTAAGAGGTTTGGAAACATAGAATGATAGTTCGTAGATTTCTTCAATTCTTCCATAATAGTCGAGTCCATCAGTGCCGGGCGTAACAACTCCGCTGTTTGTGGTTTTTCGATTGGGCCGGCTCTGCTCATAGCTTGCTATGTGAAAACGATATCCATTCACGTCATAACCGGTAAATGACTTGACCCTAACGGCACAGCCGTTTACAACCTGTCTCAGTTCGTCACTTATAGACGCATTAGTTTGGGCTTTCTGTTTGAACCAACAAATGAAATCGGGGCTCCCTGGTCCCGCACCCCGTGAAAGAAGAGTATCATTTTCTTGCGGGGTAGGTTGCCTTGATCCATGCCAGGATTGACGAAGAAATTCCCTGTACCAACGAGAAACAAGGGGGTTGGACGAAGAAACAAGGACATACGGCGAAATGAAACAAGTTCATTCAAAACTTACCCAATGAACGACTGCACCTCAACAAGGTTGGTCAACACATATAGCATGATACTGCGCCACTCTTCATTTTTCAATTGCTTAGTGGTTGATGCACTTGCGCTTCTGAGTTGCCCTTGGAAAAGGCTGAGGTTCGATTCATTTTTGCCAGCATTGTAACGAGGGGGTGGATTATAAATGCTAGGAAGTTTCTCAGTGTAGTATTTCTCTGTGAAGTTCGACACCTCCTCTAGAATGTATGCCTCTACAATGGAAGCCTCAATTTTGGTTTTATTTCTACATTTTTTTGCGAAGAGTCTTCAGACATCTCTCGATTGGATAGCACCAACGGTTCTGCACAGGCCCCCCATCCGTGCCTCATACGGGAGGTGCACAATCAAATGCTGCATCGGCAAGAAGAAGTCGGGTGGAAAGATCTTCTCCAACTTACATAGCAACATCGGTGCCGCTTTTTTCCAAGTCATCAATGACGGTCCAAGAGAGCTCCTTGGCACAAAGCTGGCGGAATAAGTAGCTCAACTCTGCCAGCACTTGCCAGACATGCTCCGGGACATAGCCTCGAACCATTGCCGGAAGAAGCCGCTCAATCCATATGTGGTAGTCATGACTCTTCACCCTGTTTACTCGCAGAGTGCCTAAGTTCACTCCCCTCTTTAGATTCGCTGCATACCCATCAGGGAACATTAGCGTCTTGATCCATTCAAGTACTTCCCTCCTTTGGTCCTTTTTCAAGACAAAATCGGCCTTAGGCCTTCTCCAGGTCTTGCCATGACTAGGAGGCTGCATCTCTTGATTTGGTCTATCGCACAACGTTGCCAGGTCCACTCTAGCCTTAGGGCTATCCTTAGACTTTTTAGTGTCCATGAGTGTTGCCCAAAGTGCCTCGGCGACATTCTTTTCAGTGTGCATTACATCAATGTTATGTGGCAGAAGAAGGTCATCGAAATAGGGGAGCCTCGTCATGCCCGAGATATGAGTCCACATATGTTGCTCACCATATCCCACAAAACCACCTTCTTCATTGGGCACGAGAGCATCTATCTGAGCATGAACCTCGGCACCAGTCATCATCCGTGGTCTAGGGTTTGTCACTTTGACACCTTTCGTAAAGTTCTTGATGTCTTGTCTAAATGGATGGTCAAGAGGTAGGAATTGACGATGTCTATCGAACGACAAATACTTGCCACCCTTCTGCAACCAAATGAACCTCACACCTTCCTTGCATATTGGGCATGGGAACTTCCTGTGAACACACTGGGCGCAGAATATCCCATACGCCAGGAAGTCATGCAGGGAGTAGTGGTACCAAACGTGCATTTTGAAGGTTGTCTTTGTAGCTCGATCGTATGTCCATACCCCTTCATCAGAAGCACAGACCAATTCATCAAACACGGGCTCTATGAACATACCCATATTACTCCCTGGGTGTCCAGGAATTATCAATGATAAGAATACGTTATGTCGTTGAAAGCAGACACCGGGGGGAGATTAAGGGGGATAACGAAGATGGGCCAACATGTGTATGGGAAAGCCATCATTCCATAAGGATTGAACCCATCTGTTGCCAGTGCGACACGTACATTATGAGCCTCATCTGCTTTGTCATGATGTTTGTCATTAAAGCGGATCCAAGCTTCACCATCAGATGGATGTACCATCTTATCAGGATTGTACCGTTTGCCATTTTTGTGCCATGTTATCTGTTTTGCGGATTCCTCGGTCATGTATAGCAGTTGGATCCTCGGTAGGAACGGAAGGTACCGTAGGATTTTCACGGGGATCATAAGTTGCCTCTTCTGGCCATCATCAGAGTCTACCTCTAGGTACCTAGAGGATTTACACTTTGGATAGAACTTTGCATGCTTGTGTTCTTTCCTAAATAGGACGCACCCCTTCGGACAAGCATGTATCTACTCATACGGCATCTTAAGTGCACGAAGGAGTTTCTGTAACTCGTGCATGCTCTTTGGCAGAATGTGACCCTCTGGAAGTAGGGTGCCAATCACAGCCAACATCTTATCGAAGCCAGGTCGACTCAAGTTTAACTCGGACTTCAACCCCATTAAGCGTCCAATGGCGTCCAGTTGAGACACCGTTGACCGATCGTGAAGGGGTTTCTGTGCCAAGTCCATCATGTCGTAGAACGCCTGTGCGGCTACCTCCATCTCCTCCTTCTCATGTCCCTCATCGAACTGTCCTTGGTGAAAGTCATCTAACATGTCTGCTACCCCGGCATCAGCATCAAAAGCCTCCACCCGTGGTCTCACCACCTCATCTCTCATACGATGGGCTTCACCATGGTGGACCCACCAAGTGTAGTCCAGCGTAAATCCATTCTTCACAAGATGTTTACCCATTTCCACCTTATTTACCCTTCTCCTATTTCCACATTTGTTGTAGGGACACAAAACTAGGCAATGTCCTTTAGCAGCCTTGCCAAATGCACTGTTTAAGAAAGCATCGGTCTTGTTCATCCATTCCGTGGTGTAATCACTCTAACATATGTATCAGCGAGTAATGTAACCATCAATTGCATCTACATGGTGTTCCTACTGTTTAATAGGTGAGGATAGGTCCTAATCCCACCCACGGATGCATAGATGAGGTTAGTTTCCATGCTCTACTCATATCCGAGACAGAATTTCGGCAGCACCTCCCCGTTGTTCTCTAGATACACGTCCTGCCAAATAAGAGTGTGTATCTAGAGAACAACAGGGAGGTGATGCCAAAACTCTGTCTTGGACCAGAGCAGACCACGGAAACTAACCCATCTACGCATCCGCGGGCTGTCTAAAAAATGTGGACAATCCAAAACAGATACGGTCATAGATATGCAAAGATCTGCATACCTCCAACCGTATCTCTTTCGAATGTGAGACGCCTAACTGGGTTACGTGATCTACGACCATGATACGGAAAGAGGGGTTATACCTAAGGTGGCAACGTAGTCAGGCTAGCGGGGCTGTGGTGGGTCGGTGCAGTGGCGAGGCGACGCGGTGCATGCAGACCGGCACGGCGACGGGAACTCGAACTCGGCTCCGACGGGCTCTTCTTTACAAAAATGGAACAAAATACTGTCATTTAAAAAAAATCGGAAGAACCTCCCCTGCATGGTGAGGTTTCCAAAACCTGCAAAAAACAGCGACACAATGGCCGACAAGCACATATGTCTCAAGAGAAGCCATGTAGTTTGGATATCAATCCATGCAGAAGAATATATCCAAGTAGTACTACTACTTCTACTACTACTTCCACTATTGCTACTATTACTACTATCACTATTGCTACTACTACTACCACTAGTTCTACTACTACTACCACTACTTCTACTAATACTACCACTAGTTCTACTACTACTACTACCACTAGCACTACTACTACAACTATCACTACCACGATAACAATAAGAGAGAGGGCATACCTGATGGGCGCCGGGGGTAGGGGTGGGTGGCGTCGGGGTCAGGGTCGGGGTCGGGGTCGGGGTCGGGGTCGCCGGAGTTAGGAATGGGGTCGGGCACGGGCGGCGTCGGGATGGGCGGTCCATGGGGCACGGCCGGGGGTAGGGCCGGCTCCTCGGCGTTGGCGGGCTAGTGTGGGTGAGCTGGCCACGCCTTGACCACGATGGCGCTGGGCGGGGCAAGCCGACCAGCGTGGGCTCGGTGGCGGCCATGACAAGCGGCCGTGGTAGCGCGACGACGAGGAAGGAGGGTGGCTTACGGCTCGTCGTGGGCGGGCCGGCAGCGTACACGGAGGGCGGCGCGTGGCTCGGGGGTGGGGCTAGGCCACCAGGCCGCGCGGAGGCACGACTGGCTGGGGATGGGATGGGCCAGCGTTATGCGCGGATGGCGGCGCTGTGGCGCGGCGCGCAAGCGGCGGGCGGGCCGGGGCGCTGGGCGCGGTGTGGTTGGTCGCTTGGACTGCCTTACGGTGGCGAAACCGATTAAGTGCCCCACCCGCCCTTTGCCGAGTGCCGGATCTGGGAGGCACTCGGCAAAGAAGGTTTTTTTAAAAAAAATTCTTTGCCGAGTGTCCCAGATCTGGCACTCGGCAAAGATTTTTTTTAAATACTTTGCCGAGTGCCCCTGACACGGCGCTCGGCAAATTTTTTTTAAAATGCCTTTGCCGTGTGTCCCTATGAAGGCACTCGGCAAAGAGGAAATTTTTTAAAAAAAATTCAAAACCCTCTTTGCCGAGTGCCTTATTCTTGGCACTCAAAGGCCCCCTTTACCGAGCGCCATGCCTCGGCACTCGGCAAAGTTTTTTTGTTTTTTTTGTTTTTGGCCTCCAAATTTTTTGTGTAGCCCTTTTAAAGTACCAGAAACACCTAGTTAGAATTTGAGGATTTTTTGTTGCTTTTTGATATATTTAGTTACTTTATTTCGTTTACTTAAATTTTTTCAAAAAATATAAAATTGAACTGCACGTGGTACGAATAATGGAATTTAATTATTCAAAAATTGATAGTCATGTTAGTGAGTGTAGTGTGAGGCCGTATCCAGGAACGAACCCGAAATTTTGGACATCTTGTTCACGAAACATGACCGCGAACTTGCGTGCGAAGTGTTTTTAAATTCTATAAAAAGCAGACGAAGTCCAAAAATCATGAAACTTGTTGAGATGCTTATAAACCAGGACATCTCTACAAGTGATATCAAGTGATATCAGATATCACATGTAGAGATGTCCTAGTTTCATGAAAATTTTTATCATAGCCTCCACATATGATATCATGACATCTCAACAAGTTTCATGATTTTCGGACTTCATTTGCTTTTTCTAGAATTTAAAAACACTTCGCATGCAAGTTCGCGGTCATGTTTCGTGAACAAGATGTCCAAAATTTCGGGTTCGTTCCTGGATACGGCCTCACACTACACTCACTAACATGACTATCAATTTTTGAATCATTAAATTCCATTATTCGTACCACGTGCAGTTCAAATTTATATTTTTCGAAAAAATCAAGTAAACGAAATAAAGTAACTAAATATATCAAAAAACCACAAAAAATCCCCAAATTCTAACTAGGAGTTTCTGGTACTTTAAAAGGGCTGCACAAAAAATTTGGAGGCCAACAACAAAGAAACAAAAAAAACTTTGCCGAGTGCCGGGGCATGGCACTCGGCAAAGGGGGTCTTTGCCGAGTGCCAAGAATAAGGCACTCGACAAAGAGGGTTTTGAATTTTTTTTTAAAAAATTCCTCTTTGCCGAGTGCCTTCACAAGGGCACTCGGCAAAGGCATTTAAAAAAAAATTGTCGAGCGCTGTGTCAGGGGCACTCGGCAAAGTATTTTCAAAAAAAATATTTGCAGAGTGCCAGATCTGGGACACTCGGCAAAGAATTTTTTTTAAAAAAAAACTTCTTTGCCGAGTGTCTAACAGCAGGCACTCGGCAAAGAAGGACGTGGCCGAACACCGTTACGCGGGAGAGCCTATGTCGAGTGCCGTGCTTTTGCCGAGAGCTTGGCACTCGGCAAAGAATTCCTTTGCCGAGAGGTTTTTTTTGCCGAGTGCACGGCACTCGGCAAAGAACTATTTGCCGAATGCAATTCTTTGCCGAGTGCAACACTCGGCAAAGAAGGTCTTTGCAAAGTGCCCGATTTTTGACACTCGGCAAAGCAGTTTGCACTCGACAAAGATCCCATTTCCAGTAGTGGATGGTGTGACCAATGCAAGTTTTGGCATTGTTGGCACGTGGCATGGTACGTAGCTCGAGACAATGGTTGGTGAGAAGTCGTCGTTGTTGACAGCGGCATGAAATTTAACAATTTGAGACGGTGTTGAGTCGCATATGCTGCCGTGTATTTGAGCCGGTGTTTGAATTTGGAGTTGGAGCGCTACACATCATTATAAGTCCCGCAACGAGAGAATGCACCCTCTTGCATGAATTACATATATCGGGATGACTTGGTGCAGTAGTGTGCTGGTCTCGGCGAAGCATGTGCCGGTTTGGAGTTAGAGTTTCGACTCATGTACCTAGCGGACATTTACGTTAGGATTAGTGTCAAGTTGGACACGTTTTGGTGTTGTGCCATGATGGAGTAGGAAAAGGCCCACGACCTGATTTAGCCCTGTTCATGGGCTGGTTTTGGTGGCTTTTGGTCCGGACCCCCACGCAGTCAGCCCCCGTTCGCCTTTGCCCTGCCCCACATGCGCACTCCGCCCCTGTCTCTACGCCCGCTGGTCCTCCCCCCAACCCCCTCCTCTCTCTCCGCGTGGGCGGCGGGATGAGCGGCTGAGGACAAGCACGCCCCTGGCGCACCCCGACCGCGGCACCCCCGTCCACCGGCCCTCGGCACGCCGCGCGCCCCATCCACCGGCCCCCAGCTTTGCCCCCTGCCAAACAACATAAAACACTTGCAACATGAAAAAACAATTGAATGCAATGTACGTCTGAAAAAAGAGGAAACATTTGGAACATGCCACTACAAGAAATGTGCCATCTTTTGGCATTTGATATATGTCATAATACATGCAAAATTAGTCACAAATCACCATTTATGACACCAAGTTGACAAAAAAATCAAATGTCAAAAGATGAGTGTCTTTAATGGCAACTTGTGACGTTTAAGTGTTCATGTCATATTATTATTACATTGATTTTGAAAGTCACAAACGTTATGACATCTGCTTTTAAGTCATAAGTTCTTAGACCTCTCACATAGGATGGCTCATTGATACGGCTCGATCTATACCATCACATACCCCACACAAACCGCACAAATATTCCACATTAATATATGGAGGCCCAATAATATATTCCATTCATGACCAAATCAACATGTTCACACGTCATACATCAACATATTTATTACATTCATCACGAACACCAAACTAATAGTTCAATGAGTGACCTTAGTCATAAAGGTGTCTCAATAAAATAAACAGATGGAAATCTCTCACATCCATGTATCACAAGTGACCTTAGTTACCAAACTAATAGTTCTATAGGTGCGTTATTTTTTTCTTGGTGTCAGGTTCATGAGTGAATACCTTAGGTTGCTCGAATTTGTCCATGTCCTGTAGACAACACATCAGAAAGCAAACATCTGTAGCACCCGATTTTTAAGAACAAAACCAGATACAAATCATATGTGAGCCCAGAAAGTTAAATCTCACATATAGCTACAAATAAGGGTAATATCAAAAGACAATGCTTAATATATAACATACTTAGTATAAAGAATACAACCTCAAAGTATAGATAGCGGAAAGACAACTCCGTTCTTCAGGTGAAGACTCCAATTCCACAGAGACAACTGACTGGTTGATCACAAGCCTAATTCCTCCAAACTCTAGCAATCTGGTACCCATCCGGGATTTTTTCAAATATGTGAAAAATAAAGCAAGCGTAAGTATATGTTGTACTCAACAAATATAACACAGAGTTCATGAGGCTCAAAAGGCTGACACTGGTTAACTATGATTAGCTTTTAATGAGTCATCATTTTAGCAATTGAGTAGCAACAAATTTATCCACAAGCCCATGTAAACACATGATCAGGTAAACATGAATAATGAATAGCATAAACAGTAATCATTAGTGAGCATCTTCATCATCAGTATCATCAGTGTTCATCATCTATTCTGTAAATGTTCCAAGGCCGCTCGTGACCATGAGCACAGCTGATATACTAGTTTTACACTTTGCAGAGGTTGTACACTTTCACTGTGACTCGTGATTTACCCTTTCACTTGAGGTGATCAGCCTCTTAACCCACTACCAAGGAAGGTCGGCAGGGTTCACTATAAAGTCTTTCAAAGGTTCGTCTAACAAGTTAGGACCATTAGATTCACTCGACAAACAGATATAGGAACCACCCTATCGAATGGCACAATTCCATCATGGCTATACACATAAGAGTAGAGGTTGTCCTATACCCGATTCGGCAAGCCATTCTTATGCCAAAAAAGGTAACCACTAACAAGCTAGAAAAGGTCCTCATACTGAGCTAAAGCCAGAGCCATATAGCCCTCATAGCTGTACTGTAAGTCCTGGATGATCACTTATAAATAAGTCCTTACGGAGAGGAATCTAGAGCACCATAAAATAGCCCAATGCTCTAGCCCCCTTGTTCCATGTTGCTAAAAACATCTTTTAGTGTTTATTGTATATACCATTAGTCAAGTTACAAGATCATGGTTGTAGTTGAGCACTAGCATCATACTATCCAATGCAATACCCCATAGGTATCAAGGCACAAGGCACAAAGTACTAGAAAATCCTTAGTGGTAGTCAAGGTAGACACATGCAGTATGAATTAAATGATTAAAGGTGTATAGGCCAACAAGCAGATCCCATGGTATACTTGCCTTAAACTCAGATCCTTCTTCTAGTCCAAACCTTCAATGAATTGCTTCTGGATCACCAACACAAAGCTCACCGACTGAACATGATCATAAAACACCACACAAGCATCCATACAATCATACACGAAGCAAACAATAGAACTAAATTAGAATAATACACCAAACATGTGAAATAGCAAGTGAAAATGTTTTAAAGACGTTCTACACACACAGGCGCGAAGACCACACTAATCGGAGCTACGGTTTGAAAAAACGGCTACCAAAAGATCTACTCATAAGAGAACATATAAAACTATAAGCTTCATGTGTTTTAACTATATAAAAACTTATATAAATTGAATTAAGTCAAATTTAGATTTGAATTATAAAACTAAAGTAAAACAAATCATATTGATATTTTATTTATAAAATCTAGTTACATAATTATTATTCAAATTAGAGTTTAAACCATAAAATTCTAGAAATAGTGACATGATAAACATTGTTATTAACGCGTAGATTTCGTTGTAATGAATCTAGCACAACTTGAACAGGTCAAATCGAAGCTAAAACGTAGAAGATATGAATTAAACAAGATTTCCTTTAATAAAATAATAGATTAAATCTAACCTTGAATTTTAAAAGTTGAAAACATATCTAACAATAGTATAAACATGTAGATTATGAAATTACGAACCTAACGCAAGTTGAACGGATCAAATCAGAGTTAAAACGGAGAAGATATACCCTACAGAAGGTAGTGCCAATTTTGTAAATATTTTGAAATCAATTTCGTATTAAAATAATTAAAAACCGAATTAAAACAGTCCTATGGATCGGGCGTCGTTTTTAGGAAAACACAGGGGCTGAAACAAAAAATCTAGGGGCATACATTGAATTATTTTCAACAGAAGGTGGACTACGGGTTGATTTCATAAAAACTCGGGGACCTTTTTGCAAAAACGTGCGGCTGACCAAGCCAACGCTGACTTGGTGCTGATGTGGTGCCACATGGTGATAGATGGCGGGACAGGGTTGGTCCAACTGGTGAACCAATGGTGGACCGCTTACATGGCCTGCTGACGCGCCCGGTGGGCGTGGTCTATGACTGTGCCGTGTACCGTAACGAAACGGTACGCCAAGATATAATCTTGAGCGTTGCTTGGAGATCCGACGGCTGAAAAGCAAAGGGGGAAAACGGGGTAGTGCGGCTCGGTTAAACACTCCCGGCCACCATTGATCACGAGAAGGGCATGAGGATGGATCGAAGAGGACGGCAAACGCGACTAGGGCATCGGTGAGGGCTTCCAAGCACCGAAGACGGCGTTTCTCGAGCGACAGTGGCTCGACAATGGCAGAGGAACAACAACGAGATCGCAAACACATAAGAGAGAAAGCGAGAGAGGGTGCCAACTACTCGGGGGCGTTCCTTACCTCCACGCGATGCCTTCTGGTGGGTCGGAAACGACGAGGAGGCGACGGTGCGATGTATTAGTGGCGGCGGTCTGAGCTACAGCAACGGCGGCGGGTTTTGCGATGGCTGCGAGGCGCTAGGCACGCGGGAGCTCGAGGGAGGGATAAATAGAGGCGGCGGAGTGCGGGGGCTCGGTATTTAAGAGGGTAGCGGCGTAGGGCACACGACAACGACGTGGGGCGGGGGTGGACTCCCGTCAGTAGGGCAGAGTCCGGCGCGGCTACATGAGGTAGGAGAAAGGCCTAAACTGTGGGCCGGGCTGTCGGTGAGCGCGGGAGGGAGAGGTGGCTGCGCTGTGGCATCGGCTAGGCCGACGCCATCGGGCTGGGGCAGAGGCAGAGCGAGCTGAGGCGAGGTTGGGCCGCGGTCTTGGGGAGCTGAGCGAACCGCGCGCGAGAGAGGAGGAGCTGGGCCAACCGGGCCAGAAGAGAATTTTCCATTTCTATTTTGTTTTCAAAACCAAATTCAATTATGAACCAAATGCAAATTCAAATAGAGTTTCAAATATACCTTTCAATTCAAACAAAATGAGCAATTTAAGTAAGTTTTCAAAAATAAATTTTACAACTTTTTAAATGCTTTTATTTTCTAATTTTCTTTTCGTTTATTTCAAAGCCATTTTCAATTTCATTTTCAAAAGCATTTTAAATTCATTTTGAATTTTGGATTCAACCACTCATTGCAATAAATCAAATGCATGCACCAGCATGTATGCACATCCATGTTGCTACTCCTTATGATGAATTTAATATAATGAAAAATATTCTTTTTCCTACATTTCATGAGCACAAAAATTCATAAATTAATCATTTAAACCTATTTTCAAAATTGTAATTTTTAGGGTGGTACAACATCACTTGTTGAAACAAATAAAAAAGTCAAAAAAGGGACTTTACATATGTGTAAAGCCAGAAGAAATGAAACTACAGGTTACATGATATATTTGATTATTTGTGCAGCAAATGTTGACTTACAATAATCCATGCATATATCATCTCACTACACCAACATCATGCATTCTTTGAACAACACTCCAGACTATATCAATTAAGTGCACAACTAGTCCTGTGTAGTTGTTCAAAATAACAGGTTCTACATAGCTCCAGTTTAAAATAATACAGTTTCAAATTTTCTCAAATGAATGAGTTAGCTGTGCTGGACAGCACCACCTAAACCTTAAATCGAGTGACTGAACGTCCGCACAGAATAGTAGGCAAACTCAACTTTAAATCCATAAAAAATATCACATACCTATAGGTATGAAGGTGCAATCTGCTATCCTTTTCTTGATTGTACGAATAATTTTATCATGTCCACTTCTAACAAACATTCCTGAACTTGGCTACACCCTGCATATAGCGCCATCAAGCAAAATGATATTGACTTGGTGTAAGAACAGTGCAAGTGAAAGACCTTTCTTTTTACGTGTAATCTTTTAGCATTATGGTATACTCCTACATCAAAGAAACACAAAACATTTGTATGCTGTACATATTGATATATGCTGTACATATTGATGACATAATCTTTCAATGGTTTTGCTCAACTATTTTATAAAAAAATAGTAGTGGATCAAAACTACAATCTAAGATCAAAAGAGCTAGAAAATAGGACAAGCTGCTACAAATGGGTACTGAACCTGTAGAGAACAAAGAGCTAGAAAAGCAGGAAGCTACAGGAAGCACTAACAACATGTTGAGCAGTCAGATCTCCATTTGGTATGAGCAAAGAAGCACGAATTTTTTACTGCCAGAGGAATTTTTTAGTTGGCTACAATAAGAAAAGCAAACAATCATTGTTATGTTGTCATGAATTATTCATGAGTGTTAGAACATCTTCAATCTCTACAAAAGCAGCAACTAAGCCGAATGGAGATCATTTCATTCCAGAGTCACCTACAAGGAAGTGTTAGAATGTTACAACCATAAGTTGGTTTTAGAAGTACAAATGGATCATGTCAGGTTAATTGGCACAGGACATCTCAGGAAAATATTAAAATAATAATAACACAACATGTGTTTTGTGTTACAGCCATTGGTTGGTTTTAAAAGTACAAGATGGTATTAGACCTAGGAATATATACTCACTCTTAACCAAGGGATTATTGGAGATTCATTGTGTATTCCACTGGTACATCTAAAAAAACAGAGATTTTTAGAACAAAAACGATAGGACAAAAAAATCTTATCATGGTGACAACAAGAGGCCATCTGTGTACATCTAATGGTCTAATGATGATGGAGGCCATCTGTGTACATCTAATGGTCTGACGATGATGGATTCCTCAAACACTAACGCATTTACTATCCAGCAGTACCGTGTACATCTCTTCAATAAACATGAATATTACTGAAAAAGGGTTTGGCGAGGAGGGGGAAAGCAGGAGTTCCATGTATCGCCCATGTTTACCTCATGAAGAAGCCGTGCCCTGCACTCGAATCTGAATCAAAGCTCAACGGGATGCATCCTGCACTGGAACCATCAAATCGAATCAAGAAGGGGAAGGGAAAGTGAAGGGGAATGACAAGAAGATGATATGGAGGAGATGGAGACGGGATCTAGAGGAGGAGCACCTGGATCTGCAACCGGCATTCAAGGAGCACACGCGGGAACGGCGGCGGCGGCGGCGGCGGTGCGCTAGCGGAAAGCATGGGAGGCCGCTTGGGGCGGGCACCGGTGTGGAGGTGCCCGAGGTAGAGGCGGGCGAGCGTCACGCGGAGGCAACCCGAGTGGCCGAGTGTGAGCAGCGGTGTGTGAGCCAGGGATAAGGTTTGCGGAATTTTATTATTATTATTATTTGTTTTTTCGGTGGTGGCTGGCAGCAACATGGGCACGAAAAGTTGCCGCCGTGCATAAAGTGAAACTTTAGATGCCTATATTCGGTTAATTTTTTTATCCTATAAATCATCTTCTAGGAATATGTGTGATACAAAAAACAAAACTCATAGAAAATCGTAGATAATTATCATATGAGCTATTTTTATGCCTTCTAGGTTGACCTATAGAAAAAAAAGATTATTTATGTGCGCTACACTAAAAGTAATAGGGTTATATCTATTTCTCTGTGAGTTTGTTGAATTGTTAATTGATATTTCCCTATAAGTTTTCATGTAACTGACACAAGATGTTATCAGGCATACATGGAAATTTTGGTTTCCACTAGTGTTATGTTGTTGTCCTGTGGTATTATGACACAACAAGGATTGTCACAGTATGGAATTGCACAAATTTTGGGATGTTTTTGTGGCATAAACTTGTCTTTGTCAAAATCTTACATGGTCCACCAAAAGAGTGATAAAATGATTGATTTAATGACATTCTGACTAAATGTCATTCCATAAACATCATAAGATGACATATTTCTTGTAGTGTGCACTTGCAACATGTGTGTGAAACACATGAAACATTGAAATAAAATACTTGCAACTTGCACATGAAACTACTTGCTGCAACATAAGACAGAAACAGCTGAAACATTTGGAACTTACTGATGCAACATATGTGTGAAACATATGCAACATCCAGATAAAAACGATTGCAACATACGTCTGGAAACAGATAAAACATTTTGAACAAATGCTTGCAAAAAGCCTCTGAAACACTTGCAACATGTGCAACATCATCGATCTACTTTTGCAACATCAAGATGTTGCAATATACATCTAAAATGTTAGAAACACTTAAAACATACATATGCAATATAGGGGAGGGAAAGGCCGGGGTCGATCGATTTCGGCCGTCAGGGTGGGAGCCAGCAACGAGCCTCAACGCGTGACACCACCAGCCGAGGAAGACTTGAGGCGCCATGGCACGTGCGCCCCAGCGGCCATGGCGAGGTCTGCAGCACGCGCGACGATGGGG
The DNA here is from genome assembly GCA_904845875.1 of Miscanthus lutarioriparius. Lineage (NCBI taxonomy): Eukaryota > Viridiplantae > Streptophyta > Magnoliopsida > Poales > Poaceae > Miscanthus > Miscanthus lutarioriparius. The sequence continues at coordinate 34,944,316 of CAJGYO010000010.1, forward strand.
ACGAACAGACGGACAGGGTGCGGCGAGACCGGCAATGGGGCGCGGGGTGGTGGCGGGAAGGGCACGGCGTGACCGCCGATGAGCGTGCGGTGGTGGAACGCAGCGTGGTAGGGCAGAGTGGGGCGGGTGGATGTGCGTCCACGCACTCAAGCGAGACGGACGGATGAGCGGATAAGAACAGTGGATATATTTTTTTTCTGAGAGAGCATATGAGTGGATGAGGATGAGCCGCATCTAGACGGGACGGACGCCCGTGGCCCAGCGCTTCCAAACCAACCGAAGATAAATGTCAGTGCGGTGCAGGCTGATTTTCATCGGATTGCTATGGTTTTGATTAGTTTATTAGGTTGGGTTGGTTATTCGGTTTGAATGGTTAACACGGGTTAATAGCTCAAACAAAAGGAATTCTCTGGCTCTGTAACGTACAACTGTCCTTTTGTATACATGTAGTTTCTTTGGAATCGTGACAAGGGCACAAAAATACTACTCATTAGTAGTTAAAAAAAAGTAATAACGTTATAGCCGGCTAATAAAATATATGTTGCTGGCATTGTGCTAATAAAATATTTTTGGCTTCAAATAAAAATACAGTTCGTTATCGTTATGGCCGGCTCACACCATACTCACTGAAACTGACCGGACGTAGAACATAATATTGAGTATTGAGTATTGACATGCCATGACTACCAAATGTGTCCGATTACTAGATCTCAGATTGTTCAGCCATCTTACTGTAGTGCTGCTAGAAAAACATTTTTTAATATTATGCCTAGAATATATTTTCATACTCTAGATCAAAAAAATGATTTCTCCCTAAATAGTAAATCAACTAATCAAAACATGAAGGAACTCCAAAAACATCAGTAACTTTTGGACCAGCAGCACAATGATTTTTCCGAACTTCCATCAAAATGCTAGGCTTCCAACTCAGCTAAATCTGCCAAAAAAAAGATAAAATACATAAGTTTGTTCATAATAGAATTTCGAAACAAGTTTATGGGATGTTCACAGACTAATATGCATATTCAGAGTGTACTACTATTGAGGAGATGGTGCCAATTAATAAAATAGTAAATACCATGAAGGCATGTTGGAGTTCAAAGTCTCCTTTTATCACAGATATAGCTAAAACTTAATATTTCAAGAAGTAAACTTTTGTTGTGCAACTACACTGGCATAAAAATTCATGCTCTCACACAAACATAAAACATTCAATTAGGAGTGTGTCTATCATGGAGCAGCCTAAAACTGATGTCATTGCAAAATATCAAGATCAAGATGAGAGAATCAGAAGTTATTACACCACTACTCGAAACATATAAATTAAAATCTAAGTTCCACAACGGGATCATCCAAGATCACCTAATTTTATATGGTTTTGATCACACCAATTTTATATGGTTTTGATCACCCCAATTTTATATGGTTTTGATCACCTAAATACTAATGAGAAGTTTGGCAATGAATAAAACCAAGATCAGATGTGAAGGAAAAGCGACATACCAATGTGATTTTCGCGATCAGTGTTCTCCTTAGAGAGAAACTCTTCTCTAATAATATCCTCATATGTTTGAACGTCTTTAGCGGCCTCTCTTGCACTTACTTTGATATGAGATGTATGTAGCCAGCTTTATGTTCAAATTAAGGCTTCATGCTAGTTGATAAGTTGCACCGAAGTGGGTCAATAATCCTCCCACCCATGCTAAAAGCCAACTCCGAAGGAACAGTACAAGCAGGCATGACAAACATATTTTTGAAGTCACTACTCTTATAGTCTAATCATTAGCAATTTCACAGTGACTACTAGTCAACTCTGTCAATTCAGGGTGCGTTTGGATGACTGAATCAGTTTCAATTTTACTAGAATTGCTGGAAATGATGCCAAACGGGTTTTCAGCGAATTGATTCTCCTTTCCTTTCGCTACCCCAGATCTTAACATCACTGTCCGTTCAAAAACCCCCTTCACTGTCGGATTTTGAACCGATAGTGGCATACCGGCAGTGATGGGAGTTTGACATCACTGTCGGTTCTTATAAACCGACACTGATGTGAACCGATAGTGATGTGGTTTCTAGGAAAGCCAAAAAATTCATTGAAAAAATAGAGATTTTTTTTAATACCGGGAGAGGCCCCAGACAACCACACGGTCGCGCGTCGCAAGTCACAAGTTATGCGATTTTTCACGCACTTCGCGGCCACCGGGGCTCGAACCCCTGATCTCCTCCTTCGCGTCTTCGGCCCCTAACCACTCCACCTGCAAGCTGTTTGTGTCCAAATGAGGTTTTCGTCCTATCTATTTTATGTTCATCTGATTTTGAAATGAGTATTTGGGACCCTAAACAAATTCATATGAAAAAGTTGTCAACTATAAAGTTTTATAACTTTTCGAGATGTACAACTTCTATTTTGGTAGTTTCTCCGTCCAAGGTCATTTACAAAATTTGAATTTCAAAGTTGAGAAATTCCAACGTAGTTTTCCATGATATGATTTCAAATCAAAAAGTTACCAACTATAAAGTTTCATAACTTTTTGAGATCTACAACTTTCGTTTTTGCTGTTTGTCCATCCAAGGTCGTTTAAAAAATTCAAATTTTAATTTTTTAAAATTCAAACATAGTTTTCCTTGAGAAGATGATTTCAAATCAAAAAATTATCAACTACAAGTTTCATAACTTTTTAGGATCTACAACTTTCATTTTGGTAGTTTCTCCACCCGAAGTCGTTTATAAAATTTAAATTTCAAATTTTAGAAATTCAAAAGTAATTTTCCTTGATAAGATGATTTCAAATCAAAAAGTTGTCAACTACAGAGTTTCATAACTTTTCGAGATCTACAAATTTTATTTTGGTCATTTATTCATCCGACATAGTGGTAGTAACATTATTCACAAATGTTACACGTCCCTTTTATTGTTTATGAAACTATAAGAGAGATGTAAATTTTGTGAACAATGTTACTCCCATTTTATCAGATGAATAAATGACCAAAATAAAAGTTGTAGATCTTGATAAGTTCTACAACTTCTATGTTCATGACTTTTTCAGCTGAAATTATTTAGTTTTCCAAAATGACATTTGAAGTTGCTATTTTTTAAAATTCAAAATTCAAATAGATAAAACACAGTCACGTGAAAAGATGAATAAAATAATACCGGTAAGAACACAATAAATTGATAGGGCATGATTTTAGAAATTTTTAGGAAAAACATCAAATTTGAAGTTAGTATGAGGAAGAAAGACTAGTTACAAGTTTTAGTCAGACATTAAAAAGAGAAATCAGAGTTCTTCAACAATTTCAAAATTTAATTTCAAATAGCATTTTCAAGTAGTAACTGATATCAAATGAAAAGGTTTTCAACTACAAAGTTGTATAACTTTTCGAGATCTACAACTTTTATTTTGGGCGTTTCTCCATCCGAGACCGTTTGAAAAATTCAAATTTTAAATTTTAGAAATCGAACGTAATTTCCGTTAGATTGATTATTTCAAATGAAAATATTTGAATATCCAAACAATCTCAAATTAAAAAAAGTTTGAACAACAAAGTCATAGATCTCGTCGAGTACTATAATTTTAATATAAAGTTCATCTTTATCGGACATCATATGAGAAACTTATGAAGTTTTCTTGCAGCACATCACTGTCGGTTTAAGCCACGAACCGACAGTGATAGTATCAGTGTCGGTTATTGGCTAAGACCGACAGTGATGACCCAATATCACTGCCGGTTCTTGGCTAAAACCGACAGTGATATGAACCGACAGTCAATACCCGAATATCAGTGTCGGTTGGTCCTATTGCTGCCGGTTTTAGCCAAAAACCGACAGTGATGGGCTATCAGTGTCGGTTTTTTAAAATCCGGCAGTGATGAGACCGGCAGTGATGTCCAATTCTATAGTAGTGTTTAGAAATTCTCAGAACAGAGAAAAGGTGGTTTCGCATAGATTCCTCCCTGTAAATTTGGGAAAGGTACGACACTTATTATAGGGATGGAGGTATGAGGTTTTCCTTGCTATAAATCTGAATTCTAGGAAAGATGCACCAGAAGTACTGTATGAGGAGCCTCTAAATTTCGGAATTCTTAAGGATGTCAATTATAATTTTGGTCCTCTCTATTGTGCCACCACCATAGCCCATTCCATCCCGATCACTAGTGTGCACAGATAATTAGAAGAGCAGGTATCCAAATTAAATACCATAAGTTTCTAATTATTGTGAGATTGAATTTATATTTTTTTTTTGTCACACATAGGGAGAATTGGAGACACTAATTAGTAATATTAAAATTTTGATTTTTCATGCATGCCCTTTTTGTTACAAGGGCGGGCCAAGGGGTATTCAAGCGTTTTCATTGAATACCAATTATTTTTGCTAATTAATTGTATTCAAGGGTTGATAAATTATTATTCATGTTGAAAAATAGGGTTGAACCAATCAAGTCTTTTTACTTTGAAATTCTGAATACACATTCTTCAAATCTTGGGCCCGTCTGATGCAAGCCTTTAGCAGGGATAAAGGAAAAGATAAAGTTAAAGAGAGGGAATAAATCAAAGCCCCATTCCGCTGTACCTTGTTATGCATCAAAATTACCGTAGCTCTATTTTGTCCGTGGAGTGGGGGGCAAAAGCTTGCTTGGCTTTCTTGATGGTAAAAAAATAGGGGAGAGGCATGACCACGACATTCGAGATTAGAAAAGAAAAGATAGGAGTCTGAGTCTGCACGTCCGCGATAATTTGATTGATAAAGATGACAATTGTGTGCACCCTCCCTGACGATCTGTTTGTTCCATAGGTTCAGCATTTCATACCCCCTTTGACCTGGAGAGGTACCAAGATGTGCTATTCAAACCTTATAGATGTTTAAAAAATTTCGATGGTGGTAGGCACCATTTTGTTTCCAACCATTGCATCTAGACCAATAGATGGCTTAGATAATACTCCCTCCGTTCCAAACTATAAGACGTTTTTAGCTGTCTCAAAAGCCATCCAAAGAGGACATATTATTTGGAGTGGTGGTAGTAGCGCCTAACTGCCTATAGGGACATAATAAGGATGAAAAAAATGCTCATCCAAGCTATAGTTACCTTTTATCTAAAGAGAAATGGCAGGTTTTACTCCCCTTACTTTATTCCATGCCTTGCTTCATTTGTGGTTTGTCCAGTGCATGAAAATATGCGAAGAACAGGGAAGGAAAGCAAGCAAAGGATAAAGTCACTGGGCATACCTTGAAGAATCCTCAATGGGATAGAACGTCCATCTGGCATCTGGTTGCCTTGCCAAGAAGAAAAGAGCAGATTAGAAACTAGCAAGCTAGGGCATTACCTCTGGCCATGCATTCCTTCAAGAAATAGATCTGCGTTCCATGCTAGCTAGCACTGGTACGGTGTGTTGAAGAGAAGCAGACACCTATAGCAAATCAACCACACACCAAAAATAATCCAATGGACGAGTAATCCATTGCACCATCAGGGAGGCTGTCCAAGGTCGTTTCTTGTCGGTCCAAGTACATCTAGCTAAGCTAAGGAGGGCTAGGTGTCTCTACTGTCCGGCGAGACCACGGCGGCGGTGGCAGCAGCCGCCGCCCTGTGCTGTAGCCATGGCGGAGCTGGCGGCTGGAGCCGTCGGCTCGTTGCTGGGCGTCCTCCGGGCAGAGGCCCAGCTGCTGAGACGCGTCGGCAACGACGTGGAGTTCATCAAGGAGGAGATGGAAAGCATGAACAGCTTCCTGGAGCACCTGGCCAGGACGGCGCCACCCAGCGGCTCGCACGACGAGCAGGTGCAGACGTGGATGAACCAGGTCCGGGAACTCGCCCACGACTGCAGCAACTGCATCGACCATTACCTACTACGCGGTGACCCGGCGATCCACCGCGCCAGGGGTGGTCTCAAAGGCCACTTTTGGTGGGCTTACTGGTTCGTGCAGGAGTTGATCGCCAAGAACATAGCGGCCACCCGGCTGCGTGAGCTCAAGGAGCGGGCCGCCGATGTCGGCAAGCGCCGGTTGAGGTACGGCGTGGAGATCCCAGGGAAGCCGGCTACCCCAGGTGGTGCCACATCGTCATCGACACTGATGCCATCATCCTCGTCCTCGTCTCAAGCCATTGCCGCACTTCCGGCGGCTGCAGAAGACGATGATGAGGATGAAGGCATTCAGCATCAGGCAGGAGCGATGGCGGAGCATTACTCTTACTACCGTCGACTAGTTCTGGAACCTCCCACTCTGGATAACTACTTCATAGAGAAGATATGCAACTGGGTGGCGACACTCAAGACCAACTGGGTGGAATCAATGCCATCCATCGCCATTGTAGCACCAGGAGATACTAAAGACAACATCATTATAAGTGAAGGTTTGGAGAAAGCGTGCTCACAATTCGATTGCACAGTCTGGATCAACCTCTCGTCAGTACACTACGCATCAGATAAGCTAGGACCCAACAAGGTTCTTTTCTTCATCCTGCGTGTGTGCAGACTCCAGAAGGAACACAATAAGTGGAAGGAAAAGGAGGCTGGTGTTGATAAATTCAGGGTTTGGCTAGCAGGAAGGGCGGAAAAAGGAGAGATCAGGCAGCAATTTAAAGCCAATGTTGATAAAAAAATTAAAGCACTCGAAGGCACAATGGATAATCCAAAAGGCACACCAAGAAAAACTGACAAACCCTTAGGTGTACTTTATCTGACACTGCTAGTGCTACGCGAGGAAAGGAGTGATCAGGAAATCGAGGAAGTACTAAAATGGGATGAGCAACAGATGATCGAGAATACAGCCATGAAGCTGGCAGAGTATATGCAAACTGAAGGTGGCGTGAACCTGGACAACACCCAATACAAACGCATTCTGCAGGAGGTGTTCCTGACCAGTGCTAGTAATCGTGCTCCTGCTCCTGCTCCTACTACATTGTGTGACCATCAGACAAAAGAAATCAGGGATCAGATCAAGGAAATCATCAACCTGGTTAAACAAGAGATCCTAGCAGGCACACAACCTACCAAGTCCCATGGCCCAGGAGAACAAGAACCAGGTGATGGTCAAATTGACAGAGCCATCCAATATACCAAGAAGAAGATTCCAGAAATGAAGCAGAAGATTGAGCAGCAGATGATGATCAAAGGGTTAGTGGGTCAAATCAACGAACATTTAGATGAACACAAACTGCTTATTATTCTGCAGGATGAAAATAGAAGACGTGGACCCATGTGGGAGGATATCATGAATGCTTTGAATCTCTTGAACCATGGGAATGGCAGTGCAGTGATAGTGACTACGACGGACAGCCAGAAGGCCAAAGAGTTTTGCTACCCGCCCACAGAGCCAATTACATATTCTCTTGTTGGATTATACCATGATATTGTGCTCAACCTCACACAGCATAGGGTGAACAAGGAAGGTGACAACAGCACCCAGATTTTGCGCGACATCTTGGACAAGTGCCATCCACATGAATTCTGCATGAAGATGTTCGCTGGTGCTTTGTACACCAATCCCAATAGGAGCAACAAAGAACTAGTGAGGCTATCTGAGGCCCTGCAGGTGCAGGATCCTGCAGGTCTAGGAAGCACATTGGCCATTAATGCAAAGAAGATATTCAAGTTCTCCTACAGAGATCTCTCTACAGAGCACAGGACCTGCTTGCTGTACCTAGCTATCTTCCCTCAAGGTGACAACATCAGGCGGTCAACCTTAATAGGACGATGGCTTACAGAACGGCTAATAAGAAAGGAAGACTGGTCCATTGCAGTTCGCCATGCTGAGCAATGTTTCGATGCTCTCATCGACCGGTGTCTTGTTTGTCCTGGGGATATTAGTGCTAAAGGAGAGTTCAAGAGCTGCATGGTTGGTGATCTTGTCCATGGATTTATCACCAAAATGGCTAAAAAGCAACACGTTTTGGATCCACGCCTGTCACATCTCTTGGCTAGGCACTTCTCCATCTCCAGTGGTCTCCGACTCCGCGCCTCTGATAACATAGACAAGTTTGTCAGGGAGCTTCATAATTATTCACCTCAGCTATCACTACTCAAGTTGCTAGATCTGCAAGGTTGTAAATGTTTTGACAAAAAAAGCAACAACCTCAAGGCCATCTGCAACAACATTCCATTTCTCAAGTATCTAAGCCTAAGACAAACAAATATCACCCATCTACCAAGAGAAATCAACAACCTCCATGACCTTGAAATTTTGGACATCCGGCAAACCAGTGTGCCTGTAAAGGAAACAAGGCATGTCCTGCTCCTGAAGCTAAGGCGCCTGTTGGCTGGTCACACTGATTCAAGTGCAAGCGGTAACAGCACTGGCATAACCAATAGGAAACATAAGTCAGATTACTCCTATGTCAGTATCCCATACAAGACTGAGAAAATGGAAAACCTGGAGGTGTTGTCTAATGTCAAGGCTTTGTCGTCACATGGAGATGAGTTGAAGGACATTAAAAAGTTATGGCAGCTGAGGAAGCTCGGTGTAGTTATCGATGATAATGACAAACACCTCATGAATTTGCTTCAAACTATTGGTGACTTAAAAGAGTGCCTTCAGTCCATTTCGATCACAATACCAGAAACCAGGAGCAAGGACCCCTCCACTGATGAAAATTTACTACCACGAAATATTTACACCCACTTGATACAACCACCCAAGGTTCTAGGGAGTGTAAGCATCAACGGACACACAAAGAGGGTGAAGATTCTATCATTATTGGGTAAAGGTAGCAGTGAACTTGCCAAGGTAACTCTCAGTGGCACCAAGTTGGAGCAGAGAAACCTTAAGGTCCTTGACTCTCTTCCCAAGTTACGCTGCATCAGGCTCCGACATTCTGCATACATTCATCCTTGGCTCATCTTCAACAAGGAAGAATTTGAACATCTGAAATATTTACTTATCGATGGAGACAATATGACTGACATCAACTTTGCAATGGGAGCAGCTGTTGCACTCGAGAAGATCGTCTTGTCCTCTACCAACATAAAGTCTCTTAGTGGTGTCGGTCACCTTCCAATGTTGAAGGAGCTCGAGTTGAAGGGCAATGAATTTTTTGATTCCTTCTCCGGAGAAGCACCACCTCAGGAAAGCACTGAACCTGTAAAGGCTACTGAAGATAGAACAGCTCCTCAGAAAAACACTCAACTTGCTTCACATCCAGAAGATGGAGCAGTTCCTCAGAAAAAGAATCAACTTGTTTCACCTCCTGATGATGGAGCAGTTTCTCAGAAAACTACTGAATCTGTTCAGCCTCCTGAAGATGGAGCAACTCCTCAGATAAACACTGAACTTGGTTCGCCTTCTGAAGTTGAAGCAGCTCCTCAGAAAAGCACTGGACAAGTTTCACAAGCTGAAGATGGAGTAGCTCCACAGAAAATTACTGAGAGAAATATCACCTTCAAGAAGGAAGAATTCCAGCATCTTAGATATTTCCATTTTGAGGACACCAGAAAGATCAACATCATATTTGAAAATGGGGCTGCTCCTGAGCTTGAGAAGATCATCTTGTACATGGACAGCACAGAGTCCAAACTTACTGTGCCTGGTAGCCTTCCAAAACTGAGAGAGGTCGAAGTGAAAGGTGACAAGTCAATCTTCCTTTCGCTATTCAACAATGCCAATAAAATTAACAAGGTGACTCTCTTTGATACCTTACTCAAAAAAGGTGATGATCTATATAAACTCCTTTCGAAGAACCCAAGCATGTCCTGCCTAGTGCTCCTTGACAATTCTTGTGATGAAAGCCAGCTTAGCTTCGACAAAGATGACTTCTGTAACCTAAACCTTCTTATTATCAAGTGCTATAAGATAAGAAGCATCAACTTCAACAGTGGATCTTGTACTAACCTCGAGAAGGTCATCTGGTTCTACAATGAGTGTGATCCTAAAAATGAAATCCAAATCTCTGGCGTGGACAACATTGGGAAATTGAAGGAGCTTGAGCTTAATGGTAACTCTGTCCCTCGACAGTTAAGAAATGACATCAAAGCACACAAAAACAAGCCTGTTTTCAGACATGATAAACCACAGCAGAAGGAGGACAAAGCACATGAAAATAAACAGGGTGATGCGCCATGCTTTCCACATTTCACCACCAGCTATTTTTCCAAGAAGAAGAATCAGCACTAGCTGATCGAGGATGCGAAGGTTTCCATTCTGCTTCCATCATCGTTGGCTTTGTGTGTGCTTGTCTCTGTTATGTGTGAGTGTTTCTGTTTGCTATTCTCATGTCAGTGGTGTGACTCCAATAAATGCACATCAGTGCATCAGCTGCACGTGCCATCTGAGTGCACGTCTGTGTGCATGTGTGATTGAGGTGTGGAGCAAGATGCAGCTTCTATGCTGTGACTGTGCTCATGTGTATCGATTTGGATTCCCATGATTGTTGTGTACTTGTGTGTGGCCTTCCTCTACGGAGGCAGAGGCACGCGTGCTGATGCTTGCCTGCCTCGAGTGGTTGCCTCTGTACTGTGTGTGTGAGCATACGGGCCTTTGTTGCCCATGCATGCTCATGGATTTCGTTGTGTGTACTGTGTGGCCTCCCTCAGGACCATGTGGTGTGGCTGGCTCCATCCATATAATAAGGGTGATATTTGGCTTGTTAATTGAATTCCTTTTGTGCGCTGCATGTTTATCATCATCTCACCGAATGGCCCAAGTGACAGGGCCTGATGTTTCATACATCTCTGGCATGCATCGATGGTGCGTGGCAGCGGCGGACCGAGAAATGAAGCAAGAGGGGGCTAAATAATAGTGGGCTAGAACTCATACAAGTGGTGCAGTAATAGATATAACAAAGAATAGAAATGATAATATCAATTCAAAATGCTCAAGCAATACGTAAAAAATTTCACACCATCTTGATGGTCGTCTTTAATTCTATGAAAAAACAAGATAACATTATGAATTGAAATAAACAAATATAATGCGTGTCATTCATTTCTTGGGCCATCGCGGGGCAAATTTAACATACAGTTTTTAAGACTTGAGAGCACTTTAGAATTTTTTTCATCTTCAACAGATACATATTAAGCTCAAGCCATGGTCTTTTTTCTCAACTTGGCTCTCTTTAGTTTCAGCACTACTCTTCGATGCGTCATTCTTACAAAAATACCTTTCCATCCTTCCTAGCTTTCTATGCCTACCACATATGAATGAAATATTGCAAATTGGAATGTGAGTATTAGGAACTAGTCAACTAGACATTCGAAAATTGAAATTCAGCAACTAGACCCTAATACCATATACTGTTGTGTATTCTCAGATCTAACCGTGAGCAGCCTGTAGCAGAGCAGAGCAGGGGCGGTGCCTCTGCCCTCCCTCTCGACTTCTGAAATCTGGATCGAGGAGCCTGTCACTCTGCCTGGCCGCCTCGGGGACTAGTGCCGCGCGCGCGCGTATGTGTGGGTGGGTGGGGGCGCTGCTGCTGAAGGGGCGACCTGCCACCTGCCGTCGGGCACCGCCGCGGTGTAGGGTGCAGTCTGCAGAAGGGGCTGCCAGCGGCAGCGCGGCCGGTTGGAGCGTGGAGGTCTGGAGGCGGAGGCGCGGAGCTGTGGATCTTGGGGGCCTGGGCAGCCTCGCCGTGACGTCGCCGGGAACGGGAAGGGAATCGGGTGGTGGTCATGGGCTGTCGCTGTGTTGGGCTGGCCGTGGGGTAGGGGTTGCCTAGGCCTAGCATTGGGGAGCTTTCGTGGGCTGCTGATAAGGACCTACACTTAGAAAATTTGGGCCGCAACTCGAGCTGCAGCCCCCCAGCCCAGGGCCCATGTCCGCTCACACTGTCTGGTCATTTTTCAGACAGCAGAAAAAATAAAAGAGAAGACTTGAAAGAAATGAGCAGTATTTTAATAATGGATTCATTAATCCAGCCTCTATATCTACGAAGTATATACACAGCCAAGAAAGTCTTCGGACTCCTAGGCCGTCGTCGCCCCTACAACACAGCTGCCTATGGAACCACCTCCGCGGGATCTTCGTTCTCCCTGCCGAGGCCGTCGACGCTTATTAGGCCGCCACCGTCCTCCACCACACCCACCGCCGCGCAAAGGGACGACGTCGTCGACGCCTCATTGCCATCTACGGCCATAAGCTGCAGGCGCCTCACCATCACGTAGGTGCGCGAGCACCCGCGGCCACCGCCACCCCCAGCAGGGGCCGCAACCGTGTGCGCGGGAGCCTTAGGTCCCGTCACTGCATCTGCCATCCGCGTGGAGCGCGAAAGTGCATAGGCCCCCGACCCCCGGCCGCCCAGATTTAGGCTGCCACAGATTTTCAGCCCCCAGTAGGGGCCACGGACGCGCGTGAGCACACTCTGGGCCGGGCGTGCGGGCCTCACCAAGCGCGCCACCGCCCACGGACGCGTGGATCTGGGCCACCACCGTCGCAGCCATGCCACGCGAGCACAGGGGAGCACGAGCCGCTGCTGCCACTTTCCGCTGGGCTATGGGCCACGCGAGCACGCGGGCCAGCACCGCCGCCGCTGCCGCACGGGCAAGCGCAGGTGTGCAGGGTGGCGCTACCGCTGCCATAGCCAACGCCGCCCACCAGCAGATGGGGAAGAGACGGAGGCAGAGAACCCCGCTGCCACGACCATCGCCAGAGGGCTCTGGCGGCGGCAAGGTCGAGTGGCGCGGAGGAGTCTGACTGGGAATTACGTTTATTCTCCGTCTTATTATAATGGTATACATATCACTGGGTCAGAGTTTGAATTCAAGACATTGAAATTGTTTGGCTATTCCTTTAGCGCAATGTTCATGTATGAGATTTACATATCGAGACTCCTGTAGCATGGAACTACCTGAAACATCGCTTGGTTTTGAAAAGCATTTGCATGGAACTGTCACTGTATGGTGCCAGCATAAGTCTAGCATGGTGATGTTTTGCATAGTCGGCACATCATGCTGAAAACCATGTTTTGCATGGTCTCAGCATTAGCTGAAAACTAGTGTTCGGCTGATCCACTTCTTGGATTTTTTGGCTTATTTCGGTTAATTTAATAGTGTTCTGTGAGAGAGAATAAGCTGAAATAAGCTGAAACAAGCTAGCGTTGGCTAATGAGCACTGTGTGAGGGACGGATTATTTATCTTGTGCAATGTCGTGCTTGTTGCCAACCTTTAAGGTTAAGAAGAACCTGGCCTCACGTCAATGGAGATCATGGGTTTGGCATTCATCAGCTAAAAACTAAACGCATTAGCGCATGAGCAATTGACCATCATGTTATTATTCCCTATGACACCAGAGTTCGGAGCATCGGTGTCTCCTTCCTGTGTGGATTATTTTGCATAGAACTCCTTTTTTTTATTTCAGACCATCAACCCGCAGTCCATCTAGCAATAATTCACAGTGAACGTGTTCAAACATTTTATGTATAGCCCCATCACCTAAAGTATATTTCCATGTGAAGAAGAAAAAAATCGAGATATATATTCCTCGTCTTTACAAATGAACCTCGTCCCTGCCCTAGCCTCCCCTCCCCTCATTTCTCTCTCTTTCTCTCTCTCATGTTACCGCCGCCAGGGGCTCCCTCGGATCCGATGAGCGTAGTACTCCATGCCCAAACGGCAACCAATGTAAGATATGCGACGGCGAGCAGATAGCATTGGGCGGGAGTCGCAGGGCGTGGCAGCGCTTGGAGTCTCATGAGATCGTGGCGTTCGGTCGACGCAAAACTGTGGGGGCGCGGGCAACCACATGAGCTCAGCAATGTTCCTTGCAACGGCGAGCCAAGGCGCCATGCCAGTGTGTGCCTAGTCTGCAACCCTAGGTCGCACACATCTCAAGGGACTAGCACAATTAGTTGCTAACATTTTTATGTAGTACTCTTGTGCATGAACATTTGTAGGGATTAGTTGATCACGTGGTAACTCACTATCTAAAATGGAGAATGGTACAGGAATTGATGATACTAGATGATAGGCTCTCATCCACTCGTTCGTCTTCCCACTCGTTCGTCTTCCCACTCGTATCTTCTACACCACGCACCGGTCGTTCGCCTTCCGTCGGAGCTCCGCTCAGATCTCCATCCTGCTTCCTTTATTTTTCTTCCCCTTCCAGATTGCCACCCTCGTCGCATGCTTGGCTGCAGGCATGAAGCTGGGAAACGGTGGCGGCGGTGGCTATGGTTGCCGACAGCGTGGGCGTCGCGCCGCACGTCTCGGCGTCCTACGCGTGGGCCGGGCACGAATCGAGCTTCCTACGTCGAGATCCGGCCTCAGGCTAACGACCGCCGGGGCTGGGGATGGGGGCCCTAACGCCGGAGAGCGAGCCGTCGCGGGCGCACGGGCGGGGCGATGCAGCGCCGCCGAGCGGGGCGGAGGTGATATTGAGCCCCGGATGTCCGTCTGAAGCCCGATGGTGGCAGCGCGACGCGGTGCGGTCAGGGTTTACAATTTCGGCGAAATATCGTCGAAATTTCCAAAATATCGCCTTTTTCGCTGAGGTCCGAAATTTTTTTGTATCGGTCAAAATTTTTCGGTTAAATTCATCATTCACTCTAAAATTACACCAAACCACACTAAAATGACCCTCTATATCATCTAGTCTTATCAAAGCCCTAAATTTCTTCAAATTTATTTAATTTTCTCACTCACACATTGGACGGCACTAGTATATGCAGCTCGCCCACCGTCAGCACACTGTATTACCGCGGCTCTACTTCTGTGATATATTATGTTATTTCGTCGATGTTATATAAATTTATGATGGATGATGGATTATAGAGTTTTTCTAGTGAAATGATGCCAAATTTGTTTAAAACTCAATTTAAATTTATTTAAATTTGAACCGATATTTCCGAAATTTCCGAAATTTCGTATTTATCGCTGGGGACCGAAAAATTTTTCTTACCGGTATTGTAAACCCTGGGTGCGGTGCTGCCGAGCGGGGCAGGGCATGGCGGATGTGGAGTTATTTAAACTCGATTGCGACGACCTTTGGTTTTTTTCGGTTCGTTTTAGCTGCATTTGTTGTGGCATAGGAATAGTTGGTGTTTCTGATTCTTTTTTCACTGCGCCAGATTTTCACACCAGGAACCGGGGCATTTTTACTGTAGGTTTTACTGTAGGGCGGCTGGGGTTGGGGGTGCTCCTACAGTGGGCGTCCTCGGACCCTAGCAGCTCAGCCGCCCCTATAGATGGCACTGTAGGGGCGGCTGGTAACCTGAACCGCCTCTACAGTTGGGGCTGATCTGTAGGGGCGGCTCAATCACCAGGCGCCCCTGCAGTGTCCATTTGTAGGGGCAGCTACCACCAGCCGCCCCTGCTATTCGACTGTAGGGGCGGCTGAATCACCAGCCGCCTCTACTGATGGCGCACGAATAAATAGCAGCCACCCCCTTCTTCCACATTGGGACACACTCTTCTACACAAAAAGGTTGGGAGGCCTTAGGCTCCTCCTAAAAATTGCACTACTAAGGGGGAGGTTTTGATCTCAAATCCTTTGGTGGAGAGGCTCTAAAAGGTAAGGAAATACTTCTCCAACTCTTTATTTGAAGTTTAATTCGTCGGTTATTGAGTAATTTAATTTTTGGTTTTCTCTCTTCCATGGAGCTTGAGCCAGTTATGAGTGAAATTGTACCTTAATTTTCACTATACTAGGGTAAATTAGGTAGGGAAGTAAAATTACACCCTTTGTTAATACATCTTTGTTGATTTTAGTGTAGTATTAGTGAAGTTTGGTGCATGTGTCATGAAACCCTATATCTAGATCTAGATCTAGGATTTTGTTTTTTTTTCTTTTTCAATTTTTTCTTTATGTGACTAGGGTTTGCATGTAGGTGAATATGTAAGATTTTAATTGTTGCTAATGTGTAAAATATCCTCTACCATGGCTACTAATTATCATTTAATATTTATTTTGATTCCTTTCTATAATGTGTGTTTTTAATTAGTTATGGATAAATAGGTCATTAATTAATTATCCTCTACCATGAAATTGGAATGGAGTTTGCATGAAAGGTAGTGGATGAAATATTAAATGTTGCTAATTGTTTTTTTTGAAATTGTTTATTTGAACTAATTAATTTATATTTTAAAATATTTATGCATTAATAGTCAATTAATTAATTATCCTCTACTACCATGGTGCGTGTCTCAGGTATATACAATTATTCTCGAGTAATATTCTTTCTTTGGTTGTTTTGTTTCTATAAGATGGACTACATGAACTCTTGGATGTATGGTTCGTTAAGACACGACGCTCTTTTCCGTGATGAGGTGGACAAATTCATCAAAGCCGCAGAGAAGCATGCAGCGACATTGAAAGAGAATAGTGACACGATTATTTGTCCCTACAAAGATTGCAAGAACCTTATTGCATTTCGAGATGTGAGTACCATCAAAGAACATCTGATTAGGAGAGGATTTGTTCCGGACTACACAGTGTGGATTCATCATGGTGAAACAGTGGTTGTTGATGACAGCGACGATGATCTAGCTGATGAAGCTGAAACCCAAGCATACTTGTCCCGATTCTCAGACGATCTTGAGCAACAAATGGATCGTGACTATAACAATCAACAAGGTGGTGGCTTTGGCAATCAACAAGGTGGTGGCTTTGGTAATGAATAAGGTGGTGATGATGCTGGTGGTGCCAGCAATGATGGCAAAGCACGTGAGGGGGATGCAAATGACGGTGACAACTTGGACGAAATGCTTGGTGCCTTTGGATCAGAAATATTAAAAAAGAGCAAGAGAGGTCTAGAAAATCTTGAGAGGGTGACAAAAGCACCGAAGAAGACTGTGTATGATGCTAAGAAGGGCTGTCCGACATACTTCACACTGCTACGTTTTGTGCTTGAGCTACTCATCGTGAAGGCTAAGTACGGCTCGTCGGACAGCAGTTTCGATGATCTGTTGTGCCTCATGTCACGGTTGCTCCCACGACCGAACACAGTTCCCGCCAACACATACCAAGCGAAGAAGGTTATAAGTCCACTCACATTGGGGGTTAAAAAATCCATGCATGCCCCAACCACTGTATCCTTTTTCGACGTGGCACATCGTTGGAGACTTTAGATACATGTCCTAGGTGTGGAGCTAGTCGGTACAAGAACAATGACCTTCAAAGTGGAGTGGAAGCCTCCACAGGAAAGAGGAAGAAGGGTGGGAAGAAGGTGGTGTAAAATCTCAGCCCCCAGAGGAAACTCCATTAGGCAACGATATAATTACCCCGCGGGAGGACTTCATATGCAAAGCAATAATATTTGTTACTACCAATGATTACCCCGCGCTGTTTGCCCTATCTGGACAGTTCAAAGACAAGACTGGATGCTTAGTCTGTTTGGATGGTACTAAATGGGTGTTCCTAGATGGATCCAGGAAGATAGTTTACATAAGGAACCGGCGCTTCTTAAAGACAGGTCACAAGTACCGCGGCAAATTGTACCTAAGATACTATGGCAACATCCCGGAGGATGAACCCCCTCCAGAGAGACGTTGTAATGGAGAACATGTGTTCAGAATGGTCCAAAACATACACGTCGTCTATGGAAAGAAGAATCCGGATGGAACGATCAGAGATAGAAGCACACCTCCCATCGAAAGCGTACCATTCAAGAAGCAATCGATCTTCTTTCAGTACCTGCCTTATTGGCCAGACTTGGAGGTCCCCCATGCCATTGATGCGATGTACGTGCAGAAGAAAAGGTGTCAAGGGAAAAGTTGTCACGGTGGGCTAGCTAGTTTATGTAAGTGTGTCAGTGTTCGTAAGACTACATTCATGTATATGTGTGTGAGACTATATTTATGTATGTGTGTGTGAGACTACATTCATGTATGTGAGACTACATTTATGTATGTGTGTTTGAAACTATATTTATGTGTGTGTTTGAGACTATATTCACGTATGTTTGTATGAACAATGTGTACTAAGAATTTATCAAATTATGAAATTACTAAAATAAAATTTGTAGATCTCCATGAGTTATTAACTTTGGTATTCATTACTTTTTCAGTTGAAATGATTTGGGGGGTCCAAATTATGGTTTCAACTTGTCTTTTTTTAAATTTCAAAATTTGAAAGGTTCAAATTTAGTCAAATGACAAGATAACCAAAATAAAAGTTATAGATCTTGATGAGTTGAACAACTTTTGTAATCATCACTTTTACATCTGAAATCATTTAGGGTTTTAAAATTTGGCTTGAACTTGTCAAATTTCAAATTTCAAATTTTAAAATGTGTAAAACGTTGTCACATCCAAGTTTGATCAAACTTAAATACTGAAGCATGATTTTAGAATTTTTTAGGGGAAAAAATCATCACATTTGGAGTTAGTATGATGGAGAACAACTAGTTACAAAGTTTACCCGCAGATTAAAAAGAGAAATCACACTGTTCTAGATGATCCTTACATGATCATAGTGAACAGTGTGATTTCTTTTTTTAATCTGTGGGTCAACTTTGTAACTAGTTTTTCTTCCTCATACTAACTCCAAATTTGATGATTTTTACCTAAAATTTTCTAAAATCATTATCTATCAATTTATTTTGTTGGTTTTGTCAATATATACATATGAAAAGTTTGAGCAATTTAAATTTTGAATTTCAAAAAAATGCAACTTCAGATAAGCTTTTGGTACCCCAAATGATTTCAGCTGAAAAAGTGATAAATACCAAAGTTGAATAACTCATCAAGATCTACAACTTTTGTATTGGCCATTTCTTCATTTGACAAAGTGGTAATGACATTGTTCGCAAATGTGACACATCTCTCGTAAGATTTTATAAACTATATGAGACATGTGTAAGATTAGTGAACAATGTGTGCTAAGAATTTATCAAATGAAGAAATGACCAAAATAAAAGTTGTAGATATTCATGAGTTGAACAACTTTGGTATTCATCACTTTTTATGTTGAAATCATTTTGGGTCTCAAATTTTGGTTCAAACTTGTCATTTTTTAAAATTTCAAATTTGAAAAGTTCAAATTTTGTCAAATGATAAGATGACCAAAATAAAAGTTGTAGATCTTCATGACCTCTACAACTTTGATGTTTATCAAATTTTCATTTGAGATCATTTGGTGTCTCAAAATTATTTTAGTAGTTTTGATTTTAATTTTTTAAAATTTAAAATTTTCCCCATTTTTAAAGGTTCAATTTTGCAATTTTAAACTGTTGTAGTTGTTTTAGGTATTGTATATGTAAATATATCTATAAAAAATAATTATAAAATTTTGTACTGTATTATTTATTATTTACATGTGAATAATTCATTTTGATTTAGAATTTTGAAAAAAAAAATTCAACTGTAGGGGCGGCTTATAACCTCAGCCGCCCCTACAGTGGCTCTGAGGTATATTACACTGACCGTCGCCCGTCGCTGTGGTCTCAAAGTGTTGGGCGAAATCGGGCTGTGGACGCCGTCAGGCTGCCCAATTTCGCCGCCGGCGCCGCTTGCACCGTCGCACCTGCACTGCCGTCGCCTGCCCCTCCCTGACCCCTCCACCGCCTCCTCCACCGTCTCCCTGACCCCAACCGCCGCCCCCGCCCCATCCACCGCCGTTCCCCAGGCCACGACGGCCGCTAGGGTTTGGAAGCACTCGCCCGCGGCATGCGACCGCATACAGTACACCATCCTCACCGTCCATCCCAACTCCCACTCAAATCCTGTTTCACTCCTTCGGTTCTTCCTTGTGCATTCCAACGTTTCAGGCTTGCGGCGTCTCCATCTTGTTTTCTTGGATCTTTTTATGTTTTCCCCATCTGTTCTTTTGCTGCAATCCGGCCGCCGGATATCCTCCAGCCGTTTCACATTGACGCCATTATCTTTTTTTCTCATATATAGTGCCCAACTCTTGTTGCTGTAATCCGGTCACCGGGTTCCCCGTCGTTTCCCCTTGCATCCTTTCGGTTCTAGCTTTTCCTACATCCAGTTATCCCAAAAGCTTTTCCTCATGCTCATCTAGTTCTCTTCCTGCATGTTCTCGTGCTCATCTCATATTTTGCATACAGATTACGCCGTTGTATTTCATCAATTTGTCCAGTCTTCCGTTTTTGCATACAGATTAGGTGGTCAACGCAGTTTCTACTTTTCAATCACAGGTGAGCTACTGCTTCGTCTTTGGTAGCACGTTATCTTTCTACAAGTTTTTTCATTTTGGATAATGCGAATTAACTTTGTAACAGTTTTTAAATCGTGGATAATACGAATTAACTTTGTCCTACTTTTATAGAACATGTTAGCTTATGATAATATTTTGTTCATCACGAACATCGTAATTAATCATTTTTAGCAATTTTTTCCAACTTGAATATTTTAAATTATAATTGTCACATAGGAATTAATTTATCTTCACTGCAATTTGCTTTCAAATAACAAAGAAAACTTTTTTAATTAGACGTTTCAGGTAGGAATAAGATCTTTATTAATGGCATCATGTGCAAGCACTATCACTTTAGCAATAAGAGCTTGAAGATTTTTAATTGGACCTGCCATATAGGAATAGTTATATATGCATAGCTCTGACTAGTAGAAGGTTATATACATAGCTCTGTTTACCGATTACCTTTTATTTTACCTTTGTCCCTTTTTATCTCTATGCATCTCAGTGACACTTGAATACCTCTCATCAGAGAAATCACAGGAATATTCTATTTTTATCTTAATGTTGTATTTGTTAAATTTAGTCAATGCAACAATTCATGTCGTATTTGTATAATTTAATCAATGCATCAATAAAAATGGAAAACCAGTTTAAACGACTTCTCTATGAAGGTTTGGGAACATTCCCAATCATTTCCTTTGTAATATTTTATCCTATCATGTTAGGTATGTAACAATAATCAGGACTGTATAGTTCTTAATTAGTTTGTTTTCCTTTTCTGATTTCATATCATTTTAGCTTCATGCATATACACCCTGTTTTTCCTTCAGTATCCTAAAATTAAGGTTCACATCAACTTGATTGCTTTGCTAATTAAAAAGGCTGACGGAGGGAATTGGAGGCCCTGTCCCAACGATCATTTTAGACCTGAATGTCGCGGTGAAGATAACAGTGTAGTTCGCTAGTGAAAAAATAACTTGAGTCAACCATGGCATGGAAATACATGACATCAGCCCACATGTGAGTTTAGGTGCAATGAGGTCTTAGCTAGCA